>JAFBJW010000069.1:0-547078 GCA_016785235.1 Pseudorhombus dupliciocellatus
GACATGCTAACCTATGATGTTTTCATTGATTTCTGGGCAAAAAAAAAAAATTATTTTTTTGAAAAAAACGACATAGTAACCTATGACTTTTTTGTCGATTTTTGAGATGATTTATTTTTGCAAACAAACATCATTTTCAGCATCAGACATGCTAACCTATGATGTTTTCATTGATTTCTGGGCAAAAAAAAAAAATCATTTTTTTGAAAAAAACGACATACAGAAATTTAAAAGTAAATGAAATAAACACATTACAGTTTATTCTGTACTATTTTCCAGGACAAAATGCAGTGGGTGACAGGTGACAACAAAATAACATAATGACAAACACTGTCCAGCGATATTGTCAGGATGTACAGAAGAGATTATTCTACAGTAGGAATATAAAAGTTTACTGTTGGCCTTAACCATGCCAAAATAACTCAAATGAAAAAATATTTTAAAACATCAGTAGTATGTCGTTTGACATACCCTCCACACCCCAGAGAAAAAATCTTGAAAAAAAAGCTGCGGCTGCATCAGAACAGGAAATGAATACCTTAATTAAGTAGTTCCCAAACTTTTTCTGCTGGGCCCTCCTTTGGTACATCAGAATTTAAAAAAAAAACAACAAAAAAAAACAAAAACAGTTTTGCTTCAGTTGACTTAAACGACTCATCCTTGTCCCAGACTTCTTTTGCATTTCCATGCTTGAAAGAAAGTGTGTGCTGCTGAGCTATTTTTTACTTTGGCGTTCAATCTGAATGTGCTTCAAAACAGGTTTTGCGGGTGACAATGATCAAAATGATAAACAATGAACAACTTCAGTACAAAAAATGTCAGCTCCTGAAAAACCCAAGCAAGTCAAAAAAATGGTCGTGATGACGCTGTGGTTTCATCACGTTTCCTTCACCTGGACACCTTAGCTCCAGACAGAAGACTGTTCAGACATTGTTCCGATCCCTCTGTCAGTCTGAAGGCCACCGATGCTCGTTATTACTTGTCTTCGAAAACTAGTGCACTGGATCTCCAAACCTTTTGGTGCTCTTCTCAACATTTCTCCACTTTGATGTGAAAAACCATTAAATAACAAAGTAATTTTCTCAGTAATTTTTAATTTATTCATACCAATGACCATATAAAATATGGACACCGCCAGTCCTACTGAGGTAGACTGAGCTGAAATGTTCCGTATACATTCTTGCACATTTGGAGCCAGAGTATGAGCTGCAGCTACTGGTGGATGGAGCCATGGAAAGGGAGTATCACTTACACATATGCTTGACCAATCATGACTCTCTATATCAACAATTAACCTTAATGGAAAAATGTGTGCCTAAACAAACATCAGAAAACCATTGAGTGATATCGAAAGGCTTTAGCTTCACTTTTTGGGAGCAGTCATGTCCCATCTTCAGATACAGTTTAACATTCATACATTTCTATTGCAGGTAATGCAAGCCATGTCTGAATGTCTGTGTTTTAAGGCAGAGGGTCCATGCAACAATCATCAGTGTATGTGGACAGAAAAAAGCTGGTCCACCTTTCCTTGAGCCCCATATGTCAGTGCATCCATTAACAATTCATACTTCATGTGCATAATATTTTCCACATGCACAGATTGATTCAGTGATGTATAATAATGAATAAAACAAAAAGGTTAAGTTTATGTGTAACATGTCCCTTAGGTATCACCCCAGACGCCACCGCCAAGGTATCTTCATGACTTATTTATGGCTGAGTTTGGGTCTTAATGTATACTCAGAGGGGCCAGGGAGCAGCCCACACCATCTCAAGGTGCTTTGGTACTGATGTATGTTTAAATATTTCCACAGTTGCCCAGTTCGGGCTGTGTGCTGCAGTGACCTCAGAGGGCTGGCAGGGGGACAGGGGCTATCAAAGGGCCTTGGCACTGGTGGTGTGGGAGACTGTGTGGGAGACAGGCTTCTGTGGGTAGCGGCTGTAGTAGTACACCTGGAATAGAATCGCTATGTCCACCATGACCTGCAGCAGGCCACACGTCCAGAACTGCACGGGCGCCTGGGTGATGAGGAAGTAGCCGGTTTTAAAGGTGTCGCCACTGGTCCACATAAGCACCATCTTGATACTGGGGAGACATATGGGGACAATGAACAAAGGCAACTGATTAAAAACAGAAATAACTCAAACTTAATAGCAAAAAGACATGTCATCATTCAAATATTTATGTATTTCATTTTTATGTTGATTTTAAAAATGCCCTCTGTATCTGTTTTTTTTTTATTGAAATCACATTGGTGTATAGTGGTTGAGTTCAATTAGTAGTCCGTTTTTATTTTACTTTACAATAAATCCTGAATTTCTCCCAAGTGTGCCTTTCAAAAGTGAGCAATGGAGGTGGATTATCTGTTAAGAAGTATTCAAAACAGCAAACAAAACAAATCTCCAGAGTGTTCCAGTGCGGGTGGTGCAGTAGGCAGAGGCAAGACCAGTTTTTATGAGGGGGTTGGCCAGAGAAACTCAGGATTATTTAGTGTTTCTCTGAAGAACATAATCTCAAAATACTATCAAGATAATGTGGAAATAATGTAAATGTTATAGCTAATGTTATAATTCATTTTTACTTTTTTTTAAATTGAAAAAAATATTTTATAACTCATTACAGATTATTTTCATATTTTACAGGAGATTGTTATTACTGTCAAAATTACTTATTTAATATCAAACACTTCTTATATGTTTTCAGCAGCTGTAGCATCTCCTCTTACTTTACAGACCTTTTACATTTCCTCTTGATATATATTTAGTCTGTATAAATTGAATTTATCACCAAGAGTGGGTGTTAATGACAGTAAGAAATGAGGTCAGGGAAATGCAATATCAGTGTAGGCAAGTCGGGGATAGGACATTTGCCACAATAACAACCATGGGAAATTGAAATAATGAATCTTCTCAGTGAGCAGACTTCTCATCATCACTACATCCTGTGGCACATTTCCAGCTCGCAAACTCATGAGCGTTTCTGACACATACTGAACTGGATGTTCATTGGGTTCGTGAAAAAAAAATCCAACGAACGATTTCTACACTAACAAAAGTTATCATTTTAACCACGTCAATGCACTTTCAAGTATTATCTGTGTCCCTTGCATGGCACTGAGAAACACTGTGAACCCAAATAATGAGATTGAAAAGGAAGTATAATGAGAGAAGAAGACACAGGAAGAGAACTAAGCCCTGGGGTCCAAACACACAACTTTATATACATGAAACACCTTCCTAAAATAGACAAAATACACAGTATACCATCACATGCAGGAAATATGGGGACATCACCTCGAAACATCCTGTAATGCGCCATTAAAAGTGTTTCTGCTGGAGGTTACGGGTATTTTTTACTTACTCTATTTTGTCATTTATTTTGCTTGTGAGAGGATACGCGTGGGCAATGTTGACAATGAAAGGACTGAGCCAGCACTGTCTACAATGCATCCCTGTGCACGCATCAGCACAGAGGACTCTTTTCACAGAAACCTGCCTCCAACAATTTCAACACATGCTGAGACATTTGAAATCCTTTCGGTCAGGCCTGCCTGTTTGGTTGGTCAGCACTATTTGATTGAGCTTTGCAGGTGATAGTTTTTTTGTCCTTGAGCCCAGAGCTATAGAAAACTTGAAGGACTGGTTTATACTCAGTGTTATCTGCAAGGTGGTTGTATAATCTGTAAGAGATTTCCAAATTCAACACTTTCTCCCTGTCCTCCTTTTTTTAGAATGGAATATGAAATGCTGTTTATATAAACACAGATTAACTCACTAAAACAACATCCTAGCAAGCCAGAATAAAGAGGAGGAATAATGAAAAATAAATCAAATAAATAAAAATGAAATCTAGAATTCATTTCAAAAGGATAGAATTCTCAATTTATCAATAGGCCATGTTGAAGTCAATGTACAGTTCCTGTTGAGTCTTCTCTCACAGCTCTGCCTGTCTGGGACTTGGAGCATGAATCTTGCGTGAAAAGATAATTGAGAAACTCCTCTAGTCCATTTCACCCCCATTATTATCCACAACCTGTGCTCAACATCTGACCTGAGGTTGATGTTCACAATATATTTCCCTGCTCTCAGTTTAATATTGGTCGGATGTAAGACAGATCAATCATCGCTGTAATCTCGTAATAGGGTCATAACCGTTGGTCCATGGAAGGGTCAACTACTTACCCATAAATTCATAACTGAATATTGACCTGATCCCTGAGGGATGATGTAACATCCAGAAATAAACATGTCACAGAGTGAAGCATGGCTGTGTGTCAATGACTTTTTGTGTTTTTTCAGAATCCCTGTAAAGACTTAACAGATGTAAACAATGGATGAGGGGTCGTCTGTTGCCTGTTCCCATGGGGTTTAGTGTAACCCCAACTCCCTGTTTGTCTTTTAGCCGCTTTGCAGCTAAATCTCCTTTTGCAATATTCATGCGTCCAGCTTCAGCTCAGTCCTTTTCGTTTGTAAAGGCGTTTTTGAGCAAACCTTGTTTTTTGTCTTACATATTCCTTTTTTCCTATTTTCACTTCTTACTTTCCCCACAGCCCTTCCGAAGGTTCCTTCTGGCTTCCATTTTCACATGTTTTCATAAGCCCACACTCGACATCACTTCTCTGTTTTCCCCACCCCTTCATACTCTCACCACCATCTTCCAGTATCACCCTGTCTCTCTAAGTAGCCGGTCAAATTTACCTTCAGCGCTGGCATACTGTCAGGGTTGGCATTTTACAATAACAGCAAATAAAAAAGGCTGTAACACCCAAGGATGCCAAGCTACAATAGAATCAGAAACAGCTTTAATGACCAGGTACGTTGTTAACATAGAAGGAATTTGTCTTTCGGCAGATCTTGACTCTCAGAGAATTGCAAAATAAGTAATAGAAAAAGAAGAGTAAATCTACATACATATAGACATGGCATAAATATATATATATATATATATATATATATATATATATATATATATATATATACATACACACACATGCTGTGGAATACAATTTGAGTCTGTGGAAATCTCGCAGTGCAAAATAGAATGATCTGTTTTGAGACTATCGTTAAAATTTTCATTCCAACAGCCAGCCTGACAGAGTTCAAATGTGATGTTCTGGATCTCTTTCTTTTCTACTCCCCCTGCCATCCTCATTTTTCTCTGCTCGCCACAACCAGTCGAGGCAGACGCCCACACTGGATCTGCTAAAGGTTTCTTCCAATAACCGAGTTGTTTCTCTCCCTAGTCACCAAAGTGCTGCGCATTGTGGGAACTGTCTCTCTATAAATTTGAGGTTCTGACCTTATTATCTTTTTTTTTGGCTTTTAAAATTGAACTGAACAGAAAGCGTGGTATTGTAAGTCATCTTTTCACTTTGTTACCTTGTTGAGATAAATGCTAAACAAATAATTATTATTATTAATATAAATATAATAATATAATAAACCTTTGCTCTAACCTCCCCCCTGCCTGCCATTCACACGCTCCTCTCTTTCTCGCAGTTAAGAACTTGTTAGTTCCGTGCAAACTGAACCCACCCTCCTTCTCCTCTCCTCCCGCCTGCTCCTCTGCGGCGGCTGTCTGAGTTATGACCATGTTTTCCTGCGGGTAATGATGAGAGAGGCAGGATTCATGTTTGATCGGTTCATCCGCTGGTTCCATAATAAGAAGTAACGCAGGGAGGAGCGGGGAACAGGGCGCCGACATGTCTGGCTACTTATTTGTCACCTTCTCTGAGACACAATATATAGAGGAAAGAAGTGAGAAAGCACACTGAGCTCCTGGTGTAAAGGATGGTAGTGCAGAAGAGGTTGTACTGGCTTATATATGAATGCTTTAAATAAGACTCAAAAGTTATTTAACCTGGCAAACATTTTCCGAAGTCTAATACTGGCTGGATTTGAGAAATGTAATTTCATTTTTATATGTAAGTTACATTCATTTTACATTTCAGTTTACACGAGGTTTTAAATATACCAATATCAATACATCAAATTTGTTTAGCCAACATTTATTTCACATACATGCTTATCTACGGATGTGTCATCAGTTAGTAACATAGAACTAATCTGGGTCACCTAGTTGAACTCTGAACATTTGCAGAGGTGTGAAACTCTCGCTATGCCTTTGCACCAACTCATCGTTTAATTTTTAAATACAGTGTCTGAGCTGGAAGTGCATTATTATTTAGTGCATGAGGCACTTAACAAAGTTGCCCTTACTTTGAGCAGTAAAAAGAAGAGAGAACCCCAATTGTTCTGCACCAACTGTTCTAAAAGATGCTGTGCCACTTGCTCTTTTAAACATAGTTCTTTTAGGTCTTTTTCAATATGTTAACTTGTTAACTGAGAGGAACGCCATTCCCTCACAACATAATATTTCACTTCCATCCCTAAACAGCGACAAAACATTCACCCTGGAGAAAGAGAAACCAAGAGATTCCTTTTTATCTATTGCAAGAAAGAGACCCGTGCCCCTGGTGACGTTAGCAGATGGCGGGTGGACGGGCTGGGCAGATGGTCTGAAGGTTCTCCAGCTGCAGCAATGCACTGCAGGGAGCTGAGGATGCTCAGTTCTACCACCCAGCCAGAGGGGTGACGGCCCGGCACCATGACTAGTCAATACACATATACCAGCACTGAGCTGTGTGAGTGTGCCTGACAGCAGCCTTCAGGCTAAATAAGGTTCTGGCACTCTTATCTAGCATAGTGGGACACAGCCGAGGTCCCCCAGCCTTATAAGGGCTGTCTGGATGTTCTATCTCCCTGATTTGTGTTTGTCTGTCTGTGTGAATGTGTGCGTTTTCTGACTTTGTTGTTGTATTTGATTTGTTTTATGGCAGGCTGGTCAGTATCACTATGTACCACTGGCTCTGCAGGCCCAGGTCAATCTATTAATAGCAGCAGCCTAAAAACTATTAACACAAAACCTTCAACACACTTTCATCCCCCGGGCCCTGCACACTGTACAAACACAAACAGACTGCTCTTATCCAGACTAATGTCCCCATGCAGCATCTGTCTTCACATGGTTCAACTTGAGCTATAAATAGCTTCTCTTGGTTCCAAATCCAGTTTCAGTTAATTGAGGAATTCAAGAAAATGGATTTAATTTATTAATGCCACATTTCACAGACCCAAACATTTTAAATTGAAGGAATGACACAAAGCCAGAAGAAGTGATTAATACCTTAGAAAAATGTCAATATTATGAATAAAAATAAGAGGTGCTAATTTTCTTAAAGACTTCTACATCAACTGCCTTCTTTTAGAAATAAACGGAGTCGCCCTCTCCTGGTCATTTAAGACAGTAGAGCTTTCACTTTTGCATTGGCTTCACTTTCCAGATCTGCGGTGTCTCCATTTTTACTGCAGGTAGCTTAAGCTGATGACAGTAATGGTAGAAACACTTGTTATTCCATTATTCCAACTGCTGCTGCGTTGTCTGACAGTGTGTTCTGCTGTGTAAACACAGAGGACGTCCAAGATGATTCATTCTGCTGGCTACTTATAATCTGCTCAGATTCCATCTCCCACGTGTATGAGGTTCAGTAGCTTTGTGCTTCTAGCCTGAATGTGCAATAAGGCAGTCTAACTTGTGGCTCTGTTTGGAGTGAGTACCACATTAATTTGGAGGAAATCAGTGTAATGTTTTTCCTCCATAGATGTTCTGATAGATAGATCTGATGGCAATAACAGTAGAGGGCCCTCTCTTTCGTCTGTTTGTTTTGGTCCCTGTAAAACGCATGCGTTTGATTATTTAGTCACACTGAGACTCACACATTCATTCTCCCACCCCATGTCTCACTTCTGCATAGCGAAAAATAATCTCAGCTCAAAAACAACATCGCACCTGAGCTCTAACCTTGAAAAACACACTTTAAAAGCAAAATAACCCTCCCTTGATAGGATTCAGCTTCCTGTCCCACCACACACGCGCACGCAGACAGCTTAAATGAATTGCTGAGGTGATGTAACCTAGCAACAGCTTGCCAGGCTCAACAGGTTGTACACAGAGGGACGACACAAACAATCAACAACCTTCTATGGCCGCTTTTATCTGTAGGCTAAGACAAAAGAACTGAAACTGATGTAAAGCTTCATGTTTCGTACTGATAAGGCATGACAGTATAATTTACACTCTGAACAGTTATACCTTTTTTCTGTCAAAGGTAAAATAATGATTGTGACTACATGCCACTGCATGCTCAGCAATTGTTTTGCAGGGGCCACATCTTATGTTGGAACAAGCTCCATTAATTCAAACCTACAATCTAAGAATATTGCTATCAGAACTGTAATAAGGAACCCTGGAAAACAGAGTGAATTAACTGTGAAAAGTACCATAGAGGCCAGAGACTCACATCTTTATATTGTTGCCTGAAGTCTATTAAAATTCAACACTGGCTGAATGATGGTGGTGCACGGCTTGAACACAGAAATCTGTGGCTGAGATGGCAGATGTATTTCCCACTGAAGACAAAGTCCAGTTGTAAGTGGGTGTAACTGTGAAAGAGACTTTACTGAAATATTGATTTCATTATATCTGTTGAAGCAGCTTTTGCAGAACTGAACCACATTTGTTGATGCCACAAAAATCAACAATCAACAGCTTGCCTCTTTGCAGTTCAGCAAACTGAACTTCGTTGTGAAAATGAAACCAACTATAAAGAAAAACTATGAAATTGAGAGAAGAATCCATCTAAAAAAAAATGATATTGGCATTGTGCCCTCCATTTCTACATCAATTACATTGTTTAGCCATACATCTTAATTTCTATAGATTTCATTGTGGGTGGGTAGGAGACGAAAACAACCCCACCCAAATGATTAGATTAATAAAACATCCAACCTAAATGAAAAAGAAGGGTAGGGGAGGGCCCAGTGTGGGAGCTGTCGAGGCCGGTTAGGTGGACAGATAGCTGTGCTGGAGCCGTTATCTGTCACTTGCAGTAACAACAAACAATAGAGAGAGAGAAGGGGGGCAGTTTTCTGAGGCAGCACAGTACTGCAAGGAAGCTTATTCATCAGGTCTGTGTGTTCTCTGGACAATCTCATCCTCACGTATTTCAATAAATACATGATCACTTATCTCTTCTCTCACAGTTCCTTCACTCTGTATCTTATTTTAATCTAATTATTACGTCTCATTGTCTTTCATAGATGGTAGTACAAGTTCACGGTAACTTGCATATGCTATTCGGAAAAGAGACCAGCATAAAATCCTAAACTCTGCATGTTTTCACAAATCTATTTTACATTAAAGCCTCTAATTACAGCCTGACACTATGCAAATAAATGATAATGAGCCAAAATGATACATTAGCAATAGATACTGCAGAACATAATAGCTCATTAACATATCGATTTTCAGAGGCACTTCAGGAGGCCACTTGTCATGTTAGCATAATAAATGGTTGTCAGAAGCTCCGTCCTTACTTCCTGCTCGACAGGTGCCAGAAATACTTAATAAGCACATGTCAGGCTATATAATCAGAAAGCATTACTCAAAGTGTGTGCTACAGTACAACCCCCCCCACCTCCGAGCTGCCTCTGATTGAAGCTGCGCTCATAAATAAAACAGCACTCATCAGAATAAAGGCGTTACGATAAATCACGGATAAAACAGGCCTTGCTTTGATTTTTCCATTGACTGACGCTTGGTAAATAATCCTTAAAGCCCAAATAGTTGAGAAAACTAGGAAACACTAAACAGCCCATCTGCATTTAAAGTGTGTTTACACCGTGAGATATTCAGGCTGTCTGAGCCTTGGAAGGAAAACAGAATCCCACACACTGTCCATGACATGTACTTTAAAAACAGCCTCTAACAAACTTTTTGGAAATTCTGACCCAAATGTGAGAAAGTGAACAGTTGTGAGAGAAATGTGGTAATAATATTTGCTTGTCAATCCAAAATGAAAGTCCTGCATCTGACTGTGGCACATTGCTGATGGCTGATTTCAAAAGTTTTTAAAGTTTAGAGACTTTCTAAATATGCATATCTGAAAGTATATGACACACAAACTTGGTATGACCTCTGTACTGAATTAGAGCAGTAAACTAAAAGTAAAAGGGAATATATTACAATGTAACTTGTTAGTATTAGAACTGTCGACAGTTTGCATGAATATCACCCAGTACTGACAAAGATTCATATCTATTATGTTTCTGCTGTGTCTCATAAAGGCTAAAGCTCAAAATTAATGAGTATATAAAAGGTAACCAATTATTGCAATGCAGTATTAAATCCATACCTCATGCCCTCAGTGGACTTGTTCTGATAATTGCAGTAGAGCTGTGGCGTGCCCAGCATCGCTTCGGCGAACACGGCCAGGAAGCCGAGAGTCTCCACGAACAGCGGTGAGTCCAGGAGGACGTAGGTGATGTAGGCTGCCATGAGCGTGAAGGCCAGCACGCACTGCACATAGTCCACGAAGCGGCTCCACGACCAGAACTGGCTCCAGTCGAAGTCTAAATGGTGCACAACAACAGGGAATGGAGATGAGTGCACAGAAATTATTTTCCCGCTCTCTCTTGAGGATTGATGAGGTTTATGCCTTAAGAAAGTACTTTCATAACATACACTGTAAATTGTGATTGCAAGACACTTTGTCCTCAACTGTGAGACATGCGTTTCTTATCCATAGGTCCTTTGATACTTGCATGAAATAAAATGCCCTCCTTCCCACTTTTCATTTTCTAGCACGGGAGGAAATAATTATCTTCTAATCCAGACTTTTCTTTTTCAGGCAGTATCTAATTAAGAAAAGGAAGCATAAAGTCTATTACTGTGAACATTTCCAACTTCACACATGAGCTGTGAATTTTCACACGACTCCCACAATCTTGTATTCTGAAAAGAGAAAATATATATATGTCACGGGTACAAACAGGCCGTTCAAACTGTGCACGACTTGGCCGTGTTCTCATTCAGATACTTGCTGCAGAAGGAGCAGCTTGTAAAACCAGGGTCTCGAGGGAGGAAGCGTGAGTGAAATGCTCTAAGGGGTGGGGGAGTGACAGTCAGATGACGTTACACTATTTTCCACACAGTGTTAATGGGCTGGCTGGGAATCTGGACACTGATAAATGATTTAGAGCCCGTTTAATGCCCTAACACCTCTCATGTGCCCTTTTCTCCGAGGAAATGATTGGATAAAGATTCCGAACACAACAACATCGCTTCCTGTAATAAGAAACAGAGCCAACACAAATCACATTGTGATAATTCTCAATGCTTCAAAGCATCGACCGCTTTAGGTGCTGCCCTTCCGTAGCTGAAGAGGGAGCAACAGTTAGAACGTGTCTTTACGGTACGAGCGCTGTGAAAACAGTTCACTGTTTAATGTGAGAGCGGAAGAGATTGAAAAAGTTAATCATGGAGATCTAATCATGAGAGAAAGATGTTGCTACTCGTCTCCTAAATAGGATTGCTACAAGCCTCAAATACAGTAGAGCCAATTCAGTTATGTCTAAATGAGGATCTGCTTATCAGAGAGGCACACATAAGCAGGGGCCTATGTAGGCCTCTTGGAAAGGGCCCTGAGAGAGAATAAAGCTAAAATGAAAATACAGTTTGACAGCATTATATTGGCTAAATTAAACTAAATGGCTGCTTTCCAATATTGGAACTGAAAGAAAAACATTTATGATATTCAAGTTTATGATTGAAAGAAGTGTTGTTTGGAAAACAGTGTACGAGTTTGACATTTGGACGGCATTTCCAAATGAATACTCATGGGAGACAGGCAAGCTAGTGAGTGAAATACCCAAATGACTATTAAGCAGTAAAAACCAGGTCACAGCAGTAACCCACTGCCATGCAGCCACGGTTTACTATTTCAAAATTCTACAGCTGTGCCATGACAACACAATGCTGCACGCTAAACAAATAGGCAAACTCTTCAGAGTACAATCGGCACTAAGACTGTCCTTTGAGAGCTGAGATGTGTGGTGTAGGGCAGCGTTTGCTCTGAAGGTATTTTGGCTGTAGATGCCTGGTGGAGCTGTGGCGCCTTGCTGGCAGCCGAGCCAGAGGACTGCGAATCTGGGCCAGCTAGCACCAGGCTGGCGCAGTGTGATAACAGCCAAACACTGGGGGAAGCAATCGAGGGCAACAAAGCAGATTTCAGCAACAACCTGGCGGCTGAAGGCATGAGCAGCTTCACACCGAACATATGATACATGTAACGTATGGATCCAAGTCATGATACAATTACAGGCTGTGAATACACACAGCAGCAGAACCTGGCAGCAGCCTTTGCATTGTTTTTTTTTCTATCCTGGTTAGGTAGCTGGCTTACAACATGCTCCACCAAAATAAGCTGATCTTTGAAGCAGAGGCAATGTGCTTTAACATAATTAGTGCAAAACTGTAAATAAGCTCCTGGAAGCAAACCCCTTCAAAGTCCCATGGAACCTATTGCGGTTTGTGGAGCAACATTCAAGTCATGTGATAAAAGAGACAAGTCAGAATAGAGACTAGAGCACATCTAAAGCAAGATGGAGTCTTGGCCTGGGTCTGCACCTGAAACCCCATTCACCAGAGCAAGTCAAGAGTATGTCTGTCTGTTTGTTTAAATTTGCTTTGTTTCTTCTGCCCTCAATAGGCTAAATGTAACTATTCCAATCATAGTATTAACTGTAACTCAGCTACTGCTCAAAGTTCACCTTCTGCAGTGGTAACTGTTCTATGCTCTTTTTAAAGTCACTAACAAATTATGAAAAGTACCTTGACATGTACCTTGCAATCAGGCACTGCACAAATTGAATTGAATTGAATTGAATGGTCTGGGTTGCAGACCAAAGGAACCAATTGCTGATTTGGGACAGAACTGAATAGACTAAATCAGCATGAGCACAGTTTTAATTTCTCTCTTCCTTTTGCTCCTCTGTTCTTCGAATAAAAAAAATGGGATTTAACATTTGCCATTTCGAGGACTGGACCTGGAGTTGGAGGAGACACGTTAACGTGGGGGGCAGGACAGCTTATACCTTCACCAAAAAAGCAACATCCGACATCCTTTGTCCTCGTCCTTGTCTCAGGCTCATGTTTCAGTAATTGCATTCCTTCACGTCACCATGTTCTGTCACCATATGTTAATCTTTAATCTGCAGACTTTCAGAATAAATCTGTCTCAAATTCCGTGCAGCTGCGTGGAAACGGCATCTTGAGGACAGAGCCACATTTCCTTCCACACTGACCGAGGGCGGATGTTTATCACAGCACTGCACCTCAGTTATACCCTGCCACACACAGCTCTTGCTGAGCCACTTGTGTACTCTGGAGCAATTTTCCTCTTCCCCTTTCATCCCTGCACCGTGTAGCTGCAGCGGTGGCGCTGTGTGGGCACTAACTGGAGCTGTACACAACAGGCTCCCCGTGGTGGCCAAACATCGCACAAACCGCAGCAGGAAGTCAGTGTAGGAAGATTCCAGTCAGAGAGTTGGAGTTGTCAATTGCATGTTTACCTTCTGTTCCCAGTCGGCTTCAGTTAGGCCCAGGAAAGTCTACCGGGTTAAGTGAAATAATGGCTTGCTGTCACTCAAAATCCCCCATGGGAGAGGGAACAGTGTTATTATGAAAGACCGTTACAACAGCATGGGACTCAACCAGATTCATTTTCAGACATTTGGACAGGGAACTTTGTCACAATGACTAATGAGCTTTCACTGCCAAAACCAAAGTACTGCAAAGTTTCTGCACTGCCTCCTCCCTTAATGCAGTGTACTTCTTTAAAATGGACTCAGGCAAGTGAGGACTCTCTGCCCTGAGGGAGGGACTAACTGCACCTACGGGGTAAAGTGATTTATTCTAACATGACATTCTCAAGGAAGGTACAGGCAGAAACCCTTGAGGGACAAAAATGAGACATGAGTCATTACCAGAGGGATGAAAGTGTACTGCCAGGTAGCCGAGTTACATGATTACCCCAATTCGTCACTCAACACTGTGACATAATCCACATTACACTTGAGCGATGTCTACCTGATTCATTTTGATAAATCAATTTGTTTGAATTTGTTTTTTAAACTTTAGGGTGCTTCAGATGAGACGGGGAAGCCTGGGAATGGGACATGATGTAGATATCCCCATTTGGTGTTTCACTACAATTACATTTCCCATTTAATCAGCTCTGGTTTGAAGATGTGTCACTAAAAGCTACTGCCTCAAACAGGAGAGCTATTCTAAACAGCTGAAACGAGAGGTCCTTTAGGTTTGCATAGAACACGATTCATCTTTAAGCAGAACCTTGATGGTTTGCTTGCTGATGTTAATTCAATTTTATGCTGCTGGAGATTTTGAAAAATCCAATCAGTATTTCTTCCTGACTGTGATGTGCAGGAACTACAAGTAAAGTTCGACTCAAAGTCTCCACTGTTGCCTCACGTCACTGCCAAACATTTCCATTTCATCTTACATCTTACTTAGTGGCTCCTTCCAAACCCATTTACCTGCTTCTGAGCGACCACCAGCATTTCTGATTCTGACACAGCCAAATGAATCTGATCTTTTAATCTCCTTAAAGGATTGCAGCAGACACTCATCCGTATAGATCACACTGAGCCTCTATTACACCAGGACCATTCCCCCGCCTGAGATAAAGCCAGACATGTTATAACAAAAGCATACTGTACGGTGCAGATGTAGCCATTAGAGTGACTGAAGCCACAGCACCACGGGCGTTCTCCTATGTCGACTTTCAATCACAGGATTTTAACGTGGCTTTGAAATTACGAGACGCAGCGGCTCAGTGCTCACAGCTAGTAACACCTATTATTATAATCCATCCTTGTTCAGGCATGCTATGAAGTTCTATTAAAAGTTAGCAGCATTGTGTTTTCTATCTGGGGGACAAATGCCCAGCTGTTTGATGGAGGTGCACGATGGGATAATGATTCTGCGCTGCAATGAGAATCTACCTTGAGGCTCAGCAAACATGAAGTGAGCAAAGTGACCAATCACGGAAATGCACAGGTTGAGATTTTCTCCTGCTGACTAAACAGCACTCTGGCGAGTCACTGCAGAGAGCGCCCCCCCCCCCTCGACAGCTGCAGCTGATATTCTGGTTCTGTCGGCCTCTGAGTGAAGACCCGTGGCTCACAACTTCCCAGCACTGCAGTTTTCCTCCCATTACTTCTTCCCGACGTGTGTTCTCATGCTCTCAATAAATGGTGGGTTATAGCATGCTCATCCTTCCTGTGATACGACTGCTGGTAGATCAATAACCAGGGCAGGCCTGCACCTCACCGTGGGCACCGAAGAGGAGCAGATATACTGCTGCTACTCCTCTGAGGCAGAGCCACTGAATGAAACAACCTGAGTGACAACTGTTGAGGCCTTTCTGATTCTGTTGATCGCAAAACAATTAGAAACCTCTGATGAATTAACAATGAATTACCAAGTCATCAGCTTGCTTGAGCTGTAGTCGACATCATAAAACACTGAACCGAGTCCAAGTGGTGTAAAGATTGTTTCCTACTGCCATCTAGTGCCCTTTCTAGGAACAGCAGCCTTCCCTAAATTCATCCTGATTCTATAATACATCCTCGGTGTGTACAGTAGTGCACTACAGTGTCAAGCTCCGGCTACACAGGCAATTCAGTCAGGCGGGTTAAGAGTCAGATTATTGATTAGTTGATCACTTCAACAAGCTCAAAACAAAACTTGCTCCATTGCAGATCCACAGATTTCTTTATGCCTCTATAAAAGTGGTATGATCTTCAAACCAAGCGTAGGTCAACGAATTATGTAAAAGCCAGTTAGAAGAAAACACATAATCAGTGTTGGTTAAGATGCAGACACGCAGGTTTAAGTGTGATCAAACACACGCAATGTGAGAGGAAACAGTTCATGCATCTCAAACCACACTTACCAAGCATGACAGTAAGTGGAGAGCAGACAATGACTGGATTCTATCAACAGGTTAGTCCATTGCTAATGAACTGAAGATTTAAATCTGAAATATCACTTAAAGTATTAATACATGCAAAACAATCTCATCCACACAGGATGGTCAAAGCAGGTCCATCTGTCATTAGTGCTGAGGGTGTGAAGGGTAACATGCATCGGCAGCATCACAGCAATGCAGTCATACATCAGTGAATCTAAATGCAGCAAACATGGTGGTGATGGCGTTAGTGATCATTGGTTAGCGTTGGGCAGCAGCCGCACCGGGTCATCATGCATGAAGAAACAGAAATGGAGAGGGAGAGGCGAATGGACTACAGCTGATGTTTCATGGCAAACACAGCAGGTTCTGTACATACCCAGAAAGAGCCTCTTAGGGATTCTGACCTCCTCGTCCTTATTGTCTGATGCTACAGACAAAAACAAAAAATAAGAGGGAAAAAAAACAGGGAAAGGAAAAAAGGGCTTGGTATTCTTTGTTTCTTTATGCAAATCCAGAACTGACGCCCGTTACTCTGCAATATAATGACAGTTCAACTGATGGGAAGTGGAGACACTGCAAAAATACTGTGTGAAAAATTTGATATTGTGTCAGCCCAGCTTTTCCTCTCTGAATAGAGATGACTCGTCTGAACTTCATGTCTCTATATATGTTCAGACTACCACAGGAGCACATACATCCAGTCCTGAATGTACAGTGTGTGTCAAAGGAGAGAAACTCTAGCTGTGCATACAAACATGTCCTGCAGCCTTCAAACCCATGACTAAACAAGGTTGGGCTGCTCCTCCTGTACTCTGGCATGGAAATGGACCACAAAGCGTGTAGTGTTCAACATGGAGGCTACAGAATAACTTAATGTGACAAGCTAAGATTTTGCAGTTGGCAGCAGCAGTTGTGGCCTTTGAACTGTGGGCAAGTTGGATCAGATTTGAGCTATTATTAATATCTAATTTGCACCTTTAGGATTAGTATGACCAGAATAGTAACAAAATGTATTATATATACATTATATACATATATATATATTTTTAAAATGAATTTCCCTCTGTATAAACATACATATCCTGAAGACGCTTGTTGCATTCTCACAAGCAGCAGGAGATCTTCCTCAATAAGTGAGAGTTCATAAAAACTAAAATAATAAAAACTCACATAGCAGGCACTGACACAGATCAATAGGTGATCTCCACAGCGGTATTAACCCATGGTTTCTATGTTGTTCTGTGTTGACGTTTACTCTGGAGGGTAATGGCAAATGGTTATCTGTTAACACCATGCACACACACCCACACACCCCTGTCAACACTGCACCGGCCTACACGCGTTCACGCTCTCTCTCACCCTCAGGCACATTCATACACAGATATCAAACACACACTGCCACACATATCCCCTTCTTTTTGTGCACATACACTTAAAAGGACACACTGGCCCATTCAGTCACACGGTGCTGATGTCACTACACTAAATCTGCTCTGTGAGGAGGACGCCTATTAGATTACTGACCTAAGAAGGAGCGCCTCTTGGTGCTGAGTTCAGTGGCCATGCGGACGCTGGTGCACAGGTTGAGCATGATGAGCATGGTCCCAATCATGATGATGCTCTGCCACAGCAGCAGCGTCTCGAAGTAGCGGCCAAATCTGAAGAAAAAAACAGAAGATGTTGCAAGAGGTTAGTTGGTTATTAGTTATTTTTGCCATAAAATAGTATGATTTGATGTTTGGTGATTGTGCAACCTGGAGAACACACAGGAAGTGAGAGATTACCTGAAGAGTATTCTCAGGATGTTCGCCACCAGGAGCACCAGGCACACGTAGGTGGAGAAGCCCTCTGCGTTCTGCGTCCGCCGGATGTCTCTGTACTGAGGGATGTAAGGCACCACACCCCCGAAAACCATGGCCCCGGCCGCGACCCACGACACCAGGGTGTTGAACATGGACACGATCTGGTCGAAGAGCTCCTCGTCCTCCATGTCTCAGCTGTGGTTCACAACACCTGAAGATGTGGTGTGCGATCACCTGTCTGTCTCCAGCTCTGTGAAGGCTGTCCTCAGGTTCCTGTCCTCCTCTGGCTTGGTGGAGACTATCCTCAGGTGTCTGTCTTCCTCTGGGAGGGTGGAGACTGTCCTCATGTGTGTGTCCTCTTCTGACTCTGTGGAGACTGTCCTGAGGTATCTGTCCTACGGCTCTGCATAGACTGTCCTCATGTGTCTGCCCTCGTCTGGCTGTATAAAGACTGTCCCTGGGTGTCTTTCCTCCTCTGGACGGGAGAAGACTTACATGAGGTGTCTGTCCTATGCCTGTGTGAAGGCTGTCCCCAGGTGTATGTGCCCTCCTGGCTCTGTGTTGAGACTTCCTGGGGGTGAACCGAGGAACATCCGTGTTTGTCGGGTATACTCCTCCTCGCGGGGACAAAGCAGCAGCTACTGCCACGCCATCATAAACCCGAGTGAGGCGGAGACCCCGGCAGGAGACTGTGTTCTCAGGGACAGAAGACAGCAGGCAAACGGAGACACCGTGTTGCTAATTCAGCCAAAGAAGGAACAGGCCAAAATCTGCAGGGATCTGGAGTCGGATCGTCACATTCAACTCTTGCCGCTAGCTAGCGTTGTTGGACAAGGCTGCACTCAACTCGAGAAGACAACCCCCCCTCGCTTCCTGACGCTGTGTAAAAAGGCCTCGGTTGAAATCCGTCCAGTAACACTTGGAAACGAGCTCCTGTACAGCCCCTCTGTGTCGATGTTCCTCGCAGTTTACTCTCTGGCCGGTTTACTGATGTTTAATCTCCGGTTTCACCGCTCACTTCCGGGAACGTCACGTGTCCACACAAAGAGTCACCAGCTCGGTCAAGATAGTTCCGCTCGCACTCGCAATGAATCGCGTTTGAACGACGGGGTTTTCTCCAATCTGCAGATGTGCGGATATTCAGTGATTCTGGTTTGTTTTTGTGGACGTGCTAATAAGACGTCCACGCATTTCTTTCACATTTATAACATCCTTACCCATCTAATTTGATTAAATTTAACTTCCGGTCAATTAAACAATACATGGATTGTAACAGCGTTTAAAAATAAGAATAATAAGAATGCTAATAATAACAAACTGAGGGACGGCAAATGTGTGGCTGGTATTACAACAAAAAACTGCTGGTTTCTGTGACTGAGGGAGATGTGTTGATAAATAAATATTGCATAGAGAGGGTTTATCGCGCTCTGTCTTCCTGAAAATTTCATGGAAGTTGGTTTATTTTAAGTCACATCTGGGAAACACACACCACAACCTTCCCATGGTGACTGTACAGGCCTCCTCAACATCACACACAGATGCCATGAGTGAAATATATTCAGAGGGAGTGAAGAGGGACTGAGTCTGACACACATTATGAAGATTATAAAGGCCTAATGAACATGAGATAATCCCTGTAGCAGGCGGTCTGTCATCTGGTCACTATGATCCAGGATAATCTCTTATATAAAAACCAAAGCCTCCGTGTGGAGAGGAAACAGAACAGATTGTGGTCAGTCAGGCTAAACCAGTTCACATAACAAAAATGTTTTTTCCTTGGTTAAACACGGGTTTTGGGATGTATGTATGCTAAAAAAAAAAAAAAACGTGTGTGTTTTTGATATTTTAGCATTGCTTGGACATGCGACTCCACTAAAGAGGAAGAAAAACGTGAAAGCAATACCTTCCCGGATTGACTTTTATTTTGAAATGACTGGCACTGGAGGCGGAAGTGATACAGTTTTCAATCTGCCACCAGATGACGTCACTGAATGGTGCTGACTGGTGAGAGTTGTTTAGTTGAGCGAAACTCATAAATGATCCACATGATCCATGGTCCCGAAGAGAAGTTGCAGCAAACAGCCACGATGTCGAAGACGGAGAGTAAAGACATGACAGAGGCGGTGAGTGTGTGTTTGACCTGAGCCGGTTGTATTGTCGTATTTTAACCTGAGCACTTTGTGACGTGTTCTTTCAGTTGGAGGAAACCATGCAGCGACTTCAAGGACGATTTCAGAACATCTCCGAACAGCTGGAGTCCAAACATATCCTTTACTTCCGCATGAAGTCTGTACTTCCGGACTACAAACTCCGCACTGTTCCACACTTTCTGACCCAGAAATGACGCCGGAAGCAGATTTGGTTCGGCAGCTGTGACGTCTGTTATTTACACACAACATAGTTTATGACACACGCCTCTATATTGCCGACTTCCCAATCTTATCTCAAAGATAAAACAACTTTCAGTGTCAGACAGTGTGAGAAATGAGCAAAACAAAAGCAACTGGAATAACATTGATGTTGTGTTGTTGTCCTGTCTTACTGCTGTTGCTTCTCTTTTTTTCCTTCACTTTCCCACTCAATGAAATGGGAACCCGCATCAGTGACCTGGAGAAAAACGTGTCCGACCTGATGACACAGGCTGGCATGGAGGAGCAGGCGGGTCCAAAGTGACAGTAGGCCCACAGCACGCCTGACACACAAGCTCTTCATTGAAAACTTCTAGAACTGTGGCTCCATTTCACTCTGCGCTTTCATCAAACATCCTGAAATGAGACCTTTCAGTCGGCTTTAGTTTACCTCTCCAAATGATGTCAGTGTTTTTCAAGGTGCTACAGTTCTGCTAACAGATGTGTGCGTAACACTCCAACACTGATCACAGCGTAAAGGGCCTTGAAACACCATGTTGGCAGATAATTTATTTTGTTGTAACATTTATGATTATTTTTCCAAGCATGTACAACCAGATCTTCAGGCATTAACTCCTCTGGGTGTAGTCCAAAGAAGGAAGAGCCAGCATTTCATTCAGGATTTATTGTTTACAGTCTAGTTTAAATCTTGCTCATCTCCTTAAATTGTAACTTACATATTTAGATGCATTTACTACCTCATATCAAATATTTTCAGAACATTTAATATCTATGAGGTCTGTAGTTTATCTTGATTTCTGAGAGAATACACTCTTGATCACATCTATGCAGTTTATTCCTGAGTACAGCAAAGTATGAGGTAACAACTACTGTCACTTCTTCCTTTTTTCACTGACATGTTTAGTGCTGACATGTTGTACTCAGTTAAACCAAAGTATATACTGTGTTTTCCACTGTGCACCAAATGTAATCAAATTGCCAAATAAAGATTGGTTTGAAAATGTATTATTTATTATTATTATTAGGGTTTACATCACATATTCATTTACTGTTTGTTTACATCGGAGGACACAATATCACAATAAACGTTTGCCATATTTTTATAATCTTGTTTTTTTTCAACCTAATTTCTATTTCTATTTAATTTTTAATTTTTAATTTGGTTATTTATATTTGATATTAAGTTTACAACAAAACTGACATATAGAGACAGACAACCATTCATACCTACGGGTAATTTAGTGACAGCAGGGTAGATTCAGATTCTGGCTGTATTCCTTCCCAAGTAAAAAAAATAATATTAATTTTAGATTTGGGATCCAATACAGAGTAATTGATAAAAGACAAATTCCACTGAAGAGGTTAGTGGAAAAAGCTGAATATGGAACTATAGGTTCCTCTAGTGGTCATTTGTGGTCATTACAGGAAGCTGATGTGTCGCTTACCATGGTGCTGAAATTGAATTTGCTCGTCTCCTTTGACTGATCAGACAATACTGTGTCTCTAACTTTGTGGTTTTAATACAGCAATGCCGCAAAGACACAAAGATACATGAAGAAATGCTCCACCCAATTTGATAGAGAAGAAGAATCAGACTAACCTGCACACACCCCTGACCTCAACCCCATCCAACATATTTGATCTCATTCTTCGTTTATATCCCTGATGCTTCAACGGAGCAAATCCCTGCCGCCACTTTCCATAATCTTGTGGAAGGCCTGTAATGACAAAAGTAGGCCCGGTTTTTCCTGTTTAGAAGCAAGGTGGTCTAATATCACATGGGTTTCTGTTCAGGTGACACTATATACAGCACGTACACGTGGGGTGGTCGTGGATGCACTTTCAGCGTTTGTGCTGCAGATGGCAGTATTAAATAATGGAGGGTTTCCCCTCGCCACAGGGTACTGCCTAACACTCGCCTGTGTAAATGTAAATGTGCACATGTGCATGGCACGGGGGTCGCTCGTGTGCACGTGCACATGTGTGTACTTAAATACTAATAAGGCATAATAACACGTTTATGCCATCCGAAGAGAAACAACTGAGTTGTTGCCATGGCAACTTGCACCCGAGCAGAGACTTGTCAGCTTGAGTAAGTGTTATTGTGTGCGTGTGTGTGTGTGGATGGGGGGGGGGGGGGGGGGGTTGACATGGGGGGGGGGGGGGGGGGGAGTGTTGACATGTGTTTACCGGTGTGAGACTGTGTACTTACTTCTACTGGAAGACAGGGGGGACAGAGGAGAGGGGCTTTGCGGTGCATTAAACTAATGCATTGTGCGTCTTTAGTGTGAGCTGCAGAGACACTTTTAGCTTTTGCACGACACAACTAGAAGTTGGGGCAGTGAGCGAGTTCACACAATCTTCTCGTGGCAGTGGAGTGGTGAGTGGGTGTGTGGAGAGCTGGGCCGACAGTGAGGGGAGGCTAAGTGGTTCAGCCCTGTGGCCCACGCCTGGTGCTCTCCACTGGGATGGTGGTAGGTGTGGCTCTAATGGCCGTCTGCATGGTTGGCACTCTGGACTGGATAGGGGCAAGCACTTCAGAGAGAGAGGGAGAGAGGGAGAGAGAGAGAGAGAGAGATTGCAGATGTACGTTGTTTCTCCCCAATGCTACTTTTGCACACTCCACTTACAAGGTGAAACACAAATTAAATGTCAATAGCCTCAAGTGGCATGCATCTATCTATCTATCTATCTATCTATCTAAGACAAATTCTATAGATCATAGATTCTATAGGTCATCACATTATTGCTATGTATTGGTTATGTACAAATATTTGCACCAGATGTTCAGTGATTTCTGTACAAAGCAGAATGCTGCACGTTAATCGCATGTTGTACCTTTTGTTGACGTCTACAAGGTCAAACACACGGACACGTACACAAACACACACAGCAGCTCTGCGGGGGCACTCACTTCATCTCTGACAACACTTTCAGGCTGAAAGTCCTGAATCGCTCAAACAAACCACAGAGAACAAGAACCCACAGAGGTGTTGGCAGAGATAAGAGTTAAAAATAGACAGGCTCTCTCTCTCTCTTTTCGACAACACACAAACACGCACATGTGTTCACCCAAACAAACACACACACACACGCATTCTGGGGACACCTGTGTGTTCCCTACCACCTGAGGCTCTTTGATTCCTGGTGTGCTTTAATCTGCACTGTTCTCTCGCCTGCTTTTGAAGTGACCCCCCCCACCCCCCTTCACTCTCCATACACACACACTCACAAAGCAAACCACAGATCACCGCCACCCGTTATCTTTGTCATAGTAAATACAGTCTCCCAGCCCAGCTCCCATTCACATATTCTCCTCTCGTCTCTTCTGTTCTGCTGGACGGGTGAAGAGCGGTGCCTAAAATTACCACAGCAGTTATTTCAGGGCCTTTGTAACATACATCACCTTCTGTCTGCGGTAATACATTTATATCTACAGGAATAGAAAGTGATTTCCAGCTTTGCTCTGCCACAGATGTCATTCGGTGGCAGCAGGAATAGGGACAGAGGTTTGGGGGACGAGCAGAAAAGGTCTGCAGGAAAGGAAGGGAAATGACAAGACGTTTTTATTTGTCATGTCCACCACCTCATTATTTACACATGAGATGGAAATGTTTGTGTAAATGTTTTCAGAATCTTGTAGATTCAAGTTACTACTCTTTCAACACGGGACCATAAATATAGATGAACTCTCCAGACCCCAACCCCTGCAACAACAGTGGTGGGCCCTCGTTATCCCTAGAGGAGGTTGAAGTGCACTCAAAGGATGATTGACTTGATTTGAACTAAAAGTCACCTATATGTGCACATGTTGCAGCATCTCCTCTGGCACTGTGATAGGACTACAACTGACGTGGCTAACAGCTCAGAATCCCCTCAGGTGTAATGTGGGGACAAAAGGAGACAAGTCCATGTGGAAAAAAACAATAATGCAGACAAAAGCAAGGTGGAAAACCACCAGAAGGAGACCCATCAGGAAAATGATCACATTATTATTCTTTTACCTGATTATTTCTGATTTTTTGTGAGAAACTAAATTATTTGAAAATATCTCCACATATTTTCAACTGTTTTATGTCAAACCTTTTCATCTATTTCATCACCCAACCTCCTTCGCTTTTTCAAACAGCTCTCCCATTTCTTCCTATTTATTCTCCCTTGTCTGTCTCTTCATCCCTCAACACCCATCATCCCTCCATCTGCATCTCTTTCATCACTTGGTTCATCTGCCTGCATCTTTTTTTTTCACTTCACCCCTCATCTCTGCGTATTCATGAAACATGGGTGTGTCTGACGGATCGGCAGTCTGACCCCATCTCTGTCGCCATGGAAACTGGGTCAGCTTTATGGAAGCCATGAAACCATGTTTTCTCTCAACAGGTGTGTGTGTGTGTGTGTGGCTTGCAGGAAAAAGACAGGTCATTAAATTATATCTGAGGTTATTTACATCATGTGGATATTCCACTGATGAAACCTACAAATATTTTTATAAAAACAATAATACTCTTTTTTTTAGTATAGCACCACTTCACACAAGGTCACGACCCTACAACAAGAAATCCAGCACTTCCCACAACATGAAAACTCACGCTGGCTGAGAGAAAAACAACTCCTCTCTTAGTGGCTGGGTGAGAGAAAATCGTTAGTCATATTTTGTGAAATAAAAATTTATTTCAAATATTCCGCACTTTTAATTGAACACATTAAGGTGCTGATTATCCTCCCTCGCGCCATCACCTCATCTCTCATTTCTTCCTCCCGCTCTCCTGTGTTACTCATTACCACTGTTAATTAAAGATTTGTCAGACTACCCTCTCCTCCTTTCCCCCTTTTTTCTTATCATTACTCGCACTCGTCTCTTCTGTCTATGCGAAGTCACCCGAGTGGAATCAATGTCCGATTCAAAGGTGGTCGTCATGGTCGCCTCAGCCCCCTCCCCTCCCCGTTTTTCTCCCCTTTTATGTCTCCCTGTCTGTTCCCATTTTGTCCTCACATGATTAAGCAGTTCAGTGCCCAAGGTGGTACATCCATTGCAGTGCTTAAAGACAGGGTCATTAACACCAGCGAACTGAGACGCTGGAGTCTTAAGCTGTCTGGACGAAGGGTTCATACCTTAATATGAATGACTGGCGAATAGAAGCCAAATGTAATATTGGATAGTTAAAGCTGGTGATGATGTAATATTCAGGGTTTTATATCACACCATTAGAGCGATGAATTGAGGAGGTGTTGAGGCTGCAACAACAGGAATGAAGATAAAAATGTAAAATAAAAGGTATATTGCTGCCTCTGCAGGTGATCCAGTTTTGTGCAGTCACATTAGCAGCTTTCACTGCAATGCAAGTTGAGACGATAATTCGGTAAATTCCTTGATTCTTACCAGATTTTTTTGGCAGTCATACCCTCAAAATGGTAAATGTTGGCCTGCGATGGAGCGTTCATCCTGGGGACCTTTTTCCTCATCTCATTATGTCGCTGTGGAAAGGAGGAAAACCACAACAAAGAGATGGTGAAGGAGAGAAAAGAGGGATCATTAGACAGAGAGATGAGAGGAAGGTTACAGGCCCATAGCTAACACAGGGAAGTGAGCCTCGAGACATTTTTGCAGAATCACTTGAGAAAACCGAACACACAACGTTCACGCTCTTTGTGTTTAATCATCAGTGGAGAGTCAGGACACATTTCTGTCTGTGAGACACTCACTCACCATCGCTCGCTCTCTCTCTCTCTCTCTCTTGCTCATCCTTGACAGCCAGTGAGAATATGAATGAAGTGTGAGGAGGAAGAACAGACAAGATAAGTAAATAATAAAGGACACAACCTTCTGAAGAAAAACTGACTCTCCTCTGTGTTTACCGGTTGTTGTATAATCTTCTCTGCCTCCTGGTGGACTGCAGTGAAGCCACATGTTGTTCATATACCAGCAGGATGATGTCCTTGATGCCTGCTTGTTCTTCAGACTAGAGTGGAAATGCAGTGGTTTTTAGAAACCTTTAATCATTTGAAAAACAGTTCCTGGGACCAGCTGCAATGATTGCCTGGTTTACCTGTCTGTCACAAACTGGCTGTCCTGCCTGTGTGCATGTTTCGGGATTGTAGCTTCAGGAAGGGACTTATCAGTTGCATATTATTGAGAACTCTTGAGAAGGTTTTCCTGGTTTACCAACTCTGGATTTTATCCCGAAACAAAACACAACAAGAGATGATTGTATTAAAACTTGCAGAAACACTGTGGTCACTGTGGACACTAACCACACTGCACACTGGATGTCAAGGTCCGAGCCTTTTTCAAAACATGGCCGTTGCCTGAGGTCACACTAGAACCAGTTCAGTGAAAAAAAAAAACTAATTTCCAAATTTCAAATCAAATCAATGATATCAGGGATTTTATGTGTGATGGCAAAAGATAGATATAAAGGGATAAAAATGCAGAGGAGAAGCCAGAGGACAGAGACGAGCTCAGTGTCTGGGGAGAATCAGAAAGGAGGATGGAGGACAGAGGAGAAAGAGGGAATTTACAGGGGGGAAGGAGATGTGTGACGGGGACGTCCTTTGTAGAGTATGGAAAGGTCAATTAGACAGTTTACTAGGAAGAGAATTACATACCACACACACACACCCAGCCAGACGCTCACTTAGACATGAGTAGAGGTTTGGATTTCATTATCAGGCTGCCGGCTTGCCCATCAATTAGCACGAATGAGATTGTATCACCTTTCGCTGAGGGAATAGGTCTGCAATCACAGCTCGATGCTCCTATCCACACACTGCATCTCCAAGTCTGCCCTTATTTTAATATATTTACATCCCATTAACAAATCTTCCGTCTTTCTTTAACCAGTAGCTGAAATGATTTAATCTTAAATCCTGGGCCAGGGCAACATTAAAACCCTGCAGTGTGAATGGATTAAGTGGCCAATAGAGGACTTGAGGAACAGTAAGCAGTGTCCAGGAGAGGAGATGAATGGTAGAATGGTGGCACAGGACAGGAGAGATGAAAGCGAGAAGAGAGGGATGAGAGGATGAGGACAGGCTCGATGGGTTGTCTCCCATGGCAACCCTGTGTTGCCGAGGGACACACACACGCACGTACTCATGAATATTCATGGGAGTAAAATGGAGAGAGGCTCATACTATATTCGTGCCATTTTCAATAAAGCATATTTCATTAATTGAATTAATGTGATATCAATAATACATGTGGAGAATCAGAGGAAGCAGGCAGAAGGAACCGGTGGGGAATAAAGCAGATTTTAAGGTAACAAAAATATTATTGGACATTTTGTGGAATACTTTGTGATAAGACAAGAGAACATAATGTCACAATTCTGAGCTTAATGCTTCTGCACAAACATTTAAAAGGAAATAGGTTGTTAAATCTTCACACAACCAGAACATTTGCTTTTTAATCAGGGAAACTTGTTAATTAATGTGCGGATTAAAAGAAAAAAAAAAAAAAAAAAACAATCGCATGGCAGCTCACTATTCTGTGAAATAACTAATACTGTTGTTGTAATGTTCCTCGCCACGGTGAGGACATTACATGGTAATCAATGCAACGCTATATAGAAGTGATTGAAAATGAAATTGAAATCCACTGCTGACATTATGAAACAGAACCAGAACATTTGCTTTTCAATCGTGTGTTAATTAATGAGCACATCCATCACATGTGAGTCCAGCTCAAGCGCCACATGTTCCCATAGGCCTGCAGATGTGTACTTCTACAAATCCACTGAAACTGGTTGTTTTATCTCTCTTTCAGAGTGACTGAAGTTTACCTTGGGTGAAGGACACACACACATACACACTAGAATACAATAAGTGTGTGTTGCAATGGTCGCTCAGGCTGATGGACGTTTACCTTGTGCTAAAGGTTATATCAGTCCCCATGAGAGGGAGATTGGGGCCTCAGACGACCTCGACCGTAACACACTATAACAGTTCACACGTTCAACACGCTCCTATATACCACACAGTATGGCAAACACACACATTTCTGGTCTTCTTTCTGATGTGAGCATGTGAGTTTTTCTCTCACTGTACCAGAAAGGAACAAGAATCAAACTATCAGAATTATTTAATGACGTTTAATAAAGTGCATGTGACTCAAGCACAGTATGTAACAGGTTTTTGGTAATGTATACATCTTATGTAAACTCCAGATAGAATCACATGGAGGCCACAGCCAATGAGTTCTGCTAACTACAACAACAGTGTAAAGCGATGTCAGCATAACAGAAATCAATACAGGAACTACAGGAGAAACTATTTAAAACCATGCAGGATGTTACGTTGCTAATAATACATCTAATCAATGCTGATACAGTTGGATGAACAAACAGTAGTATCAATGCTGATACTACTATCTCACTGGATGTGCAACACACTTCAATCCAACACTACGTCAGATGGATTTAAAATCCATTTCAAATTTGTTTGGGAATCTGCATCACTGATAATCGGCAATATCTTACAGAAATGTTACGCATGCAGGACAATCCTGCAGTTCGCAGCCTCTTTCCAAAGCTAATGTTGTCACAGAGGAAGAATGTGAACCTGGGTGATGAGGTGGCATGTGATGATGCAGGGGGTCAGAATGGTGGATGGTAATATAGTGGGTGGGACTTAAATCCAAATACTTTAACCATGCAGCGGTAACCTTTTTTAATTTAACTTTTGATTGAATAAACTAATATCCAAAGGGTCTCTATTCTGTGAAACTGAAAAGCTATTTTTTTAATATCAAGGTTTTGACCTCATCTTTAAGACTCCTCTCTCTCTCTCTGTTTCCCTCCCTCTCGCCATCCCTCTCTCTGTCTTTTTGCCTCCTTCTATCTCTCCCCCTCTGACTCTCTCTCCATCTCCGGTATCCCTACCCTGATGGACAGGCGGCCTTGTCCAATCAAATGGTCTAGGCCCACCTCTGTGCAGCGGCCCGACCACTAGGCGCTCGGGGGCGGGGCCTCCATGCTAATGTGTTGGCAGGGGAGACGCAGCGGTTTCATTCATCTTCTTCCTCAGAGGTGAGTAAACGCCAAGGTTATTTTACACGAGGGAGGAAACTGACTGTGGAGTCAAACGTCACGCTGACAGCAGCCGGGAGGAAAAGAATTGTTTTGTAGCCTAACGGGAGCTCGTTCTCTTCCCCACGTTCCAAGGTAAGAGGAGGACGTTGTTTATTTGTTTGGAGGCCAGCTTCACGTTGATGTGAGCAGGTGTTGGTAAATATTTGTCCAATTGGTGATGAGACAGGAAGTCACGGGCATCATTGCGCTGGGCTGAGATCCAAGGTGCTCTCTGGAGGAGAACAGTGTCAGGGTGTAAAAGTTATTTATCCCTAAAACTGCGTGAAGTCCAGGAATTCCCTGTCCTGCTCAAGGACACTAAAGGCTGCAGAGGGACTTGAACCCGTGAGCATTGCTTTCTGTTTGATTAAAAGAGGCACACTGGTGACGGGAAAACACTTCCATTACCATTGTGTTGTGCTGGTATGTGTTAAAGTCGAATATGCTCTACTGTATGCTGGGTGAATGGATAAACAGTTCAGAGCTAATGCCCTTTACTCTGTGGGAGGATGAGGGGACGTGTGTGTCGCACCACCTTAACTGGACTCATGCTGATACACAAGCGTGAATCAGTGGATGTGTAGAACATTACTGTAAACGGAATATTGCCTGTAAATCAAAGCAGGAGTTTGTGTGTGCACATGTATGAGCGGGTCATGAAGCTGCAGGATCTGTGCATCTGCATCAACAGCGTGTTTGCAGAATTTAGTCCAAACTCTGTCCCCTGAGTCCTGACTTGTTGATCTGTGTGAGTAGAGAGCAGGCTGCAGGGAGAAAAAGCTGTTTCTTTCTTTCTTTCTTTTTTTTAAATTTTTTATCAGTGATACCCAGTCCTCTGTGGATGACACCAGGACCTGCACAATCAATAACACCAGCTTCCAGCGAGTGCTTTGTGTGAACTAGTTCTCATTACTGATGGCCCCTCATGTGGCTGTGCATCTCAGGGTCACATCAGATGGGTTACTGCATCATGGGTCACAACTGATCGTGTGTGTGTGTGTGTCTCTGTTTGTCATGTTTTAATAAACATAACAAAGTTGGAGTTGAATGGAAACGGAGACACACACACACACACACACACACCGATGACGGACGGCTGGTGACAGTGACAGCTCAGTTTGGTTCTTTAACCCCTTGGCTTTTGGCCTTTAACTGAACCAGAGCGGGTCTTCAGTGCATGATGGGTAATAGAGCTGAATGATATCACATTTTCAGGCTCAGTTGTTTTTAAAACTAAATTTATGTTGATATACAATATAAAGTAACCTGGGGATTTTCATTTTGCTAAAATATGTTTGGATGATCGATCGGGACATAAAATATATCATGATAACATAATATAATTATATTTATCAACATTCATAATTTCCGCAATAATAATAATATGTATTATTATTTTTTGAAGAATAGTGTATTCTACCTCCTCACTATGCTCCTACAATGTAAGGTGATTATATTGTATTCAGTATGATTGTATTCGGTCTTTGTTACATTGCTACTGATGAAAATTATACTGCAGTGATGATTGATATTGTTGTTTTGCTCAGTTCTATACGGCTAAAGCACAGTTTCGTTTTGTGTTTTGCTTTTTCTCCTTTTTGCACAACCCACTCTCACACTCATGAGAGATGTTGATAGAAAGGCAAGTCAAGAGTCAGGCTGTCTCAAGTGGTGCTGAGCCTTCAGTGAGGGATCTAATGCAGTGCTTTGATTAGGACCTCTTTCCATATTAATCCTCTCCTCCAAAATGTACCAAAAATATCCTCGAAAACCCTGCACAAAATTACTAGAATATAAAAGTATGTCTCTGAGGAGTGTGTCATGCCCTGCGATACAATGGCGAGCTGCGCAGAGTGTATGTCGACTCTCTCCAAAGGTTAGCTGGGATTGGCTAATATAATATAATATAATAATAATATATCTGCTTCTAAATGATCAACCAAACATTACTGCATAAAATTATTTCAGTTTGAGAGATGGCAACACAACGCCCCACTGCCATCCTGGCTACAACTCTACAGAGTTCAAGACCCACAATAAAATATTTTAATGTTTTCTTATTGATCTGCACTTTAAGATGAAAACAAGCTTCATGTAGATTGTATGTGTATTGTTTACCGTTAGGCCTGACACAGCTATCAGCACAGATGTGTGGCTCTATACTTAGTTGACTATTTGATATTTGCAGTGATCTTAGACAAAGACAGTAGCGTCTGGCAGGAGGACGTAGAGAGGAGGACCAGTGGCAGCTACATGCAACAGCTGAGCGAGAAATCACTGGATAGGAAAACAAATGTTTGTAGGTTTGGAGCTTTGTAGATGTAGATAGGCATGTCCTCTACACTGTGGAAAGACTTATTGATTTCTATTCTGTGGAGTGCAGTGATATACGCCACATGTTACACTACAATTTCCTTTCTATGTGACTGTGTGTGTGTGTGTGTGTGTGTGTGTTTTCTGACGGCAGTAGATGAACGATCCTATGACACTCACAACCTCTGCACACTTTGCCCTTCTCTTCCTACTTCTCCGTTGGATCACTTACATTTTGTTGTTAGCCTGTGGCCAGGTGTATGATGCATCTGTCTCATGCTTCACTAGAACAGTGTGTGCATTGGCTGTGCCAGTGTGTGAGTGTGCGTGTGTGTTGCTGTGATGTGTGACATACTGTATTTTTGCTCCTGTTGTGAAGCCCTGCTTATACCCTCTCTGCATGTGACATGCATATGATTGATTTTCACCTTATCGATCACAACATACCCGTCTGTACATAGTAGACAAATGGATTATTGTCCATGCATTGCATAAGCTGAGGAGTTTCCTAGGAATCAACCCATTAGTGCCAGAGGATACAGTACGGCCAAAACATTCATTCATTCATTCATCTTCAACCACATGTCCATGAGACTGACATACAGAGACAGACACCCATTCATTCCCAAGGACAATTCAGATTGATCAATTTACCTGACATGCATGTCATGCATGTCTTTGGACTGTGGGAGGAAACCGGTGTAGCATGGGGAGAACATACCAACTCCGCACAGAAAGGCCATCCTGGCCAACCCAGGACCTCCTTATTGTGAGGCAGCTGTGCTCACCACAGCACCACCGTGCTGCCCCTGCCAAAACATAGACAATACAAATATCTTAGGATGAAAAAGTGGAGCCAAATACACATAGAACTGTGGTGCTGGCAGAATGAATACTCACGTCTGCCTCTGCCTGCTGCACCTCCCCTCACCTGAATCCTCTGGAGGAGTCCTTGCGGAACAGCTCACGTGTAAGGAAACCTCTGGTGATGTCCTGACTCAATTCTCCAGTAGCGTTACACAACTGTCAACACGCAACAGAACTGACTGTATGCTTATGGGAAATGGATATGTTTGTTCTGATACTGAAAAACACCTGAGCCTTACAACCACACAACTGTCCAACTTGGGTTAACGTGGGTGTGTGTGTGTGTGTGTGTGTGTGTGTGCAAGACTGCACGGCTCTGAAAGTGAACATTAAGTGCAGCACTCAGACTTAAGGCACCCAGGCTTGAGTGTGTGTACAATCATGGCAGTAAATAAAACACCGAGGTGAATACTGGGGATTTTGGAGCTATACGGTAGATAAAGTTTTGCAGGAGGCAGACTCATGAGTTCACACACACGGAGCCGATTTGTCCCCTGTGTTTCTCCCCAGGCTCGACATGCTGGTCTTAAATTAGAGGTAGTGCTGCAGTGAGTTGAGCTGCGTTTCTATAGCGATGCAGCCTGCGTGCCCCAATCTCAAGGGATCATGTTGATTAAAATGATATCTAGATCACATTGATACATGGCAACACCTCAGCTCCAACACCTTTCTTACGCCTGGAAGTGCTTCCATATTCATGAAAATCAGATCCAATTTATACTAACATGACTGTACCCGCTGGAGTCATGGATACTGATCGCCTCCTGCTCCCTTTCCTATTCATCACATTATTAATGTCACCTCTGACCATGGCCTCTAAGCTCCATGTCTTTGTTGCATTGTTAACATTTGATCAGGTAAGTGTTGGTTTCACATTACATTTTGTATGACTTAGGTACGTCCTGTCATTATCGCCTGCATGGGCCGTGTTTACCAACAGCTGACATTAAGTGGTGCGTTGACGGCATGAATCTGTTGCCCGCGTGCTGTAAACGTGGCGGGCAGAAGTTTTTCCGTTTGAATGAGGGAAATTAATGAGCTGAATTATATTGTCAACCTCGTCGTATTGCCACCATGATCAGTTCCAATGAACCACACGAACACCCTCTTCATTTAAACGTTATATACTGTCAGTGGCAAAGATTGTGCGCGATCGTCAGAGCTGCTAGCACTTTTTTTTCTTCTTCTCCAATGTTTAATGCTGCCTCAGCTTCCTGCAATTGGTCCGCAAATGGTAGGAATATACTTTGGGCAATCATTATATTTTGAATCTTTGGTCATATTTTGTTATTATTATATATTAAATTAATGTCAAACATTAATGTCTGATCAAACATGGGGCCGCATGTGGGATGAAGATGTCTCCCCATTAAGTCTGCCCTTCCCCCGTGGCACACATGTGCATCAGCAAGCCTACTGGTCTGGCCCATTTGGCAGATGGACTGTTTCGATTGGCCAAAAGCATCATCCTTTGCTGGATGGTTGTGTGGCAGTGTTCCAGGGCAATCGCTGTGAAGACAACGTATTGTTCCATTTTACTTTCGATGGTTTGGCGAGCTGCAATCATGCTAGAGTACAGTTTGTTACTCATCTATCAATATGTCCGCTGTCCACTTCTCCACAGATGTGTCCACCTTTCTATACTATGTAGTGTATTCTACCTATACACTCTGTAACATGCACTCACACAAACGTCACTGTGTGGTCCATGGTGCCGGCTGGTATTGGACTGGTCTCCTATTGATTGTTCCTGCATTGTACATTTCCATTGGTACAGCAAACACACACACGCACACACACACACATCCATGTGCACCCACACAGGAAATGGATACTGAGGCCGAGCTTCCAGTTTTCGCTCTCTTTCCAACTCAATTACAGCGTTTGCCAGCTAATCATTTTTAGTCACGGGAACACCGGCACATTTTCTCCTCTGGGCTACATTCAGTTGCAGCCTGGGTGCATCGTGACTGTGTCAGCCCAGTGCTTTCCAATCCTGTTTTCTTGCTTGTGCACACCCATGCTGTGAGAGCAAAGAAAGAGAAAAATATTTGAAGGTAGAGGGTTGGTAAAGTTTAACTGGCGAGGGCCGAGATCAGCGCATATTTTGACTCTTACTGTTATTTTACAACCAACCACTGTGTATTTTGCCAACCTTGGTGTCCGAACTGCCACAGAACCAGATCATCTTTCTGTGATTTCCATTTATAACTGTGTCAGAAATTCTGTGTCAGAGCTCACTCTGAAGAACAGCACTTGTGTTATCCAACAGTGAGCATTCCATTTTAGTTTGAGGAAACAGTCATGAAAATGTAAGCCTTATTAGTACTGACTCCGGCACGCAAACACGTTAGCGTGTCCAATCAGCTAGATCACCATCAAACTGGACTGCAGCACACACACAGTGACACGCCGCACTCGCAGTCTCCCACGCGTTTACAACTCAGATTAGACTTTGTGTTTCCTATCAGCCTGACAGCTGGAATGAACATGCGTTAAGGCCCCTTCAGACTCAGTGAGATACACGTCTTTCTCTATTCAACGCCTGCTGGGACAATTTTCTACAAGCCCTGCTTATCTGCCTGCTGCCTCCCATTTCTCTCCGTCCTTCCATCTTCATTTCCTTTTCACTCCGAGTCTAGTATCTCCCTGTCTATTTGTCTTCTCCCTCAGAGGTGTGAATCCAGATTGAGTCATCCTTCCCTCTCGTTTTCTTCCTATGCTCATCACTGCATCTTTCATCTTTCCTCACTGTGACTTTTCCCGTTCTTAAACGGCACTTTGTACACAGGAATGTACGATGTCACTGATGTTCCGTGTTAAAGCTCGCATGTTAGGTCTGTCAAAGACGAACGACATTGTGTGCAGTCACAGCACGTTGCCGGGCCAATTGTTCCCCTTTGGTGGGATTTGCAGAGCAGGTGTTGAGGGCTGTATATTTTAGGTAAATTGCAGCATTAAGGGAATCAAGATTTATGTTCGACCCAGAGGGCTTGGAATGAGCAGTGTGACTTTGACTGTGTGTCATTGTCATTAGAGAGCATCAAGCGCTCTCTCCTGGGAATTGTTCCTTCGCTAGGCTCTTACGGGTTTATGATGCCCAAACTAAAACTGGCATATTTTATTTAAATTTGAAGATAGCTAACATGCTAATACTAACATCCTGTATTTAAAAGGATTGCTGACACGTTCTGCATGTTCTGTAACATATATAGAAACACCTGTGATAGCTTACAGACATGCATACCCTTATTTAACGTACATGTCCTTCCTCATGCACATGCACATGCCCTCAGATAATCATCACCTTCACAGAAGCAGCCACAATAACAAAATGCCACAGCAGCCAGTTAATCTGTATTCCTGAATAGACCTCTTCAACTCCCCAGAGATTTGATTTATTTGCTCTGAAAGGCTGCATAATTCTAGCTAGAAAAACAGCCAGCGTTACCTCCAGATTACCTCCAACCGCAACAGATTTGCTGCTCAGGAAGATGAGCTGGCAGAGATGTGAGCACCTGACTTGAGGACAGCGTGTGACCCTGGAGAAATTAGAATGAACCTACAGGTCTCCTGACACACAGCGTGAACTGTGTCTGTTTTGATTCTTTCAGATGGGATAAGTTTCCAATGTGTTTGCTCGCCTGGCTGGTCGTGCCTCTTGCTATCTTCAACGGGAAACTCTATTATCTGCTACATTTACTTCTCTAATAGAGGGATAAAATCTCATCTGCCTCGGTCAGGGGCAAGAAACAATGTTAGATCTCCGTGGAGTGTGTGTGTGTGTGTGTGTGTGTGTCTGGAGGGTTTGAGCTAAAATAAGCCCACTCTTTGGTGTACATGAGATGTGTCTTTCTGAGCACTTCAGTAAATGCCTTCAGTGATTTGAAGATACGGTTAAATGGTCATTTCAAGTGTCTTGTAGCTTAAGGAAAAATCATACAAATACATTCTATCATTACAACCAATGGAATCCTCGTTATGTACAAAATATTTGTATTATCCTGATGTTTATTAAATCGGCAGGGTTCCTTTTTTTTACGTACTGTCCAACCCTTTTCTTTAAGTAATGTCTCATTTATATTATAAACATAGTAAAATTCAAATCTTTTCCCCTGCAGCTACTGAAAATGGATGTTTGAGTTGCTCTAACAGGACTGCAGCGATCTCCCAGCTGACTTATTCGGTTTTCTAAAAGCAGTGACGGTTTGATTGCACCTTTGTGTGCCATCTATTTTACAGGCACATTTCCTCTTCATTTTCCTTTCAACTGTGTTCCCTCTCTTCTCCTTTTGACAACTGAGATGAGGGGAACATTTATTTTAGTGCTCCAGCGTCATAATATCACAGGTAAACTTTTCCTCTCTCCTATGATTTTCTCACTTGCTCTCCCTCTGAGATCTCTGGGCTCCAAGGAAAGTCCAAAATAATCCCACAATTCTCTGTGAATTGGGGTTTCGCTGCCTGTGTCTACAAAACTCTCTCGCCAGAAAGCAGGACAGGATTTATTTCTGCCACTAAACTGTACGGAAGGCTCATACTGCAATTTAGAGGAAGATTTGTAGAGGCTTAGCTTGGCTGCATCGGCTGTGTTCTGGTGTCAAAGTGCGGACGCTGTCAGGCTCGGCTGTGAGTCAGCGATGGCGTCATGAAGGCACTGCAGTGCTCCCCAGCTGTGTGTGCTGAGGAGTCAGGAGGTAATAGGCCAGTTTATGGCCCCTATAGCAGCAAATCAGACTTATAGTCACACAGGGTGATTAAAGAGGTAGGAGTTATGGAAATCCAATGACCTTTTGTTTGAAATATCTGCAGATTACGTGCAGCTCTAAAGCTATTACAATATCAAAAACATACCTGCTGTGGAGGAGGGATTGTTTGATAGTGGTTGACTGGGAGAATCAGTGAGACATTCAAAGGGGTTTTAAAGTTTCTCGAGAAACAAGGAGATTGGATTTTGGAGCCAGAAGGAGTAAAGGGTTCTCCTTGATGGTGGTTATTTGTTTAGGAACAATCCAGGTGTTTGTCGGAACAGCACCTGGACGTTGTTTTGTCTCTCCCCTGCTGACCTCTATGCACACCCTCTCTCTCTCTCTCTCTCTCTCTCTCTCACTCTCTCTCCCTCAGAGAGGTGAATTCGTCATGGGCAAACACAACAGTAAGCTGGCTCCAGAGGTCCTGGATGACCTGACCAAGAGCACTGAATTCAACGAGGCAGAGCTCAAGCAGTGGTACAAAGGCTTCCTCAAAGACTGTCCCTCTGGCATCCTCAACCTGGAGGAGTTTCAGCAGCTCTATGTGAAGGTGAGGCTGTGGTGGAGGGCAGGAGGGGGGGCTGTGTTAAGTCTGTGATAAACAGTGGTTTCCCTAACAGACAACATTTATCTTATCTTGTGTTTGTCTTTTTCCACACTCCAGTTTTTCCCATATGGCGACGCCTCTAAGTTCGCCCAGCACGCGTTTCGGACATTTGACAAGAACGGTGATGGGACCATTGACTTCAGGGAGTTCATCTGTGCCCTGTCCATCACCTCCAGAGGCAGCTTCGAGCAGAAACTCAACTGGGCCTTCAACATGTATGATCTGGACGGGGACGGAAAGATCACACGCATGGAGATGCTCGAGATCATAGAGGTGTGTTTGGGCCTTAGGAAGGAATCCTTTCTATTAGTTTAAAATATTCAGACAAATCTAATCTTTTTTTCTACCCTCTGCAGGCCATCTACAAGATGGTGGGCACGGTGATCATGATGCGTATGAATGAGGACGGCCTGACTCCTCAGCAGCGCGTCGACAAAATCTTCTCCAAGATGGACAAGGACCACAATGATGAGATCTCCCTGGAAGAGTTCAAAGAGGCCGCCAAGTCTGACCCGTCCATCGTCCTACTGCTTCAGTGTGACATGCAGAAGTAGAGAGGGATGGGTGGAGATGCAGAGGGAGGGAGGGGACGGGGGAGGGGGAGAGTTGAACTGAAACAAGGGAAGGAAGGAGGACGCGGGAATAGAGAGAGAAGTAGGGGGGGTACACCTGAGGGAGGTGGAGGAGAGGTAGGGAAGATTTCTGTTGTGAGGCAGCAATGATGGAGGAATGAGCCTGATTTGGAACATAGTGGACGGCTTATTGATGCCATTCTTTTCTTCCAACCCATCCCACTGTGTAGTCCACTCTAGAGATGTGCCACTCATTCTTTCACACACCCAGGTTTCCTGCTTAGCGTGTGAGATTACGAGGCTGTGGGGTGACTCGAGTGCAAACGTCAGCTCACAGTTCATACTGTGCTTTTACTACACAATACACTTTTAAATTTGTCTTCTTCTTTCTTGCTCAGGAAATGAGACAAGGTGTGTTGCCCTTCACAAGCTCATCAGACTATACATGAAATGCCTTATTTCAGTTGTCATGAGTCTGTACTTGTTGCCTGGCAACCTCACAGCAATAAGTGATGAGGGTTTAAGGAAGTCATTGCTCCTGGCAAAGAAATAACAGCTGGTAAAAGTGCAGCTTTTGATTGATTTTACAGAATTTGTTCAATTATATTTACACATTCGGACTAAACCAGGCTAGCAGCTCCAATGACAGCAAGAGTGATAGCTTGTGTTATTAGCAACCAAAAAAAGAACATTTCCCTAACATTTTACATTATTTCTTAAATGTCTCAGTGAATGTCAATTCTAGCACCCAGAAAAGCTCATTTGGAGTCACACACACTTTTTAAAATCTGTGCTGTGGGACATTCTGAAAAAAAGAATAGCATCAAACCTGTTTGATCCGAATAGATTGACAAGAGAGAAACAAATGTGTTGATATTGAGAGAATTATTTAAATGAAAAACAACTTTGAACTCTTTGGACACAGCTATAGTGTCTATAACACAGACATGTATGAATGTGAGACTACGTTAGAATCAAAATACGCTTGCCCACAAATCAAAGTCAGAGCACGCTGCACCACTCCCTGCTGTTTTTGTGTGCGCGCTCTCATTCATTGTTATCTCAGCAGCAGAATCCACCACCAGTTGCATGACCCTTGCAGAGAGCGTTTCTGACAGATCACAACACGGCGTTCAGATGCTTTACAGTCCCAGTCTGAGGCAGGTGATGAACGTCTCAGACGACTGCCTCCAGCAGCGTGACAACGCATACTGATGTGCCGGTCAGTGGCTTCTTGCCTGCGTCTAAAGCTTTCCTACATGTGCTAACAAAATCAATATGTTATCACAACGATTACGCATCTCATTTGAGGCACATGTAATTAGGATAGAATAAAGCCATGTCCCTGACATAATAATAATATTATCTGGATGGTCCAGATTAGGCTCAAATTATATATGTGGAAAAATACATTGATGCCAGTGCTTATTCTATTTCTATTAAGGCTGTCTCCCCGTGATAAAGCAGTGACTCTTAGAAGACAGCGATGCAGATGTCAAAGAGAGTTTCTCAGGCTGCTGTGAAAATGATCACTTGATCTCAGCGGTGGAATTCATGTATGTCGCTTTCTGCCTCTGCCTGCTGCACCCGGCTGTTCCAGCTCTCGTCTGAATATCTGAGAGGGGTGTTGACAGAAACAGTATTTCTCAGAAAGGCCAAAGCTGCCTCCATTAAAAGCTGAAATAACCGTCTATCCTGCTTCTCTCCCACAATCCCGCACTCCCCCTTTTGTCTTCCTCCTCCCTAAATGTCAGAGAGGAAGTGCTTTGATAATAGGTGGAGGAAGAGGAACTTTGCGGAACTCGGCTTAGATCTAAAATCAATGTGATAAAGAGCAAAAGGTTGAAGAGGAAGTCCGTTGTTGTCGGGGGGGTCACCTGTTTGTGGCTGTTAAGGAAAGATGACAGCTAAATTGCACTGAACAGAAAAATGACATACTTCCAAGCCTGTCGGTAATTGAATAGAATTATCAAAGCATTAAATAAGAAAATTGACGCTACTCTCACACCTAAACCCAAGAGGCAGAGCGGCTCGACAATCTTTAGTGTAATCTGAAGTCAGTGGTGTGCCCTCTACTGGAATCCTCCAGTAACACAGGTGCGCCATGAGCACGTAGGTGAACATTTCCATCAATGACACAGCTGGGACAGACCATTATGGGGGATCTTTTGTGGGCACATTAGCTGTCTCATCAAGCATTTGACTTCTCTCCTGTCAGTCAATCAGTTAATTATCTCCTCCTCCTCCCCCTCCCTCAGCCAATGAAAGCCCTTGTTCCCTAAAGCTACAGAGCGTGGCCCCATTGTTTGATAATGTAATGATAAAACTACATGTACATTGTAATACAACTGTAATCGTATTTATGAATATAAACTAATATAAGATGTAAATGTACCAATAGCGTAGACTTGATTTCATATGACAACTACTGTGTGTGTGTGTGTGTGTGTGTGTGTGTGTGTGCGTGTGTGTGTGTGTGTGCTGATTGAGAGAGAGTAACAGAGTGAGTCTGACTAACTGTGAGTGCTTGTGAACGCTCAGTGTGTGTGTGTGAGACACTTGGAAGGGTCACATGTGTTTTGTATTTGTATCATTTGTGTGACAAGAGATGCCTCAGTCTGGTTGAACTTTGTAAAGATTGAAGTGAAAACCCTCACAATGAAGTATTGTTACACCTACACCTGCTTCTGTGTCCCGCTGGTACACATGTGGCTGTTGTTGTTTTGTTTGCTGTCGCAGTTTGAACAAGTAACCGTCACAGGCAGACATCAGCGTTGATAGATGAAGACGTCAAGAGCTATTTTACAGCCTTTCTTTTTTTCATGTGATGAACATGTCTGAAGATCAAAAAGAGAACTTAACCCTTGTGCATCCTTGTGTTTCACTTGTTTCCATCATGTTGCTGTGTTACAAAGTCATTGTAATTAAGTCAGATAATTCTCCCCAACTTAGTTTTTATCTCATCGCTACATTCCCAAGAACACATAATAAATCGAATCAGTGATCACCCAGTGGACAAAGTAAAGCTACAAGAACGCAAAAAAACCCCACATTGGATATATTTTTGTCCCTTGCGTGTATTGCTGCCTTTCCATTACTGTATATTACCGTCATTGTCTTGTTTAGGCTCCGGCCTTTGTCGGGCGATATGCCATAGCTTTGATTAGAACAGATTGCACCATAAAGTGGCTTGGCGATGTTTTGAACTCCCTTCTCCTCTTCTCTTTAGATCCTGTCCCTTCTTGTTAGCTTTGACTTTCCTATCCAAGACACAAACGTTTATTTTTAGTTTGGATTGCTCACAAAACCGCACTAACAACAATGACCTTGCAGATTTTATGTGCCAAAGATGGGATTGAGTTGCGCAACGGCAGAGGTGTGCAGATGCTGTGGCTGAATCAGGTGGGGTTAGACAAGTTGTGTCTGCATTGATCACACGCAGTTGATCTGTCCTCAGACAGTTCAGGACAGACACTGACCTGGTTCTTAGCTGTTTTATTTTTTGACAGGGGACCATTTGTGCTCGGTTGTGTAAAAGAATCATTCAACATTTCTCTATGACGTTGATGTAAATGTCTATAGGTCGGATGAGTTGGGGTTTGTTTTCTTTTTGTTTTTAATATTGTTGCTGTCACTGGCGTCTAGAACAAAGACAATGTAATTATTTTTGTTACATAGAATAAAACACATACATGTCAAGAGAATGTGTGTGTCCTCCGGGTTTCTTCACTCACTCACACACACACACAAACACACATGCAGTCAGCAAAGAGCATGAGTCACTGTCTAGCAATGATGTCACACTGCTGCAGTGACATCACCACTCATGCTGTTCTCATGGTAACCACCAGTGAGGCTACAAGACAGAGTGTACATAAACACACACACACTAATATTGGCTGGACACTCATTCACTCAGCTGGACACAGAACTAGTTGAACACTAGTTGATTCATGCAGATTGAACCTTGACTGCAGGAATCATTTTTTCATGAAGGACAGAAGCACTCACAATTTTAGTGAGATGCATATATATATTATTATATATATATATATGTTGGCATCTTATGTGTTTACAATTTATCCTTTAATTAAAGGTTCAATATTTCAATCTGAAGTATTTACATGACATTTGACCACGTGGGTAAAGCTGTTTTTTTGTTTTTCCATTGCCCCCCCCAACCACTTCAGCTACTCACCACAGATCAATATAAATCCATTCTCAGCTCGCATGTGTCAGGCTTCAACTCAAGTGGAAAACCAAATAATCGCAAATGCACATGAGCAGCAGAGAAACAGTGAATCACGCTGCAGCAATAGAGGTCACGGTGAGAGGGTGCAGTTTGCAGAGCAGCCACCAGATGGGGCTGCAAGCTCAGGGACGCACACTACAGATAGAACAATGTTGTGAGGAAAACAGGGCATTTGTGTGTGTGTGTGTGTGTGTGTGTGGAGAGATTAAAAAGAAAGATTATATGTATCTGCAATATGTTGAGTAAATGTTGAAAATCTGTTCAGATCTCAAGATGAATTAGTGCTGCTACCACTCTGCCACCGTAATGCAAATAATGATACTGACTATACTGCTGCAGCTCTTACTACCCCATCTTCGAGCGGTACTACTGCTGGATTTCAGATAGAATAACTGTGTCTCAATTCAGGAGACAGGTCCCACAAAGTCTAGAGCAAAATCAGATGGTTCTGCCTGCAGACCATTTTTCATAAATCATGAAGGACATTACATCTTTCATCTCTCGGGAATGGAAAGACACATTTGTTGGCCACATTTGAAGCAGCTTTTGAAACAGGTTGCCCTCCTGAGAATCAATCGGTCTTCAGATTTATCACTGGAGGTCCAGCATCACGTTCCCTCTTCCTTCGCTGTGTCCTCACATCAGCATAGCTGCTGAAGCATGCAGGATTTTAGCTCTGGTTAAAACATGTGAAGTCACATGGACAGGTCACTAATGGCCTGTGTTTAACTCGCTGTACAACCTTGGTGGTAAATGGAGGTTACATCCATTATCTGCGACCTTTAGGCCCCTTTAACTCCTCTCCCCTCAGCTCTGCCTCCCTCACTCAATTCCCTCTGAGCTTCAACAGCCCGCTGTTTTAAACTTAATCATTCATGTGACTTTTTCCTTTCGCTTATACTTGATGTTATAGAAGACAAATAACTTATCGTCACATATCCCAACTTTTTAAAATTAGGGTTAAACAGTAAATTGCTGAAATACTTATAACATATTTATTTATAAATGATGTTTCCTGTTTAGGTTTTAGATGAATGCCTTGTAAATGCCTCTAAATTAAATGGCTAATCATGATGGCTATCTGTTGTTTGGTGTGTTCCTGGTTGTCCCATGAGCCTCTTCGGCAAATTGCACCGTCAACAGGGGACAGCAGGGGGTGGGGGCAGGGTCACGCTGAATAAGGAAGCAGGGCTGTGATTGGTCAGAGGGAGGAAGGGGATTGGCCGAAGCTGAGCGACTGATTGAATGGGACCAAGAGGACTGGAGGGAGGTGGAGAGGGGGAAAGAGTGGCGAGAAAGGGACAGAGATAGCAGCAGATGGACTGGTGCACACTGACAGAGGGTGGACTGTATGTGTGACCAATAACAGAGGAGTGTGTGTGTGTGTGTGTATATAGGATCATGGTTGTGAATGAGTGAGTTTCTTTCATGGGTTGGATCCAGAGAACAATAATCCTGCCGAGGAAGAAGGACACAGAGTGAACAGCAGACTGAGCTTGCCCCACACTTTAGCTGCTTTCACTGCAGATGCGAGCTCAGCAGTCTGGAGTGAGACTCATGTAGGAGTTTCTCCACACATGCTGGAGACTTCAGCGGGACACCCAGGTCACATTTTGTTTTTACTTTTCCCCGGGAGGACACCTTTGTCTTCATCAGCAGCCTGGACTGTTTGTAGCTTGCACCTTTGGGAGCAGGAGAAGTCATCATAGACAACATTCTCTATGATGAAGATGAGTCTGGACCCGGTGCAGGTGATGAGCGGACAGGTCAAGGAGCTCAGAGTTACCCCTTCGTCCAACGGGGACAGCAGAGAATCATGGGAGGAGAAGGAAGAATTTGATCAGGATAACTTGGGGCTCAGCACCAGGCCAAAACCAGTGAGTGTCCCCAACTGTTTTCTGTATCCATGTCGTAGTTAGTGAGAAGGTTCCTCCTCACCATGGAGTGAGGGCCTGGTCTTAAAACAATAACCTGACGTTTCTCCCTCTCTCTATGACCACTGGTCAACCTCCTAATTCAGATGTTTACATCGCCCACGTGCAGCTTTAAATGTAGCCTATAACTGTGATGGGGCCAGTGGGGTCAGGGAAGGTGAGGCAGTGTCTGAGGATGTGGAGTCATGCTTCTGTTATACCCGTCTTTGAGGAAATGAAAGGGATCGAAGCAATATTGTTAAAGTTGGAGAACAGGGCGAATTCACCCTCATCAGGGTTTGTTCATGACGTCATATTACTATTTTCCCAGGTGTCTCCCAGATTCATATTTAAATAAATACATATGGATATGAATAAACAAACAAATGAACTGTATGTATATTTCAAAGTGCTCATGCATTGATTAATATTCACCATGGGTTTCATTTTTTTTTCACTCTTAAGACACGTCCTGTCTGTGAAGACTCACACTCGCAGATTATTGGGACGACAGATATGTCCTGGTCACTGCATGGCACAGTGTAGTGTAGAGGTCGATGAGAGGGTAACAAAGAGATAATGCTTTAAAAAGACATTCTAGGTGTTGTTCTGTGAAGTGAAGAACAGTTTGATCCACCAAACCTCTTAGTATCTTTCCTCCATTCGAAACTCAACCCGAGCATGTGAAAGGTTATCGCGCATCTGATCTGACGATTAAAGAGAGAACCAGACTCACTGACTGGCACAGTTCGCTGCTGTTTATAGAACAGCAGGATGTCAACATACTGCACAGGGCACGGTCGCATTTTCCAACGTGTCGGGGTGGGGGGGCTGCTATGCCTGTCAGAGAGATCTCTGATTGAAACTTAACGCACAAGAGAAAAGATAGAAATATAAGAGGGAAAGAGTTGAGAGGGAGGTGAAGACTGGTGAGGAGACGAACTGAGAGCAAGGTCTGAGAGCTAAATGTAGATAAAAGCTGAGTAATCTCTGCTGCTGGAGGATTAGTGGGACCATGCTGGTATATTTTCAGACTGTTAACATGCAGGAGACCATGTGGCAGTCATACCCCTGATCTGCTGCTTTGCTGTGCATTATTATAATAAATGTATGAGTCTAAAGGAGAGCACAGATACATCTCTGGGTTAAAGTGACTATATTTAGATTTGAAAGACACATGCATTTCTGTGGAGCATGTGATTATTCATTAGAGGTAATGGACCTGGCAGATTACAGGGATTTTATTTTTATGTGATGCTAAGAACTGATCAGCATCAAGCTGTGGCCCCTCATGACATCATTATTCTTCCTTTCTTCACCTCCTTTCCGAAATCATCTACTTCTATGGATGATCGATCTGTCATGAAAAACTGCTGCCCTCAAGAGTACGAATGTGAAAGATCAATAAGGAACAAAGGTGGTTTTCAGTAAGGAAGGGGGAGGATTGTCACAGTATGTGAGCTGCAGGAAATCCTGTATACAGGGAGGACAGGTGTAAGGCAGGCATGAAATAGTTTTTCTTTTTATTTTTTTTGTTTTATATGTAAAATTTGGGTTAAAGGGATCTAGGGACCAGTGAAGATAAAATAATGTGATGTTTTCTGTGATGTGATGTGAGACTTACTGAATTGTTGTTTAGTTTATCATAGAAAGTTAACTTTATGTCCTCTATGGGGCGGCAGCTTTGTTTTCTACTCATCGTCCAAACTGAACAAACTGAAACCATGACAACTGAAGTTCAAGGTAAAACGAGGAGGGGTAATCAGCTGGAACATGTAACTTCACCTTAAATGTTGCTAACACACTGAAGAAGAACTAACATTCCTGAGCTGCTCAACCAGTCATCTAAGAAATATCAAGCCACTCTTAGGGAGTCTCTGGCATCATGGTGTCAGACATCATGAGATAAGATTAGAGAAATACAAAATACGAAATGTAATATAGTGAGAAAAAGGCAATATATGTGGCAAGTAAGTAATTTGACACTCAGCGATTCTATTTAACTATAGCAACTGGGCAATCCTTTGAATGTGCTTTTTGTTTATGTATGAGAGATTAGCAGAAAAATTCCAGGGAAACCGGAACATTAACATCGCTGTTTCTGGCAGCGAGTACCTTCACACTCCTGTGTGACCATATCTGCTGTCAGCATCCTCCCTGGCCTTTCATCTATCTATAAATACCAGCCCCACCACGGCGCTCCCAGTGGAGGTGAGGCTCATTGAGAGGGGGCAGACAGTTAACACTACCAGTATCCGATCTCAGCAGAGAAGTGTGGATCAAGCCCAAAGTGTGTGAGATGTTATTCATGAAGTAAACTGACTCGAATGGATAAGCTGCACCAAAGGTCTCGCACAGAGTCTGTGGGCTCCAGTGGAGCCCTTTAAAAAGTATTTCTGACCAGACTGTGTGGAACCCCTGCAGCGATCACTTGCATAGCTTCGAAACAATGTGTGGAAATGTAAGGGTCACATGTTGCAAAGATAATACCTTATCAGAAATGTCAGAGGGAAAATTAAAGATTCCTACAGAATTCTATTTGATGAATAAAAAAAAAACTGTCATTCTGCGAAGGTGACAGGGAGACGAGCCCGGAAGGTGGAAGGAGGAGTGTTCTTCGTAAGTATCCCTCATCATCACCTGTAGTCACTGGTTGTGACCATCGCCACTGCGCTTTTACCTCCCCTTAACCTCTCCCACCATGCATGCATGGTCACAGAAGCACCCACTCTACTAACCAGCAGCCTGACCTGACATCCACATATGCCGTCATGTTGATTCATTGCCCAATGCACCGCCACTGAGCCGATGAATCAACTCCCTGTGTCCCAGTCACTCCTCAGATCTTCGATCTCTTGCTGCGATATTTGAGGTTTGAGACTGATTGCATGCTTTGCCTGAAAATATATATATCGTAGAACTGTTTTGAAGAGGACTCACTAATGACAAGGCATCATTCTGAGTTAACTCCAGAGCTTTAGCATTGGACAAATGAGTACAACATTGTCATGAAATGAGCTATATTTTCCAGCCATTATTGTCAGAGTCGCTGTGCTCATGCACACATGTAGGTCCTGTGTGTTGACCTGACAACCTTTACTTGCAGCCTGAGGAAAACCTTCCTCTCTGGTGACAAAATATTCAGTAGCTATGCTTCTGAGTGTGCGGGACAAACAGTAACCTTTACACAGACCATAGACTTCCACACACGCTAAAACACCATAGTCACCTATAGCTAATCCTTATGCAGTCAGGTTTCAGATTTGATGGAGCTGTGTTAGACAGATTGGTCTGATCAGTTCTGGAGGATGTAGGTTGCGGTGCTGATGAACTGTATTACATTTTGATGCATTATTGTTCACCTCATTCACTCCAATGAGGAAAAGAAATCTCTTAGTATAATGCCTTTCAGTGTCTGTACAGTTGAATTTTGTTTTCATCTGATGTGGGTCAAGGTTAATCCTGACCGGGCAACCTGTGTGTGCATGTTTGTGAGTGTGACTGTGTGAGCGTTAACAGGTAAGTAGGTGACATGTCAGGATGAAGCGTAACTGTGATGACTTGGCTAAACACTGGGACAATGGCTCAGTGATCCTGTCAGCCTGGGGCCCAATTACCAGCACACCAGGCACGGACACAGACATTCATTTATCTTGATACACAAATCTTGGCCTGTAGTGGGAACAAACACAATTGTATTGTGTGCATTTATTCTCTTGCACTGTAGGCTTGAAATATTGGAATCAAATTTCAAGTTATAAAAACAATTAATAATGACAGTAAAATTATCAAAATAATTTAGGCAAATTATGTGAACTTCTACACACACACACACACACACAAAGTCCATCAGCTGAGTTTCGTTGCCTGCTGTGGGCGCTGGTGCCTGGTGCCCCCGTAGGAATGCTGCCCTCCCCCAGACTCGAGCACTCAAGCATGAACACACACTTCATTAACATTAGCGCAACACAAGTCAGCGTCACCATCAACAACTGTCCACGGACAGCGTGTGGAGGAATAATCTCAGAAATGTGGAGGGTGGTGTATTTTCAGGACTTGTTCCTCAGAATCTAAATCGTATGATCAGTCCAGCAAACACAATCAATCCCCTGGTTACTTGGACGCAACTTCCTGTCAGTTCTTTTATAACTGCAGCTGAGAGGCTTACGCAGGGAAGGTTGTAATACTTTCTCCTATAAGAGCTCAATAATAATAACAATGGAAATGAAAGCAGTTCTTTTCAGTTTTGCCATGTCATCACTTACTCCTCACAAAACTTTTTCATACAGTCCCTGAGAGAGTTCAAGCTATTTATAAAGTGTACTCAGTTGCACTGAATGAAACAGATTGCATGGCTGAATAGTTTTCGTATCTCATGCTTATAGATAACGCCATTCTACTCATGACAGAGCACATGTACGCAGTGCATAGTGGCATGGCATTATTACACATAACAGGCATGACAATGTTTTGTTTTTTTTGCATGCGGCCTGGCATATATTGTGAGTTCTAATAAATCTTTTAACTGCATCTAAATAAAGTTTAGTCCTACGAGAAAAAAAGCAAACATCACAGCAGCTCTTGCATGCATTTGTAAAAAGGAAAGTATTAATAGCAGGGTTTCCTTTGAGGGTCACCAGAGGTCAAATAAAGTGTCATCATCTTTCACTCATCCTCCCCCCTGTTTTTTCCAGTCATCATTTCAGTGTGTCTGCACTGCTCACTCATCTTGACTTAATTTCTGTTGTCACCATGTTCTGTCGTGTCTGCCCCCCGCCCCCCCGCAGCCGAAGCCAGAGAACGCAGTGACTGTTGCCGTTTCCTCCCGTGTCCTGTTTCGAACTGAGCGTGAGCAGAAGGTGTTCGAGCAACAAGGAGTGGAGGAGTATCTGCGATACCAGATAGAACACGAGAATGAGCCCTTTGCCCCTGGGCCAGCGTTCCCATTTGTCAAAGTAAAAGTCACACCAACACCCACACATCTCCTAACAGGCATAAACACAACAGCCCAGACTAGTAGCTACTACAGTGTCTGTATTAAATGGTGGTGTGGACCTTTGTCTTCTGACAGGCTCTGGAGACAGTCAACACTCGTCTGCGGGAGCTGTACCCACAGAGTGAAGAGCTGTTTGACATTGTTTTGGTGACGTACAACCACGCACATGTAGGAATACGACTTATCAACACCATCAACCATCACAGTAAGTGTCCCACTAACATGCCAGTAAAACATCAGCCAAATTGAGAAGAAGTGTAAAGACACAATGTGGAGGACAGTAAAATGGCCTTTAAATAGCTCTCTGCCACTGCCACTGGTTCAGAACATATCAACATATAACTTTCAAATACCCACAAAAATATTTCAGCTTTACAAGCTCATTGTTTGTTTTCATTGATAATAAACTTGTGTGCATCTTTCAGACCGTATTTCATGCTTATGCAGTGGTCAGAAGTGAGATTAATTATAATTCAGAGACTGCCTTTGTTCATGGGAACTGAAATGTTATGTAATAACACTCTCAGCGAGTGCGAGGTTTCCCACTAATGTTCCAGCCCAAACCATGAAATTGATTATGGCTTTTACTAAACAGCACTGTATCCCTGTTTTGTGTATTTGTATTGAACTCTTTCCTGATGCAACATTAAGGAGAGAAAAAAAATATTTCCACCACTAAAGGATAGATGTAATGAGATAATCCAGGTCGGTCAGGATCCTGAAGCAGACGTGAGCTCAGCTGAGGGTCAAACAAACAAGTGTATCAACAGCTGACTATAGGATCCTTCCCAGGGAAATCTCAGACCCTGTGCTGCGGTGACATCTTCCTTCTCAGACCACTTCCTGTTCCTCAGAGATGCGGGCCGCGCTGAGCTCAGAGGGTACGTCCTCTGGGAGGCAGGAATAATTCAAGGGGCCCCAAAACAAAACAGGTCCGATCAGAGCCAAAACAATTCTACGTTAGATCTCACTGGTGGCTCTCTGCATGAGAGGCCCCGACGCATTCAAACGGTCCCCTGACCTCTGCTTTCTGCTGCAGAGTTCAAGGAAAACACGGTCCCTCTCCGGGGATTAGAGCTTGATGAGCATCATTCAGTCCCCTGTCTTCACTGGTGAAATATCGACACACTTCATTGGCTTTTTACATTCAAAAGTCCAATTTATCATCTTCTCACACTGGTTATTTATAACAGTAGCAAGATGGTGTGTAAAGTTTCCCTCCTTGGATTTCGACGACCGGGTACAACTCTGCAGTTCGCACATAGCCGTGAATGACAAACATAGGTGATGGTCAGAAATTCAATACTTCTCTTTTGCATGTATACGATCACAGGACCCGAGGGCTGAGATGACTGAGGGGTACTGCAATGTTCCCCATGTCAAGGAAACTGAGATTTCACATAATGACATTATCGTTCTCAATGGAAATCAGAAGGGGACGTGACCGCATATAAGCACGAGCAATCATAACATCTGACACCTGGCTGCCAGCAGAGGAAAGTATGAGACTGAGTGATGAAGCGTCACGTATGTAGACGAGACAGCGGCGGCGTCACGGTCCTGCTGAGCTCCTGCGCCCTGCCTCAGATCTTCAGCGCAGGCAAATAAATCATGCAAAGATAAATGACATGAAAATATTTGTGGAGTGGGGGTGGAAAAAAGAAGACAACAAAGACATCAAGGGTGAGGACATTTTCCGTCGAGTGACTCCCACGCTCCAGCACCCGAGGACACAGGGGGGTGAGGTGTATAGTACAGAGCCATGTAGGGGTTAAAACCCCACGAGGGCTCCACTACAAAGCTAAATAAACTGTTTAGGAAATCAATTGGTCCTTTGAATGATGTTGGGGACATAAAACAACATTGTCCCTCTGCTTCTTTTGCTTTCCATTTGCCCCCATTCTGTTTATGAGGCGTATAAAACAGTATCTGTGTTTGTGTCAGCCGTACACTTTTCACATGGGTTTAGCACCACAGAAACCATGTGTCAGCACTTAACACTTGCTCATGCCCTTTTGGACGTCGTTTGCCGATGATGATGGTGGCTCACTGACGTCTAAATATCACTTCACTAAATCTGGAATAATGCCCCTCGTTGTCTCTGTTGCCCTCATCTATAACGACCTGGTTAAAGAGTACAGACTGAAATGATCCACATGATCTGAGGGTCTAACAGTCCCTCCCTCTCGTCACCCAGTGTCTCTCTGCTCAGGACAGAATTAAGACCCTCCCGCCGCCAAAATGCAAACAGACACTTTCCCACCAGTCTTAATTCCTCCTGCCCCTCCCCTTCCACACTCTGGTCCAACTTTTCAGTGCTTGTAAGTTTATCCTGTCACTCTGTCTGTACCCCCTCCACCTCCAAAGAGTCCTGGGCCCACGCATCACAAACTCCAACAGCTTCAAACCTCAGTCTCCTGTGGAGATTCTACCATCAGCTTGATAAAATTCGAATGGATCTGTGTGTAGAGAATAAACTAATATGTAAAGGTCAGTGACGTCCTGTCTGTTGTTTCTCTTGTCCTCAGACTTGTTCATTGAGAGGTTTTGTATGACGGGAGGAAGCAGTCCAATCGGCTACCTGAAGGCCTGGCACACCAACCTCTATCTGTCCGCTGACGCCGAGAAGGTCAGGGAGGCACTGGCTGAAGGTGAGCACGCACACAGGTGCTATATTTCTCAACCTACAGTATAGTCACAGTTAGAATCTGGCTGTAATCACCATATGAGGTCTGTATGGGACATACCTGATGATCACTGATGCTCCTGTAAAGATGCTTCTGTGGCCTATGGAGGTTAAATGCATGACCTCAAGTTGATTAAGCTCACTTGAATTAATTGTATTTATAGTCATGACATAGATTTGTACAAATTTATGTGCAGAACAATTTAAAATGCAAGCGGTGAGCAGGTTTGTTATCTGATTTCTGATAAATACAATATAAAAAATGTTTCATTCTCTCTTTAATTTCAATTTAAATGGAGATAAGTATAAAGACTGAATTCTTGAATGGACTCTGACTTACATTAAGTGTTTCTCAGTGTGCTGGGGGTCTAGGTTGTGAATTATCCCTCTCCTGTTTGCATAGTAAGTGCCAGTCAATGACATCTTCCCCAATGCTATCGTCACATTACCATAAATCAGCATATTCATTTCCTCCCTTTGTATTTGCTTGATGGATTCCTGCGTGCTACACAAGATATCAAGACATACAGTCAGAGGAAGAGCAGGAGGCAGAAAGATCCAATTTGCTCAGACTGAGGAACTGAAAATGTAGGGTTATTTGAAAACACAGGGATACACTTCAGAGGGTTTTATATCCGTCGAGTGCAGCACATTTCACGCTGTATTATTGTTGCTGCCAAAAGGGAACAGCACACTGAAATCAAACTTTAAACTCACCAGTCACAGACCGATGCTGCAAACCAAACAACACTGTCACGCAGCACTTGACTCTGCAGATTCTGAAGAATAATCACGAAGAAGTTGACCAACATTTTGTGAATGGTCATGCGCAAATAAAATTTGAAGTCATCAGCACACTCGTAACCAGTAACAGTAGATTTTCACTGTTGAGCAAAACCAGAACACAACACAATACATCTGCTAATCAGTGGGTGCAGAGGGGAAAAAAACTGCACCGCTGACTAATCACAGAATGACCACGGACCTCTCAAGGTGACTTCAAGGACACGCTTCATGTGACTTACGAGCTTAATGTCATTAATGCAGAGACGCTGGGAGGCACACAGCCCCCGACAACTCCCACATACTACAAACACACACACAAGCAAAGTGAAGCACCCTTGACCTTTTATTTGAAAGGTCTATCTAATTAGTTGTAAGCCATTAGTCAATACTGTGTGGAGTGCTGAAGGCCTCTGCAAGTGTTTCTGTTTTTTTAGAGTGCTCCCCTCATTTGTTCCAGTTACTGTAAGGAAGTGAAGTGAAAGGGCAGACTGGTTTCACCGCGCCAGAGCAAGTGTAATGTTTGTCTCCGCTTCACTCTGATCCAACCAGCTCATAAAGCACAGACTCATTTTGACCTCAGCAAGACAGGCTGTGTTTTTTGCCTCTGGTAGTTTTTTTTTAGCTCAAAAATAACAACAATGGATGTGCATGAGGACGGAACAACAGGACAATGAGGACTTTCCCTTTTGGATGTAATTTTTTGACATTTACACAAATATCCAAGTGAAGAGTTTCTGCATATTAGTGAAAGGGGGCTGATTTCTATGAGTGTGCAATGACTGACCGATTGATTTTAGACTTTTATTTAGTAAAATAAATGATTGGTGCTTCAATCTTGAGGTGATCTGATAGGTGCTGTTTTGCTTGCTTTTGCCTTTAGGGCCAGACACCTCCAGAGACATGGTTATGGTTGTGTTGTATGGGCACCCCTTTGGTTCTAGGACTGCTCCAACTAAGCAATGCTGTAATTTAAAAGGTTTTATGAAGCTGCAGGTGGACTCTTCTGAACAGAGAATAAGAGCGAGAGAATATCAAGAGCACCCCCTGCTGGACCAGAAGTAAAACTACTTCAAACCAAATGTTCAATTCACAAACCAGTTGAGGCAGAGCAAACTCAAGTGAATTAATGGGAAAGTAAAACTTGTTATCCATTCTTACCTCGGTGTGTGTGTGTCTGTGTGAAGGCATCGCAGCAGCAACCATGTTCATGCCAGAGAAGCAGACGGAGGTGTCAGAGTCCCAGCTGAGGGTGGCCTTCGACGGAGACGCCGTCCTCTTCTCGGATGAGTCGGAGCGCATCTTCAAGGCCCACGGGCTGGACAAGTTCTTCGAACACGAGAAGGAGAACGAGGACACGCTGTTGGATCATGTGTGTAGATTTAACTGGACATTTTCCCTCCTTGAATATTATACTAATGCACTGAAACATTTGATTTATTACACCAGCTCAGCCTCAAGTGCAGTTGTCACTTCACTCTGACGTGAGTTTAAAACCCTTATCCTCTGCCATGCAGCTCTAATCACCTGTGAATGATTATGCAGATGTTGTTGATATAAAACCCTGTTCATTAACTGATGATCCTATGAATAAATTATGCAGATTGATGTGAGAATCATTTAAAAAGTGGCTAGGAGTCAGGGTACCGTTTATAAAATTGGCTGTGCAGGCTTCACACTGTGCTCCATTAAATTAGAAAAAGATGCTGTAAAACATAGAATACACAAAATACAAGACACTGAATCACCAAAAAACTAATTGGTATCTGTTCCTCCCTGGCAGGGTCCCCTGAAGGGCTTTCTGGAGGCACTGGGGAAGCTCCAAAAAAAGTTTTATGCCAAAGGCAAACGCATGGACTGCCCCATCCGGACCTACTTGGTGACGGCTCGCAGTGCGGCCAGCTCTGGGATTCGGGCGCTGAAGACGCTCCGGGCGTGGGGTTTGGAGATTGACGAGGCCCTGTTTCTGGCGGGAGCACCGAAGGGCCCGATGCTGGAGAAGATCAGGCCTCACATCTACTTCGACGATCAGATGTTTCACGTGGAGGGAGCGGCAGAGATGGGCACCATCGCTGCCCACGTGCCCTACGGCATTGCACAGAAACACAACGCCAAACAGAAAGCCAGCGTGGCAAAGTAGAGACTCAGGATTCAGCTGGAAAAATGGAGTAAAGGATGTGTGGAGAGATTGGACAGATGAAATGTTATTGTATGTGGAAATGTATCATTTCCACAGTGTAGAAGTTTTATTTTAAGTGTCTTTTATCACTGCGTTTTATTTTAGAATCTTAGTCCTGGTAGAGGTCAAGTAGAGGTCTGGTCCCTGAGGTGACATTTAAAGTGTAACATGTCAACATGATTCATATACATATATATATTTAGCTTTTTTGTCTGGTTCTGGAGAGATCAGCAGGAGAAGAATGGCGTTTTAATGGGGATAAATAATAATCAGATAAATGAATCAATCTAATTTAAATTTGCATATATTCACAACTCTTACTCACAGATCACTACTTTATTATGGGGTTTAACATAATGAAACATCTGCCATCAACTCTCAGGTGAGGAAAAACTACACCAAAAAAAAAAAACTTTTGACCTCAGAGGGCATCAAAGGCTGGACAGAAGTGAAACATATGTCATGTGTAACAGAGCCAAAAACAACATACAACAATGTGTTTATGAACAAGGAACAGCACTGACACGTGTAATGGTACTGTCAGTAATGGTAGTACATTGTAGATCTACACAATCTAGATATAATCATAATCCAAGATCGGCAAAGTTAAAGCACCAGGAGTCCTTGGACAAAGTCAACTCAGTAATGAAAGGATTCGTATCTAATTTTAAGCTCATGGATTGGTCACCTCAGCTTTACTGTTGTTCCTGTACCTGTGTGTCTGCGGCTTTGAACAAGAAAAGGGACACAATCTATTCGTTTTGAATAATATGAAACTTTCCTACTTCCACAGAGGAATGCTCTGTTCATGCTGCGGTTATGTGCACCCCTGCGTCTACATAGAAATTCCAAAGCTGCTTGATTGCCATGGCAACCTGAACCTTTCTCTCACCCCTGCATGCATTCATGAAGGAGAAGCCTCTTCAACTGGAGGATACAGAGTAAATGGAGTCACTGTTTAAGTAAAGGACAGACTCAGCTGTCGGTGAACGAGCCACAAGCACAATGCAGAGACAGTATAAGGTGGAAGGTTACAGTGATGTGCATGAGACGTTTGTGTAATTTATTTCAGATGGACTGCATGAGAATGTGACACTGCTAGACTACTATGCAACCTGTATTAAGTGTATATTACTGCATATAGAGATATTATATACTATTGTTTGTCCAAAACAAATATAGGAAGCCAAACATTTCATTTGGGGCCTTATATTAAAGTAAGACAGATTTCAACCAGACCAGCAGATGCATTTAAATTCAGTGCAGACATGGAGGGAGTTCCGACAACGGCAGCGCCGTTGTGAGCTGCAACAAACCTTTAGAGACAAACTCACTCTGACAAAAACGGAAGGTGACACTTTTTGTCTTCGTTAAACAGACACTTAAAGTAAAACCACATATTTGTTTACTGTTCAAATTGTTACTTGAACACTGTAGGGAAGGATTCATCTGTAATCTGCGTGTGTTAGAAAGAATGTACTGTATGTGTACAGCATGTTTGCACATGAACATTGTAAAACTTTCTATAACGGTGATCATCATCAACATGAACTTGTAACAGTGACACAGTTTGTGTGCGTGTGTACGTGAGCAGCGGAGAGACAGGGGGGAAGGCATCGCTAGCTAGGGTTTGCTAAGCTAGCACTAGCAGCGGGTTAGCGGACAACAGCAAAAGCGGGCGGGTCGCTAAGAGAAGGGAGATGCTTATGTGGTGTGATACAAACAGCTGTGGGTTATACTGCAAATAGGCTTCGATAATTTAGCCGAGAAAAGATCGAGAGCTAACAACAAACGCGCGCCAACACCGGAAGTGACGGAATACGCTCACCGCCTACGTCAGCACGTCCTCCTCTCCAGTCTCCAGTCCACATTCAGCTTACTACTGCCCCCCCTGTTAGCTGAGGCTAATGTACTAACGTTCAATGGTGTGAAATAACACTGGAACTCTATCTGGCAATCAATAACCCAACTGGTCATCAATAACTCATTCCAGTCACAGTCTGACTTTGTTGGACTGCAAAACACAAATTCATTCAATCACGACTGAACTTGATTACATTTGTCTGTGTGAAATGTGTCCCTAGAGACTTAGCTTTGCAAATGTATAGCCTTTTCTTAATCTATAACTTAATCCCAGTATATAAACTCATTACCACAAATCTAGGTCATGGTGATGCTCCTATCCGCCAGAAGAGGGCGACAAAGCCCGTAGAAAGGAAAGCCAGACCAAACGTCATTCATTGGGCACCCATTCATTTATTTTTTACCAATAAAATCACATCAAATTAATGAATCTCTTATACATAATATATAAAATAAATAACATTTATTCAATAAAGCTGTGAAATGTGACCATGGGGCTCAGGAGCTGTACAGTGTTGTTCCAGGTGTCCTGTGATCCAGAAGAACGATCAGCAGGTTGGTTGGATCACTCCAGTGGACAAGGTAAAATCATTAAAAGGACAGTTCAACATTTTTGGGGAAATTAGCTTATCAACTGTGTTTCTGTGAGTGAGAGGAGAAGATCAGAATCAGTATTAAGGTTTGTCTGTGGGATCGCCTTATCGTCTGGCCCGCAGAAAAAACAGAGAAAGGCATATTTCAAGAAAAGTGAACTACTCCTTTTTAGCCTCCATTAAGAGAGATGAGTGTGAATGTGGACGGAAGATTTGCATTTGTACAATTACACACGTTTTATACATTTTTAATCGAGTGAGGCGCCTACTACTGGCTGATGAGAAATAAGCACATCTCTTCCCATATAATGAGTCCTTAAAAAAAGCAATGTGTTTCCAGAGTTATCCTTTAAATCTAACCCCTGTCTTCACTCTGATCAGTGCAATGGGAACCAGGCTCATCAGAGGACAGTTTGCTGAGGCTCAATGTACAAATGTAAACAATGTCATACGATGTCACCCTGTTTACATGAGAGAGCAAAGTGAGGAAGGTAGTTGTAGTATTAAACACAGTCAGACTGGCTGCAACACGGAGATTCTGGACGGACGAATCCTCAACTTCACCCCTGAACATAAGATGGTAACATCTGATTGTCAAACCAACAAAACACATGTTTCACACATAGTTACACTGTATTTAGACCCGACTATAACATGTGACCAGGGAAAAGAGAGGAGCGTGAATCAGGACAGATACAGTCAAATAAAGGGATGGTGCATATATTTTACAGTACATTCCTTACTAAATGCTGAGCTGCAACCAAAGCATTTATTAACTCAAGAGAAAAATGTAGGCTCAATCACATGGATGCAAAGTACGAACAGAATGTGTAATCTCGTGCTGGTTACAGTGTGTTTGTGACCAAGATGCCGGTGAGAGGTGATTAAAGTTTGTGAGGAGAGGTGAATGTCCAGGCCAAGTGCTCTGTAGTCTATTGTGCGCTCATAAACACCAGATTAATGGCGTACTAAAGAGACTCCAGAGACTTGAGAACATACGCCATGGTCTGTGTTAAAGGTAGTTATTGCTGTCATGTGCAGTGTTAAATCCTGTGCAGACATGCCCTCTTCAGATATTCATCTCACTGCTAAAAACAGCAAGCCGAGAGTCTCAGAATAAAGTTGTGAAGAATAAAGTCATCACCAGCCTGTCGATGTGTTAAACTGAGGAATATGTAAAGTTAACTTTAGTTCAGGTTTCCCAAAGAATGTTTGTCACATCAGCACAATAAGTGTCCTGAATTTTAAAAGATTTGGAAAGACTCCATGTCTAATCTGAAGTAAGAAATAATTTCCTAATCATATTTTTGTGTTTTTCACAAAAACCTTTCTCTAATTACAGTTGAGTTTAACATTTGTTATTAAGTTGTGACTTTGTTCTTGCAATATTTCCTGTACTTACTGAAAAAAACAACCTTATCCTGAAAAAATCACTCTGGCCCTAATATTTTTTAGTTCATTATTTGCTTATCAAAAGAAATCCAGGAACTTAAACAACAGTTTTCCGCACGAGATTTGTATTTATGATGACGTGAAGGAGATTTCATGATTAAGAACAAGCATTTTGATCACTAGCTTAGCACAGAGACTCAAGGGAAACTGCTCCCACTGGGGGGAAAATACACACCTTTAAACAGCTCTAAGATAACACATTGTCTCAGTTGTTTAATATGGACCCAAATGCAAATCATAAAAAATATTTTTGAAACAGTTTCACCCCTTATGTTTGATGTTCACTGATGCCATGTGGAGTTATTCAATCTTTTCAGGCACAATTTTACCACACATGGTGATGCCACTGACAACTGTCTCCGCAGCCGACTACTCTAAAGGCTGGAGACAGCTAGGCTCGCTGTTTAACCCTATATCAAGCTAAGCTAGGCTAATGGTTCAAGATTCTTACTTCACACACAGGCATGAGGCAACACATCGAGTTCTTATGTACCTCTCTTGGAGAAAGTTAATATGCGGAATTCCAAAAATGACCATGTTGAGGCCCTGCTGCAGAATGCAATGAACGGGGCAACAGCAACTGCTCCCCTCATAAAAGCCAATCCAGAAGCCATGTGTCTGCATATTTGCTGCATGGCACGACATTACTAAAGTCGGATCCATAGCTTTGACTAATGTTTCCAAGGCTTTCGATGCCAGAGGTGAGGCTTTCCTCTCTCCTGACAACTCTGATACCCAACATAAAGGGAGCAACACATGCATCCAACTTCTGAGTTCATCCCGGTTGGTGAAAATAAAACTCCTTTCTGTTCTTCATCAAACACGTCTTTACTAATACTGACGACACACTAAAAAGGTCAGAGAGATATTGGATATAGATGTCTGGCTCCAGTTGATGCTATAATACAAATACCTAAATAGGACCATCTATCCTAATTACAATGACCTATCTTTATGTTTACAACTTAACTAGAAATAATCTCTATTTTTCTTTACAAAACATGACTCAATTATTCACAGATTGATCCCAATTTTAAAGTCAGTTTGGCGTTAGTGCACATACAGCTTACATGAGCAAGGGGGAGCACATTGATTTCATATGGTGACACTTATTGTTGAGTGCACTGTGTCTGTTCACGATATTTATTAAAGAGCGTTGAGTGACCTCCCAAGCTTCCGTCTCGACAGACTTCACTATTATTTACAATATTACAGACACACGGGATCGCAGGCAAAGCGTTGCACGAACTTTGACGGGTAGAAACCACGGACGAGTGAAGGTGGAGCGATGCAGTATCCTCAGTGGAACGTCATCTCCAGTGCTGTGAAAAGGAGTACCGACTACACCCTCAGTCCCAACACCTGATCACCTCTACATGCTTTTCTGTTTTTTTTTCCCACCTGAAAGGTTGGAAACAGCTCGGTTCGTGCTACACCACGTGAATTTTAAAAACACAACTTGTTTATAAGATACACACCAGGATGTTCACTGGACCCCCTCCACTTGAAAAGTCATCCCACACGCAGCGAGGGCACGAAGCACAGGGTGAAGAAGGGATGGATGGTGGTGGTCATGGGGTGCTGAGCGCTCCAGGTGTGACGGGACAGTGTTTGGACGCGGAGAGATCTCAGTCAGCAGTGGCAGCCCTTCTCGGCGGACGCCGTGGCCAGTTCCTCCTCTTCAGCCGGGTAGAGGACCTTAGCGGTGAGGCCGCTCTTCACGCCGTCCCACCCGTCACGGGTGACGATCTCGCCCATCTTCATCAGCTCGTAGATGTCTCTGGTCAGCAGCTCAAAGGCCCGGTCCACATTGCTGTTGCACTTGGCCGAGGTCTCCACGTAGCGGATGCCCAGGTCGGCCGCCAGCTGCTCAGCCTCGTCCCGGGTCACCTTGCGGTCCTTGTTGAGGTCACTCTTGTGGCCGATGAGGATGTAGACCATGTGGTGAGGCAGGATGTGCTCACTCACCTCCTTGTGCCACTCCCTCACGTGGTCAAAGGTTTTGCGATTGGTGAGGTCGAAAACTAGCAGCCCGCCCACAGAGTTGCGGTAATATGAAGTTGTGATGGACCTGGTGGGCAGAGAGACATGTTATCAATGGAAAGTAAAATCATCTTTGACAATAAAAAGTCATCCAATGAGCATCCTCCATTGCAGGATCTGTTTTTAGGAGTCTTTAAGTTGTTACTGATGACAGCAAGACAGCATGTTAGAATTTTCATTTGTTCAACTAATTTTTATAGCCTCTTGTCCCTCTTTAGGGCATAGTGCAACCTGCTGCCATGTTTGCGAGAGCTTAGCAAAGGTCAGGGCATTCACTCCCTAGACATCACAGATATGATACCGTGTAAGCAGGCAGTCCTGGCTCCTTAACTACACAACACATTCAAGTAGGACTGCAGGAAAGCAGACTTCAGAATATGAGAGAGCATCATGCGCAGAGGCTGTGTGGATGAGTTCTGGCTTTGGCTTATATATTGTAGCTTTTAATTACCCTGGAGGGTGTAAATAAAAGCTGGTCAATTCCATTAATAATTTATATGGTGGACCACAAACCAGACTGTTAAGGATCACTGGGTCCCTCAATTGAGTCTTGGACAATTGGGCACCTGGGACCACAGTATTGGAACACTTGTCCACACATGTCTCACTCATTCATCTGCTGATTGACTAATCATTGGTTAATTTCACAGACAAGCCTCACAGTCAGACCTGTTGAAGCAGAAGGGAAAGACTTGAGAGTAGTGAAGCCTTTAGGAAAACACCCTCTGAACTCCAGCTTCAAAACAGAAAACAGATCTGAGAGCTGCTGCTGCACAGAAATTATCCCTGACAGCTGGGACACATGAAACACAACAAGCAACAAGCAACAGGGCAGATGAATGCAAAAAGAAACGATAATAGATGACGATACAGGACTGTCATCTGCGTGTTGCCCTGGAGACCGTGGTACTGTACCAGGGAATCAAACTGGGGCCTATATGTGAGGAGGATGCCCATCATCCGTGAACGGATGCAGTGATGCGACTCGATTTTCACAGGACATCATGAGATCCAGGCCTATATAATCTACCGAGCCTTCTCGCCATTGTAATTTCATCACAATGATAAACTGATGGGCGATAATTCAAACACAGGGCTTTTTAAAATACGACAGCCAACCAAGGCCTAGAATGGAGAATGGTGATCCCTATATTTCAAATCAGAATTGTTTAATCACAGCTTGATTTCCCGACCCTCACACCCCAGAGCTCGTTCCTACCTGAACCGCTCCTGACCGGCCGTGTCCCAGAGCTGCAGCTTTATCTTCACCCCGGGCTCGATGTCCATCGAGCGGGCGTAGAAATCCACCCCGACCGTGGGATCCGCCACATCGCTGTAGATCCCGTCCGTGAAGCGCTTCAGCAGCGACGACTTCCCCACGGTGGAGTCCCCGAGCAGGATGATTCTGAACTGGTATTGCCACAAAATATCCATGGCATGACGAGCAGGGACGGTTCCTGGCGGAGCGTCTCGGTGTGTGTGGTGAACAAAGCCCCGAGCGCTGTGTTTACATGAAGCCCCGGCTCCTGCTGCTGCTGCCGCCGCCTTCTGCTCAGGAGGAGACGCGGGGCACGGTGGGTCATGTGACGGCTTTACCTACCACTCAACTACAGCAAACCCGCTGCAGTCGTGAATCAGGCGATTGTGTTTTATAGGGAGCAGGGTCAGAGATTAGCTGGATTGGAAGTCATGGGAAATGCAGGTTTTTATTCTTGCGCACAGGGAGCTCTTTGTGAGGATGGTGGGGCACGTTCAGTCCGGGGAAGATCACCCCGATGGGGGGCGACATGGCACGGCTGTTGTTTCCCCCCGAACTGTTGTTTAATGGAGGCCACACGAGGCAGGGGGGGTAGCTGTCCGTGGTTCTGAAGCCTCCATTTCCCCATAGAACCCATAACCCTGATGTGCGTGTTTCTCTCTCCGTGCACATTCACATCGCACCCTGTCGGACCCTGTGCTGGAGGACACTTCACATCAACGTTTCGGGCCGGTTTTGTGTCAACGAACGCTAAAAGACAACAAGCGTTCGTTCATTAAAAAGTAAAAGTTGTAGGAATACATATCCCAGCATGCAAGAGGGCCACGTGATCTGTGTGAACCAATCAGCGGGCGCTAGCGTGTATATAAACAGCTGCACCCTCTCCTCTGTCTCTTCCTGCTCCTGTTCTCCCTGAGGCAAACGATCCGAACGCTGTGGTGAGTCTCAAATATTGTCCTCTTCTCCATCTACACTTTTGTGTCTGTTTAATATTACGTGTGTAATTAAACAATGATGTTACATGTAGCTGGCTAGCCCCCGAGGAGTGCTAAAAGAGCGGTTAGCAAACTGCTAACACGTGTTGCCAGATGCTATCAGGGCTTCTGGTGTTTTTTTTCAGCAATGAAACCACCAAACTGTTTTTTTTAAATATATAATCAATCCGCCCTATGCTGACACGTTTTGGATTCGAGTGCTGTGAACGATGTGCCGGGGCTATGCTAGCATGAGTGCCACGTGTAAAAGGCCAACCAGTGTAGGCCTTATATTCGGTCCATCGCTTCTGTTTACAACTCTAACCCTGATCAATATGTTTAATGTAGATCGACCTTCTCAACAGACTGGACCAGTGATGGCTCTTCCAAGCTTTGACCCTGGCTGTCTGCACTCACCTCAGGTATTGTTTTCACACTCCTCTGTCCTAGTGACGGGCTCCTATCGAAGCCGTTGATGCTCTCATGTAGCAGTGAACGGTCAAACGGAAGCCCAGATGATGACTTTCACCGACGGTCGCTGTTCAGTTTGTAAATGGCTGTTTCAGCAACATTAAGGGGAAGGACACTTTACTTCTCAACATATCAGACTAATGATTCATCAACCAATGAAGTTGTTACGATGCTAACACTTAGCCATGTCTGTCTGCAGGCGCTGCTGAAAGTGAGAAGACTAAACACTGGAGCCATGTCACATGCTGGTAAGTTCTCCAGCTGTGGTTTTTATAACTAGTCCTGGCTGTGATTACAAACTTGCCCTCACTGACTCTGTCTGACTGAGACATTTACGCTCTGAGCCACTCCTGTCAAACATCTTTGAAGAGATGGTGGTATTTGCATCACAATGATGAGAGATTCTGCTCTCCTCAGGTGACAATGGCTGACATCTTGAGTGACTGGATGAGGACTGCTCATGTCATGGTAAGTTGAGTCTCATTTACCCTGCAGGTGGCAGCATGCTGTAAGGACCTGGGCTTGTCTGTAGACCAGGTGCTCCAACTGTATGCAAGAAAATGGGATGGCCTTTGACTGTTGTGGCCGTTTCTGGTCATCAGCAGCCACTCTACCGTCCAACAGATTTAAAGTATTTTGGTTCTAACAGTGCAATCTTTCTCTAGGAATAATTTTGACTCCAGATCCAAGTCTGCATCATCAGGCTGTGTGGGCTCTTCAACCTTCATGGTTCTTAAGGTATTACATGTTTTGATTTTCTTTAATTGTGTTAATCTGATCTATGATGACCACTTACAATTATGTGGACTGTTGGATGAAGCTTGCGGATATGGGACTGAGATCAGGCCTATATTGTTGAATTTAAAGGAGGCCTTTGAATTGTGCTAATTTTTTGTTTGTTTTCAGGTACAGTTCCGTGTTGAGCCATACAAGTGTTGTGAGACCAACTGCTGCAGGCCATTGATTTCAAATGTTACAATACAGTTGAATCAACTAAGCCTGTTTCACAATTTTGAAAAAACTTGAAATGTGGATTTGGAATAAAGACAAATTGCAATTAATTTTGTATCCCTTTTAATTCATTGAACCCTTGTCAGTTCCTAATTACAATAAGGCCACACAATAGTACAGCTGTGTATGACAGTAAAATCTGATAAGAAAATACACAACATGCTTCAGGTCTGGAAATACCCTGTGAAAGATTCTTAACAGGAGTAATCAGTTTAAGGAACTGATGGAAAGAAGCTTAGACACTGATTTCAAATGAGCAGTATTTCATAAACCAAATGTCTTACCAACTCAACTTAATGGTGGCAGGGACCATAAAACTGTCAGGCAACAACTGATCTCAGGAATCACTTCAGTTTCTGGGCAAAATCCTGTACTGCAGACCAGTTTTGTACTTCAAACTGACCCCTGGTGTTCAGTTTACTGGATGTTAATTGAATTTCCAACAATATCACTACAGAGGATTGTATCACTGAAAAGAGTTCCCCATGACTTTACATCATTCACTTGAAATAGAAGGTAATTTCAGCTCTGATATTTCACTGTCTGGGGTGCTGCTGCCACTCCGATCGCTGTATGTGTCCCTGTGCCAAAGACAAGACGACAAGCTCAGGTTATTTTTCTGAGGGCGAGGGGTCCTAAATACACGTGTGTGTATAAAATGAAATGTTTACCGTGGAGACAGGCGGCAGTTTTTCTGAAGGTAGCTCTGCAGCTTCCCAGCAGCAGCCAGCAACAAACCGAGATAAGGGGGCGATGGCTTTATGGGGCGTGATGTGAACTCTGGGTGGTACTGTACTCCAATGAAGTATGGATGATCTGAAAAAAAAAAGGATGGCATCTTAAAAAATAATGCAACTTTACTTGTTCCATACAATAAAAGGTAAGTGTAAATTCCCATACCATCAAGCTCTATGACCTCCATTCTTTCTCCCTCCACATCTTGACCTACAAAGCGGAATCCCTTCTCTTCAAAGTGACTCTTCAGTTCTGGATTGACCTGCACGGTGATAACCCCACATTTAAAATAAACACACGCTTCAGGAGTAGCTTGTAAACAATTAACGTTTCTTATTCTTCTAACAGTGTATGTACCTCGAAGCGATGTCTATGCCTTTCATCCACGTAGTCTGTGTCTCCGTAAAGCTTGCCTGGAATACAAAACAGCTCTAATCACCGAGCAGATGCCACAGACCTTCAACTGGCTGAAAATTAATGTATAATTTCTCACGCAATATGCTGCTGTTAGTCTTGAAAATGGTCCGTCTCTTGCCAAGCCTCATTGTGCCACCCATCTGCCCAGGGTTGTGCTCTGGCATATCGATGACCTGCAAAGGTTCATGTCTGAGTCTTTTTTGCACTCAAATTACATTCTTGTGATTTCTTTCTAACTTTTCTGAAGGAACTCACCACAGGATGCGCTGTGTCGGGGTCAAATTCTGTTGAGTTGGCATCTTCGTGCAAAACAGACAAAGAAAAGTCATTATGTTATCACTACCCATACATGTGTGGTAAAAAGATGGTCATTCCATCATAATTTGAGGGGACAGATGCTTCATAACCTTGAGTATTCTTTTAAACTGACATATGAATGAGTAACCCACATTTAAAACCAAACCACATGCCCTACAAGTCTCAGATATTGAGCTTTTAACATATAGACACAGCACTGCAGCAGTGTGCTGCCACGTGGCCACCTCACCTTTCCAACCGAGAGTGCTTCGGGCAAATTCACATACTGCCAGCTGCATTCCAAGACACACCCCTGCAGAAACATGCAACATGTTTTTCGTTATTCACGTGGTTCATAAATATGTTGACTGAACCAGTGTTCATGATAAAACCCTGTGATCACTCGGGCCCATGCAACTCTTCTGTACCTAGAAAGGGTTTCTTCTGAGTCCTGGCCCAGTTGATTGCTCGAATCTTTCCTTCAGTTCCTCTGACACCAAAACCTCCTGGAACCAGGATCCCACTGATAAGGGAAGAATTAAAAAAAGCAGTTAGAGAAACCATATATCTAAATTCCAGACTGCATTGTTCACAGAAATGAGGACTCACTCAGCACTGCAGAGTTTCTGCCATGCCTCATGGTATTTCACTGGTTCTTCCTGCAGAGTGCTGGGCTCCAAATATGCTGAGTCTATATACTGAGGAGAGGAGACATAATACATCAGTGTAAGTGGCAGCTCTGAAAGGTGAAAGCTGCTTCCATCTCGACTTTCCTGCTTCAAAACTACAAGATTCTCTTTCCTGGTTTAAACACAGAATCCCCATCCATGCAAACACACCTGACAATCACATGACCATCCAAGTACACAGTGCCATGTTTATGGTGTAAACAGGAAGCAGATCTACTCTGCACCTGGTTGCTTCGTTACATAAAATAACAAAAGTGAATGTGCTGAGTCAGGTTTCACAAAGTCTTTAAGGAACAGTGATTATGGCTTTAATACAAAATGTTATTGAGATGAATGTGTGTAACAGACATTGTGAAGTTACCTTAACCTCCAGCTTGTGACTGATGGCCAGGGCTGAGTGCTCCAGTGCTTTGATGACAGAAGCGTAAGAGTCTGAGAACTTGGTGTACTTCCCGACCAGTGCTATGGAGCAGTGCTCTAACAGCCTGTCTGACCTGTGAGGACGGCACGTGCAGCGCGTTAGTAAAGCATTTCAAACCAAGCAACTGCGTCTGAGTTCATCCAAAAAATTACCTGTCAGACATCTCCTTCCATTTTGTCAGCATTTTCCTGGGTCGCGTCTCTATGGGCATATTCAGTCTCCTGCTCAGGTAGCCCACCACACCCTGATCCTCCAGCAGTAACGGCACCCGGTAGATGGAAGACACGTCCTGAACGCAGATGACCTGGAACCACACAGGAGGGTTTAGAGCTGCTCAGAGTCAGAACTCATCGGTGATGGCACAATAAACGTGAGTGTCAGTGACGAACCTGTTCTGGCTCTACGTGGCAGAACATCGAGATCTTTTCTTTGACAGAGTTATCCAGAGCAGTGGAGCAGCGACACATGATCTGTTGGTGAAGATGTGAGAAAACCTCAATTATCCCAGAGGGAAACGGTCATTACGGCTACTACACTACAAATGACTCCTCATGGCAAAACACCAGAGAAACTAGAATGAGCTGATACTTCCACTAAGGCCCAACAGTCTTCTTATGAGAGATCATTAAATGAATTATCATCTAACTAACCCTCCTTGGCAAAGATGAGAAGGAGAAAGGTTAGATGCTAAACATTGTGAACAGAAATTAATTTTCAAACATAACAAACACTACAGCTGGTGTTCAGTGTGATCGCTCCCTCATACACACAAAACTACACCTCGATACTTTTGGAACCCTTTACCATGGCAATCCCTGCCCTCTATTTGGGCATTTTTACACAAGTTCTTTGTGAGAGGTTGGGATGAGAGACAGTAAATGACTCACCAGATCAGGGGACAGGCCCAGTCCTCTCAGCTCTCTGACGCTGTTCTGTGTTGGTTTGGTCTTTTGCTCTCCTGTTGCGCTGGGCTGGACGGAACAATAGGGACAGCATTTGTATTTGACTGAAACACTTGCATTGAAATATTAAATTGATAAGAGAAAAATAAGGAAATACGGAAAAAAGGTAAAGAATCCAAACAAACCCTTTTCCTATCCAGATATTGTAGAAATGTAAAAACAAAAAATGTCTAGCTGCTGCAGTCCATGGAATTAACAGTGATCAGAGTGATCAGATCACAAGTGGTCACAGGGGGCACGTTTCTTTTAACAGGTATAGAGAGAAAAACAAAATGCTGTCCGGGGTGGTCAGATCACGCTGGTTAGATGTTAACAGGGAGGTGTTGCTTTCTTACCTGTGGTATCAGACTGACATGAATGTTACAGAAGTTCTCCCTCTTCACTTTGAACTGGAACTGCCTGAAGGCCTCAATGAAAGGCATGCTCTCAATGTCTCCCACAGTGCCTCCCAACTGCAAGCACACACATAAACAAAGCATCAAAATCACGCACCTGAAAATGTTTATTTGCTGTTGCAGACAAAAGGGACAGAGCCACTCACCTCTATGACACACACTTGAGGTTCTACATTGTCATCTTCAACTGGCACTTTGGCCTGTTTCACAACCCATTCCTGGATGGCATCTGTGATGTGTGGCACGACTGGATTGACAGAAGGAGCATTTCAAAATTATTCTTTGATGACTGTTTCTCTCCATGGTAGAAACATTTGGGGGAAAAAAAGTGAACAGGAGTTCTTACCCTGCACTGTTTTGCCCAGGTAGTCCCCCCTCCTCTCCTTGTTGATAACAGACTGGTAGATCTTGCCCGTGGTCAGGTTGTTGTCTTTGGTCAGCCGGATGTCAAGGAAGCGTTCGTAGTTGCCCAGATCCAAGTCTACCTCGCCCCCATCGTCGAGCACGAACACTTCACCTGAACAGAGCGAGCAGGACAAAAAGCATTACAAAGTGTCTGATGTAAATTATGAATAGGTTTATTAGGAATGGTCCTCTCCCCTGACATACCATGCTCATAGGGTGAAAATGTGCCAGCGTCTATGTTAATGTAAGGGTCGATCTTGATGGCGGTCACATGTAGCCCACATGACTTCAGGATCGTGCCCACGCTGCTTGCGATGATGCCTTTGCCGATGCCTGAGATGACTCCTCCAGTCACCAGGATGTATTTCATCATTGTTCTCAGGTATCTAAAAGACAGAGGTCATAAATCAAACTCCACACCATGAAAACAGTTTAACCAGGATGTTCTCACTGTGCCATGCTGAAACTGATAATACATTCAAATGAATAACATGTTAAAATATTAGTTTAAAAGACAGGGACAGTCATGTGTGTTCCAATAAAAACTTTTCAGGTATAGTTCCTGAGTGAAGGATGGTGAATAAAGGAGGCCAGACTTTTGCCATAAGGAGACCAAGTTCTGGATCTCCTTGCCTGAGGACATTATACTTGTCAACCTGATTTAAAATCCTTACTTTCCTTAATCATTGAGGGATACATATCACATTAATACAATAACATTTAGGACTGTTTTTCCACATGATGGTGGAAATGTATTTTTCTAGTTGACAGACTCAAACTATGAGCAGAGCAAAATCCTGTGCAGTGAAGTTAAGCTGTTGAATCTAAACAATGGCTGACGCTCCCTGTCCTTGCTCCACAACGTGCACCCGTCTGTGTCCGTCACCAATCTGAACTCATGTTCAGTGTAAACACAATCTAACCAAGAGGTAAAATGAAGCTTCATTACCTTAATGTTTTGAAGAGGCGCGACAATATTAAAGTTTAATACCTCTCACTTCTTCAGCTTCACTATATAAAACATGGCACGTTGTGAGCGCTCGATAACTAGCACGGCGTGGCCCGTGCAGGTGGGGAATTCCTAGCTTCGCTGGGCGGGTAAGGGACGAGTGAGCGGGACCGCCTGTCCAGGTTACCCCATTCAACAAAGTCCAGGACACCAGAGTAAACCCGCCAGTGTGTTTAGCTTTAGGGCTAACTGTTAGCTGTAGTGGAATGACTTTAAAGCACGCGGAGTGTTGTGTGAAGATGCTAACGGCGGAGCTAACTACTACATCAAGCTAACCCACTCACACGTGTTCAAGTGCCCAACATCGCTTTCAAAATAAAAGACGGCCTTTTACGAAATTCAATGTGAAATGCATGGCATCACGGGACGTGTAGTGAGCGATATGACCCCATCATCTGCTACATGACCAGCCTCTGCATAACATCGCTACGTTCCAGAATCAAGCGTTTTCAACATCATGGAGGTTTATTTTTCATTCCGGAAGCCACGGCCACTCGCTGTGTCTACCTTGTCTCGGCTAACTAGCTCGCAGCCTGCCCTGGTTACTGCATCACGTTCCCACTCACCAAGATGATGATCTGCCGGAGCCGCCGTTCTAAACCCCGCAGCTCCTTCTTCAGAGACGTGATCTCGACCCACCCGAGTAGTTAGCTCCCGTTAGCTTCCCAGCGGACCGAGTGTGTCAGGTTGACTCTACACGTGTGTGCGGCACGATCCCCGCAGCGCTGCACACCATTCATTACAACTGTGCTGCCTTCACGTGCAGCTGGGACCCATCATGCTTCCAACCCCCACGAGTCAAACTCTTTTTCAACAGCCTTATTTGTATTTATCTTATTTGTCTTCACCATTCGGTATCTCTACAACGAGTACTGACTTAGAAACACATTTTAACCAAAAACACAATTGACTTATCACTTTATTTTGATATAATTATGATTATTGTCGAACTTACTATCTTAATTAAATTGCATTATAAACGTTGACAAACATAAATACATGATATATTGTATAATGTAAGAAACAAATAAAAAAGTATGACCTAAACCTTAATCACGCTGTTCCTGGTTGTTTGTTATCATTTGCACCTAAAAGCAGCACGTTTCATTTTTAACCATTAGGGGGAGCTCGTGTTTCACGTTTGAGGTCTCACGTTAAGCAACAGAGGGGGGTTAGCCTTATTCTTGTATAAAGTCTTTCGGGCAGCTGATAAAGATAGCTCCATGTTTGGTTAGCTTGACAGATTACACAAGGCGTTTATCAGCAGTGGATTATATTTCTTAACGCTCAGTGTTTCTCATCCAGTGTTTTCAAGTGGCAACAAATTGAGACGTCACAAGTCTTACCCAACTACACTGAGAAAATGAATTTGTTCAGACCTTTGTTACTCAAAAGAACACAATACATAATAACTACAATGCATTTGTCTGAGCCCAGGAATACAATAGGCTTAAATGCAAGCGTCAGTGCCATTGTCTCTTGATTATAGACGTAACATCAGAACAGTGGAGAGGTGTTCTTGTGGGTTGATGATGCACAAGTTCCTCTTTCTCTCCCTGACACAGAACAACACATTCTGCTGCTGTGCTTCATGGCCACAGTCCAAAGTGGTTAGTTACAGTGCGCTGTGGAAAGGTCAATGGTCCTGTGATGTGGATCGCAGTGTATTATCCTCCTTGTGCTCAGTGAGATATGAAGTCTAGGCAGGGAGCACTGCGCTCTGTTATTTTGTCAAACTGTGACTCGTTCAGAATAAACAATAAAATGTCCCCATAGCCCGCTGCAGCTTGGATCCCCTGTAACTGTTTTCATCGGGCTCCTTGTGTGGGTGAGCGTGAGCGCTGCAAATCAAAATAACAAAATGATTGTGAGTGATGGCTGACTCATGGACAGATAACTGCAGTGCTGATTGATGCTTCTGTGTAACACCAAAATCTGCGCATGTGGGCTGCAGACTTAGTTTCTGGAACACAGGAGTGGGACTAATGAGAGTTTTAATTCATTTTTGACCCGCGCTGTGATTGAATTAAACTCCCACAGAAGGGCTGGATCGTCTCCTTACCACAAGCCATTTCCTCCTATTAGAGATGTAACAGTAGCAGCAGGCAGGGAGGCAGGTGACTCTCTGTTCCTCCCTCCTTTTATGCAAACATTTACTGTACTGCCACAGATCTCATGCATTGTGTCGTCTGCTAATGCTACGCCGCAGCTGTGCTATGCTCTGTTGCGCACTTGTGAAGAAATGGGTCATCAGAGATTCACGTTTGTTTTCCTCATGAGAGTTAGGCGAGAAGATTGATACCAGTCTTACATCTGACCATAAATCTAGAGTGAGGAGTATATGGAGTCAGTTTAGTCTTGCTTAGCGTAAAACATAATTACAATTTATTGGAACTGTCTTATTAACAGTGTTTTGTCTCAAAGAATGGCGCTGAGACTACAAATACACATTTTCCCTGGCTTATTTCCTATTTCCAATGCAGATGTCACATATTTGTTTTCTCTACCTGCTGTTTTGGGAACATAACACTTAAATGGTGTCAAACCTGACACGCTACCAAAAAAAGCCAAAAGCAAACTTGCCTACTGGGAACAGGAGATGACTTCTTTGACTTCTTCTGGCAGGTTAACCCATGATTTAAAACCCTGCATGTTCTGCACATGCTAATTTTGCTGAACAAATTATATAATTAAAGACAGAGGTTTGATGTTTCTCATTTTGATGCTTTGATCTACAATAGGAACACATCAACTGTATGCCTATTGTGCAGACAATATGAATGCTCTCATCTCATTCTAAAACAAAAGCCCTGCAGTATGCCACATGTCCTTCAATACACATTTACCCCAGGGCATATTTAATTAAAGGATTTATTGCTCTGTGAGTTGAACTTCCGATTGGGCTTCAACCGAAAATCTTTCTCAAGGTTTTAGTGCCAATATGCAAAATATCTATATCCCATTTGCGCCATATTGATGGTGGCTGTCATTTGTTGGCAATGACAGAACTGTGAGTAGTACTCAGTAGTAGTCCTTGACATTTTCCTGGAAATTAATTTCCATTTCCTGTCTGTGACTCATTCTAACTAGTCAATCCAGCCATTGTTACACGGCTGGACCTTTTTATTGCTGTGGAACAAATTCACATTGTCAAAGGGAGTTAAGAACTTTATATTTGTTGTGTGTTAATGGTGTGGGTTTCCATGTGCAGTCACTGTGTGAGACAAATGGTGAACCATGTCAGTTGTCTCACGTTTCATTCAGAGTTGTACTCACGAGTGCTGAAGGAACAGTAGTGCACAGTGTGCTTTGGTGGAAATGTGAAAACAAATGATTGAATGGTTGTAATGGGAAGTAAGTTGCTGTTGTATTCTTTGACACTCAACCACGACTGTCATTCCACATTTCGCAAAGTGCCAAAAAGTAACAAGTGTACCTGCTGAAGTAATTATGTCCCTTGACCACCAAGAGTGAAGGAGGAAGCAGTGTGGGGTTTGGACGAACCACAAAGTCCACATAGGGAGTTTGGGGGTCAGTGGATGGGTCGATAAAATGTCAGACTAGGTCATGTGAGAGTGCAGTTTTCTACCTGCAGTCAACATTGGTCTCTTTTAATCATGGACACAATTGCTACATAAACAAAACAAAGTATTTATGTTCTCTGAAATTATGGTCTTTCCTAAAACCCAACCAAGACGCTGTGTGCCAAAACCACACCAGACCTGGACCATAGTTTTGATTAACAGTGAAAAACTTTGCATAGTTTATAACAATACAGGGAGAATCAAATCCAAAGCCACAATGCTAACCAAATAATTTGAGATAAATATAAGATTATTTGTCCAATCAGCTTTGTAGGAAATTGTTCAATGTGTGTTTATACCTGAGAATTATATAATTCAAATGAAGTATTGGATCCTATACCTATTCTTCTTAACGTCCTGTCAATGTCAATTCAGCTGTCCCACCTCAGACATACCCTATAATCTTATGGTGAAAAAGCAGAGCCATACACTAAGAAGACACCAACAAACGTGTTAGGAGAGTTTCTTGCGATGAGAGTCTAAAACGTCACTTCCTGCCTCTGACTACTTCACCCGGCTGCTCCACTGAATAATGCAGAGGATTTGTTTCTTTTGTGTTTGCGCAGAGAACTTCCTGCTGCATGAGTGAAACTCTCGACATAATTCTCAGGATTTTACCTGCACCCTCAGCTCCAAACACTTTCCCAAGGAAATATATAATCAGCAAACTGCCTATTGTATAACAGCCTGGAGTATTAATTGTGGAGCATTCTGCTAAAGATGCTTATTTTCTTTGTTTGAGTGCATAAATGTCTCATGCATTCTCCCAACCATGCCTGGCAAGAGGGTGTGAAATTAAATAACAGCAAACCTCTTTCCTCAGCTCAAACGTATCTGCAAACAAATTGGAAACATCACACTTATTTTGCTGTCCTCCTTAAATGAGAGAAATAGAAACAGTGACAGCTTATAATGATCTAGTAGCTGATACAGCTGAGTATCAGTTTTTATTGGCAAACTCATAGAACCGTGTAATACATCACATTCACGTGCATGCTGATCCCAGCCCCACGCACCCACCATGAGAAATCTAGGTCTGTCTCACCGAAGCTGCAGTAATGACACGGGGGTTTGCTGTTAAGTGCTGAGGACTCCTTTGCATGAGAAAGTGTGAGCCCACAGCAGAGTGGAGTGGAGCAGGGATGGTGGGGGATGGGCAGATTACTTTGTTTTACACCATGGTGATGAGGCCACCCCCCACCTCTCTCTCAGGCTCACTGTCTCTCAACCGCTTCATTTAGAATTGACATAAGCTGCTTTCAGACACGCACTGAACACTGCAGATCCTCCATATTTTCCTCTGGAAGAGGAGGTGCATGTGTGAACGCAAATCTCAAAGCAAGAGGCTCTGCAGTTTCTGGGGACTTTCCCCACCTGGCCCCCTGAGTGCAAAGTCTCTAAAAATTGAGAGGAATTCAACGTGAGAACACAGCAGGAGATCCCTCGCTGGATTCACAGCCAGCTTTGTAATATGCAAAAAAAAAAAAAAAAATCAGTACAAGCTCGAATGATTGTTTTCTTGATAACCTTTCTGAATAAATGTATAAGTCACTGTTATTTTCTCCTCCAACTGAACTCTCCTCAGGATCGTGAAATGGTCAAATATTCCTTTATAGCCTAAGGCCTTTACTATAAATGATCCCAACCATCTTCATCTCCTCTCGGTTTCAGATTTACACAATAATTTAGCTATCATAATTATTTCTTTTGAAATCAAGGCAACCGTGTGTGGTTTTCTGGCTTCAAGGTGTGTGTCATTAGGTGGATCTGTGGGGATTTATCAGCAGAACCAACTGGCAGACGCTTCTACAAACATAATGGAAAACAAATGTCGGAGTGAAACGTATCATTGATCAAAATGTTCTCAGAGAAGCCGGGAGAGGACGATACGGTCAGTAACGCACCAGCAGCCGCTCGTGTTAGTTCAGCTGAGCATCAGCGTGAAGCAGGGGTAGAGAGCCACAGTGCTGCCATCTGTTGCAGTGCCCCACCCTCGTGTCCTCTGGAGCCCACGCTGCTGCAGATGGCCCGGCAGGTAGATTACCAATATCCCCATTTTAACTGAAGCTGTTTTTAACGAACCGTCACTCATTCTGGCCAGGCAACAAGGTGTAGTGACTGAGGGGATGTGTTTAAATATTCCAAAGCCTGGGCAATTATTTATTAAGATGTAGTCAGTTGATTCAACCGCAGAAAAGTGATGGCAGGGGGCCTGGGGAGAGAGATGAGATGCAGCAGTTTGTGCAGTTAGAGCTGTTCCTCTGAAACCACACGCAGCCTCTTCAAGCTCATCCCAGTGTCCAGGCCTTTATTAATTCATCACTGATGAACATCTGTATGCAGAAGTGTCCTTGGCCAAGCTACTGAACCTTGGAGAACAAAATGATACCCTACAGTAAGCTGTAAGTGCTTTCAGTGGTCATCAATACTTGAAAAGTGCAACCCTAAATACAGACCATTGACTATTTATCAACATCCTGTTTGAGCTGTAAAAGCTGAGTTATCCATTAAGTGGTGTGAGTACTGAGCTCCAACTTGGCATATTAGATGCTACATTATCTGTGCAACTCTTTGTTGAATATTTTATCAGAGAATATATTAAGCTAAAATCTTAAGTTTTGGTACAAACCTGTATTGTTTTACACTTCCTCCTCCTCCTCCTCCTCAGTTTCCTAATCACGTCCCATGTGTTAATGCCATTGCATTTGCATGAGCTGTTGAGCTGCCACGAGAACAAGACCTGACGCTCCAGAGCAGTGCAACACTGAAGCAGTCATCACTCTTTAAGGCTCACTCCTCCAAGGCAACTCCTATCTCATTTAATTATGCTTGGAGGACGACATCAGAGCGGGGCGTTTGAACATGCTGAGATATGGCTTTGCCAAGTGGGAACATCAGCGGGCCCCCGTACCTCCTCAATGCAGAGCCATCTCTCCAACCCCCCTCTCATTCGTTGGTTAATTACATCACTCATCCCTCCCCTGGCCTCAGCAGTGTCAGTGGAACAGCTGGGGTCATTCCTGGAGCACAGATCCTCAGAACCTTAAATCAAAGACCCCAAACCTTCATCTCTCCTCTACTTGACATGTGCAAGGAAAGAGAGACTTGCTGCTCACTGATTGGATTATCCCTGTCAAAGTCTCAGTAGTTCTGCGTTGTAGTAGTTCAACCTTTCCAGATATTCTTTCAAATATCTGGGCGCACAGCCTCCACTTATTGTGTTTCATTTCAGCTTTAATAAACTGTGACACGAAGCCACTATTACATCATCTGTGAAGTTTTCCTCGTGTTGCTGGAGATCTAATGGTAACGGCAGCAGTGGCTGGAGCACTGGGGGGTTGTGGGTGCTTGGGGAGGTCACCTGATCCCTGGAATGTTTGGCTCTGTTGTGGGTAAGCAGTGGGAAGCTCATGGCCGTCAGCATGAGAGAGTGGAGGAGCTCAGGTTTAAGTCAGGATGGAACAGGACATGTTTCAGGACTGGTTCTGTTGCTTCCGGGTGTTTATTAATTTACACCAGCATTTAATTTAGGTCAAAGGAAAAGCTAAATTTAAGCTGCCGATGACCAAGTATTCTTCAAACTTTATTTTTAGTCCCATCATCCTAAATGAGCAAACTCCATTAGAGTAGGAAACGGGAGTCAAGTTTATTTTGCCAGGCCCTATGGGCTGTTTGTTGTTGCTGATGAGCTGAGGTTCAAAGCTCTTCCTTTAACGTGGGTAGAGCGGCAGAAAAAACAATCCCATTACAAGGTCCATTAAGTAGTCATCTGACTCTGTCTGTCTGCTGTTTGGCAGGTGCGGTGGGGTTTTTAAGGCATTTTAACCGGAAACAAACTGACACGCCTCCTCTCAGTGTAAGAATGCGAACATGTCACCATCCATCACGCAGAGGTGGACGACGCTCACTATAATAACTTCACTGCGCTCATTAAACCTGATCTTATAATCTGCAGTTTTCCCATAATGTGTACAGCTTCGTCTCACACAGGGAGGGAGAGGCAGTTCCCTATGATCCCCTCATAGACAGAGTCGGCTATTGCCCGTGGCTTATTGAATTCCTTCTCGTCGCCACAGGAAGAAAATCCTAATTGACAATTTCACACTGGCTCCTTCCTTCCTGGGTAATTCATTTCCAATCATTAGTCCATGATGACTCTTAACAGCATTCCATCTCTTTATTAAAATTACTTACACATTTCCTCCTCTTCTCCTTATCACCACGGCACTGCTTACCACTGCTGTGTGCCCATGTGAAGTTAGTCTTTGAGGAGTGCGCTGAATTGGTTGCATAATTCTGTGTTACGTAACCGAGTGAATTAGGCAGGAGATATGTTTAAAATGAGGGCTCGGATTGGCGGCAGTGAAGGATACTGTGTTCCGGCTTCTTGCCTTGCAAAACAAAGGGGGTGGAGTAGTGTGTGGTCCAGGTATTACTCATGTTGTGGGGACCTACATCTCCACTCAGTGTCATTATCATTGGGACTGTGTTGGGCACTCTAGGCCTGTTTGAGCTTTAAGACCCGGATTCCAGTTTATAGAATCTGATTATGGTTCTTATAGGAGTTGGGGTTAGGCGCTTGTATTGGTCGAGGTTAGAAAAAGCAGCAAGGGAATGCGATGTGTCAGTTAGTGTCTTTACAAATACAGAGAGACCAAATGTGTGTGTGAGAGACAATAGCAGCGAGGGATGAAGTTGGAGGCAGAAGCAGATCGAGCTTTGCAGCAGAGGGATAGATGCATAGACATGGTGTAACAGCATGAGTCATCTCAACTTAGCTGACTGGCATGTGGCCTGCATTCTAAGAGCCCCTCTCCTGTAAATCTACTGAGGGAAAGATTCTCCTGCTCGGCCGCTTCAAGAAGCAATCCCAAGAAATATTTTCTTCTGCGTCAAGGAGAGCTGCAATCGATCACCTCATCAATGACAACATTTCTGAATGTAAATATAGTAACTAGACAGCGTGTTCTGGTTTCACCTTCTAACCTTCGGGGTTGGACGTGCCCCGAATGGAAAGAGGCGTCAGTTCCTAATGGAGACTTACTACAGACACAGAAATTGTTAAAGTATCCCTTAACAGAAGTAATTGTTCAATACAAGGAAACATAGATAAACTCAATAAATAAATGACAATAATTACTGAATCAGCAATGCACTGCACTTAAGAAACACTACTGGTGCTAAACATAAAATATCTTGGATGATAGTTGGTGCATTCAGCTTCCAAATGGCGTACACAGTGTTCGGCTCAGGGGCGTGTGTCTGTGTCAAAGAGCTGCTGGAGGTGGGCTGGCTGATTGGTAAGTGATTTGTAATTACTTGTGTTCAAGCTGCAGCGTGACCTCTGATGATGTCATCTGCGGAATTACAGGTTGTCTCTTGTTAAATGGAGACATCGCTGTCCATTGTTTTTCCACACTACTTGCCATCAGGTCACTCTCTACGACAGACTTTATTTGTTAGGAATTTAGATGGATCCCGCATTTAATATACCAGATCGATTTAAGTATTCTGGAGCTTTGAGATTGATCCTGTCCTTTAGCATCCTGTTGCAGGCAAGGACGTGAGGCTCCTTCAGAGCTGGCTCATGCCCATCTTGCCACCAAACCAGTTTCAACCTTACAACATCTCACAACATCTGTGATCAGGTCTATGTCCTCACCTCACAAACCTTCTAACGAACCCCTAAACCTGAGTGCTCTTACAACCAAAACGTACTCATAGCTGCAATGTTAAATGGAAGCTGAAGGACACTGGAGGAAATGCTTGATGATGCAGTTTGGTAGCAGTTAGTTTATTACTCATGAGGCATGGAAAACACGGTGCTTCAAACCAGTGGGTCTGTAAAGCCTTTCGAGACTGTAAACACCAGAATTAGACTTTAAATAAACTTGACCTTTAAATGGTGATGAAGAACAAATAATGAATTCCCATGAATTTTCTTCTCTTGATTTTATGAGGACCTCATCCGACACGAGGCTTTGATTTGAATAAAGATATGTGAGTGCAGGCATTTGAGTGCATTTGAAATCACAGCATAAATGCTGAAGTACTATTACAGGCAGGAAAAAAACTGTATTCATGAATTTTAAGCAGTTTATACTGTAGCTCATGTATGAACATGCAAAATGTACCTTCAGCAACCAGCATGTGTATAAATGCATTGCTCATGGGGGTTAGAGTCCCTGATGTGCCAGCAAGTAGATCAACGTGGAGAGGCAGTCATGTGAAATTTATTTAAACTTTAAATTGTTTATTGTATAATCTAGATCTGGTGATCTAAATGGCAAGTAATTAACCATCGACCCTTTTCAATCATGACAAACAAATGTGTACGCTCTTACAATTATAGCTTATTTTCCCAAGTCAAGCAGAATCCGCGGGGTGTATAAAACATGACCAAACCATATCCTGTCATGATTAATTCACTGCCTGCATGGAGTTGGCATGTGTGTGAGCACGCTCTGGCTCCGCTGACCTCTTCTTCCCAGTAGTAGCCTATTATCATGAAAGCGCAATGTTCAATGAAACATAGTCAACACAAGCTCAGTCCACAAAATCCTTCTTGGAATGTGTTTTTTTCCCTTTTTAGGTGCACCTTCTTTTCACATATTCCTCTGATCCCCAGTCAACACACTTGTGTACAGGGTCCACACGTTTATCCACACTGCGCTTCACACTGTGTTCTTTGTTTGCTCCTCGAGCAGCTGGGTGCTCGGAACCTGAGGTGCTCTGTGTGTTTTTTTTCTCCAGTAATGAGGAAGCAAGTGATGCTGAGGCTTGAGACCGCTGCTGTATTTTGAACTGCGCTGTAAATGTCATTGCAGTGTGGAGAGTGAAGCTCAAGCACCACTCCGGAAAATCTGGAACCGTGAACTAAATAATCTGTTTTTCCATGTTCTAAGTTTAAATGACACGTCCACCCTCATGTCCTCCATTATGCACGATCCACTTCGATCAAAATCCAACAAAGACAGAAGCTACATCACAGCACTGGATATTTGCATTTGCCCTCCACACATCTCTCCCCCGAACTAATTAGCCAATTAGCAATTACATATTGAATCAGGCTTCTATGGCAACACAGCATGAACATTTGGGTCGCAGAAATTTACTCTGCATCCACTCTCCATGCTGTTTATCTACTCAAAAAACCCCACTTCTTTACCTTATATATATTGTATTTTTAAGTGTATATGTTATAAATACATGTTCATCTTTTCCTTGTCAGACTAATGACCACACTGGAAGCTTGGTGTCCTAGTGAGGGGCACAACAAGTACACTTGCAGTCTCTCTGAGGTGAATATTGTGCCTGGATGCACACACTATATAGTTGAGAGAATGGCCAACATTTCTACTTTTCCAGCTCTGCACACTTGGTTAGTCATTGCATGAAGTAAATCTACCTATCAGATCGTTGGTTTCCAGGAGGGGTAGCAGATGATTACCTAAGCGCACGCCAATCGCAGTCTGCAGTAATGTGGATGTGAGGTGGAGAGGAAGTTGTGCTGATAAAAATGATGCTCTGAATTTACTGGTCATGAACTTTAAGATGTGACAGAGGGAGTTGCAGATGCAATCAACCAAAATTAATTTCCCGCGCTGCGCACACTTTTAGGGACATCCAGGGGAACTTAATCCTGAAATGCCTCTACTTGGCACCGAGAGAAGCTGGTTGATCAAGCACCTGATCAGGATACCGCCTGCATGCCTGGGAGACACTGCAGACCTGCTTTTACCCAGTGAAGATAAGTGTGACGTATTGTTACGTTGTACAATGTAAGGCGATATGGTCTTATCCTAACCAAAATGTCTGGGTGCAGCGAGGGTCTGCTTAGATAGTAGAAATCTACTCAGATAATACAGGGTAAAGGAGCCTTGCTAAAATGCCGTCAACACAAGACACATGTGGGTAATGGACATCATGGACCACATAGGAGGAGACGGTAGTGTGGGCGAAGTGCCTGCTTCTTCAGAGGAGCTGTATTCCTATACAACCTCAAGCAAGAGTTTCTGCTCGAGCGCGACATCTGCTTCGTTTACATACGGTATCTTGGCCAGATGTTTGCCTAGCCTTTCAAAATGTCACCACTCTCAACGCTTGTGAAATTATTCAATGTTTTTCTCTCAAAACATTGAATAAACATTGAACAAAACAAAATGTTCAGATTTACAGCCCACAGGGATATATGCTATTCTCTCCCACATCTGTGCGACCAGACAATGGCCCCCGACAGAGTCGGCAAGGTCACTGACGACATCACCATCTTTGACGGCATCACAGACGACAGAGAACCTGCCAGAGCAGCCTCCCACTCAGCTTCGGCAGGACGATGGATCTGAACGGAGGGGATTCACAAGGCTACAGGAAGGGGCACTCCCCTACCAGAAGTGAGAACAGAAGTGGAGAGAGCGAGCTGCTTCAGATTCCTGTGGATTAACATCAAGCCACACAGGGGTGGTTCAGATAGCAGTGGGACAACGGCTCTTATCTCGGAGGCTGAAGAGGCTCAGCGTGGACTGGAGCACATTTGACCACAGAGCTCTGTGAAGAGCGGTCAGATCAGTATGACCTAGCTGCCAACCTTCCAGGACCGTGACAGTCTGCCACTCTGTGGCAGGTGGCACAGGCACAGCTTTAACCAGGAAGCCATCAGGCTGCTTTCACTTAGATTTGCACAAACAACCCACACAGAACAGGGACAATTCATCAAACCCTTGCTGTTACTTTGTTTGAAGAGCAACCATTTCTAGAGCCATTACTACATTTTTTTCTTCCGGCACGTGCAACGCACATGATAACAAGCTTAAATCCTAGGGCGTTGTCAGACAGGACCATGTGTGGGGATTTGGACCCAGACTTTACCTGGCGGTTTCCTATCACACATGAACAATGCAGCGGGAGAATCTCCACTCAGACACAGCAGCACAGAAATCAGTGAGGGGTGTTTCAGCTTCCTGTGGCAGGATGCAGCAAATTGATTCCACTGCAGAGATCCCATGCTTTGGTTCACGCCATCTTTTCTTTACATTCAATAGTGTTTTCCAGGCAGGGCTTTTACATTAAGATATATTTGTTTTTCTTTTCCCACCATTTACTTCAGTCAACCACTGATGCCCTGCTGGGTTGTGCAGTGACTTTTCCTAGTTGCACAGATGGAGACAGTCTGCAGCATCTCCAGAGTTTAGCACTTGTCTGAAATGAGCTTTAAAAACTTTGAACAATGACCGACTGAAGAGTAGAAGTCATTCACATGGGAGGCCATAGTTCATTTCCTGTTTAGTATAGTAAATAAACACTGGTTTGTTTTAACCAGAGCGTCAGACTTTCCATGACCATCACTAACTGCTTCCTGTAACCATGACGTCAGAGCTCCCCTAACCTAAATCAAGCAAACCATCATCAAACTATCATCTTTTCCCGAATCCCAACCAACTAGTCCCTGGGCCTAAATTGAACCACATCTCTACTATGGTGGTGCTGAATGAAGAGAAACATGATAAAGTCATGTCAGTGGCTTCAATTCAATGAAATCCTGAGCGACAATATTTATTGGTTTTTAATTTTTACCCCGGACGCAATGCGGTACTTTTGTGAGAACAGAAAAACAAATATTTGTATCTGTGGAATGTGAACCGTATGCCACTAGCATCTGATACATTCCCCATAAATTAAAACTTTTCAGGAGTCATAGAGTGGTGAGAGGATTTTAGCTGCAACTTACTGATGTGGGAGGTGTCAGGGGTGAGTTAGCCTGTTCCAGCCTGATCGTACACTGATTGCAGGGCCATAGTGGAAAATCAGTTAAGTGCTCTCCACAGTGTAATCAGGACCACACATGGGTTTATAACTCAGCTCAGTAGAGAGGCACTAACATAATGAATAAAGAGATTGTTTCAGCCGACTAAAAATGTGTTGATTGCTCCAAAATCACGCCACAGCACAATTAAGGCCCGTGTGGATGAGTTACGCTGCTCAGATGTATCAGATGTGTTGACTCATCTGTCCTACTTCCTGCTGCCTGGTTGAGGATGTAATGGTGATTGCGATGCTGTTGCTGGGAGTCGAACGAACCCGGAGGCCTCTGCAGTGACCTCGATGATGCTGAGAGTCATGAATGCGGAGAACTGCTTCATTTCCACAGCAGCACCAGAGACAAGCAGCCGCTTGACGAAGAGAAGGTGTGAGAGGAAAGATTAAGATAAAGATTCCCCTCTTAAGTGATTAGAGATGACACTGAGTCAGTCGATTCTGACCTGCTGGTATAAATTATCCTTGCATTCGATCATTTTGGCATTCGAATCCCAGAATTGTAAAACAATGTTCTATTGAAGCTTTCAGACTGAAATGTCTGCGTTCAAGCTTCGCTCAGTTTATTAAGTGCACCTCGCTTGCACTAATGCAGACTTACACTAGCCACAAACATACCAGCAAATGTTTCTATTACTGAGCCCATTCATATTAATGATCGTGAGCTAAATAAACAGGAAACATTCTGTGTATACAACAAAATCCATAATACATTTTCCCCTCTCTTTTTAAAATTCATCACTGCTGACGACAAGAACCAGTGATGACCTTGAGGAAACAGAGACAAGTAGGGCATTTTGAAATTATTTAGTTATTTAATTATTCACAGATCATCAGTTCCAGTAAAAAACGTTGTGTGTGTCAAATCCTCAAAATGTGACTGAGACAGAGGCAAGGACAGTCACAGTGGTGTCATCTCGTATGGTAGAAGACAGCGTTTATTTAGTCACATCAATTTTGCATGTACAGACCTGTGAAATGAGCACTCAGCGCTCGAAAGCAAGAGGGCAGAAAGACATCTGAGTGAGGGAGTGTTTCTGTTTTGCATAAAATATATATACAGTCCAACAAGCACAGAGCTGGGACGTGCCTGAACGAGATCTACTTTCATTCTCAAATCTTTCTCTTTTTTTTGGCAGGCTGTCAGAGTCACTTGTTAAGGAGCCAGTCCGTTGCATTAGAGCTGCTTGTTGGATGATAAAAAGCTTTAGAGCCTCAGGGAATTGGCCTGGTGGCTGGAGAGCTGTGGACCTCAAACGCTGGCCTACAGGCAGGACAGACAGATGGGTGCCAGCAGGCGTCGGTGATGGCAGGGACAAATTTAGTCCCCTCAGAGGAGGGGAGGGAGATTTTGGCAAGGATGGACACCCCCCCCCCCCTCCTCAGGAGGGAAGGTAGGTCCGGATAAGCAGTTTGGACAGTCTGCTACAGTTGAGAATTAGCTGCTGCAGCAATGGAGGCTAACAGCCTTTTAATATGGCAGAGTGTCCTGGGAAATACAGCTGCAGGAGCTGGCAATGAGGAAGGAACAGGCAGGTTGTCAATATGGATGATGACCTTGGGAGTATGCTACTCAGTCCACGGGGAGCACACAAGACATTGGCAAGGTGATAGGTCTAATAGATGCAGACATGAAAAAAACAAAACAAATATTTCCTTATGAGAACGGGGTGTCATATTCCAACAAGACGTCATGAGAGTTTGTGGCAATACGAGCCAACACCGGTGTCTGATTTGATCTCAGCAGCTGAATAAATACATGACAACCTGCCTCTGTGAGCTGCACCACCCCTGGTCTGAATCAGGTACGGTCCACACCCAATTCTCTGCAGATCAAGTCTGAAAATGGCTTTAGGTATCACAGCATAGTAAGAGGTAAGAGGTCCAAGAATTTTCAATTAAAGTGTGAAAGTCTGAATCTGTTGACTTCAGAGCTATGACTAGGCAAGCGATACAATACACAAAGAAACTGGGTCCACTGGGACCATAATGATGAGCTGGCACAGTTGGGGCGGGTGGTGTATTAGTAGCATATCGGTTTATGCTCTGACTCCACCTTGTTTGAGCACAGAAAGTGTGAGAAGTTGTTTCTCCCAGCACGTCACCAGAGAACAAAATGTCTCGCACACGCAGCTTGCTGATCAGGCTGTGGGTTGGTGTGTAAAAACATTCATTACTCTGGTCTATTACTCCTCCAGCTCCAACACACATTACTGCAAATTGTGTATCATCACAAGAGAACAACAAATGGAGAGTGCACAGCATGAACTCAGCAGAGCAGAAACACCCTCACGAGGAGCTTCATGAGGAAAGAGTTGTCTTTGAGAAGATTATATATTGGTATAATATTTTATCTTTTTTCCTTTGAAAAGAAAATCTTAAACAAATGGATCCATTTTCTCACTATTCCTACAGGTTTTTTTTTCCTTCAAGCTATACAGATGTGTCTTTGATAAGCAGACTGATTTCTCAATCAATTTGTGTTTTTTGCACCGATATTGCAACTCTAGCAAGTTAGTTAGTTTCACCACAGCTGCTCCACTCAAGCGAGTCCATTCCTCTGCGCCACTGTTGGTGTTATGGTTAAAGATTTCAGGATCCAAACACAAAACCCACCAAGGCACATAGGAGGAGTGAAGGTAACGCATTGTGAAATGAACAGGCGCACAGAGGATCTAGTTGGCAGACAGATGCAAACAGTGAATCCAAATCAGTAACTCTCAGGAGCAAATAGCACAAGGGAAAGACACAGGGAAAAGAACAGAGGCACAAGGCAACACAAGGGAGCTGAACAGACAACCTGACAGGAAGGGCTGGGAGCACAGAGACTAAATACTCAAGGGAGGCGGGGATAATTGGACCCAGCTGAACGACATCAGGGTGGGACACATTAAAGCTGCAGACTCAGGGGACAAACACAAGGGAAGTGATATCAAAATAAAACAGGAAATATGAAATGACACTAACTTTCAGTGTTAATAAGCTGTTTGATAAACAGTGAGATAAAATAAATGATTGCTATGATGAAGCTGAATATTAGATCTAATGATACATCAAACTGTTATATTTTGGATGTAAATGAAAAAAAAACACAAATACACATATGGCAGTGTGAAAACATTCCTCTTTCACACTTTGGCAAATGTGTTTAAAATTTAAAACTGTTACTTGTCCCTTGCGAGCTGACAGAAACGCACCTAGATGCAGGGATTTGATCCTGCACCTGGGACTGGATATTTCAAGAAGGTATTACAATGCTATGACCTCTAGCTATGATGCAGCTGTGGAAGAAAAGGGTGGTATCAACAAATGTCAGTACTGCTACTGAACTATGTTATACCTCCTTTAATTAAATACTATCACTGCTTAATGCTGTAATCTGACATGATCCTGCAACTTGCTCTTTCACTCCCTCCTGTCACCGCTCTCTCCTCCTCCCTCTCTTCTGTCTCTGTTTGTGTTACTGATCACACATAATTGTTTTGATCCACAGAGGGTCCTTGGCTTAGATCTGCTGTGCAGGGACCAGTCCGATTATTGGAATTCTGTCTGAGAGTTAAGTTGCTGTTGGGTTTGGAGCACCGCGGTGTCTTCACACAATGAATACGTTAGACACAATTTTCCGTTTCACAGCCCCAGGGTCATTGTAAGTCACTGTTTGGCTCCTCTTCCTTCAGCGTACTGCATTTTCAGCCATAATCTGGTTCAGGAGGCTTTTATTGTGGTCATAAAAATATCAGTCGACAATGTTGCGGAGCTGCTACAAAACACCAGAGTGTTGTGTCTCCATGACTACAGAGGACATTACGTTGACAGAATCTTAACATAAACCTTAGTCAACAAAGCAACGTCTTGTAATCAATGTTCACTTCCTGACTGGGACAAGGCTTTCATCCCTGAATTGTCACACTATCACTTTCTTACTCTTCACATGAAGTGGACGCATTAGTGTCAGGAACAGATCCTTGTCCTCATTGAACTAAGCAAAGAAATCCCCTCCCACATATAACAAAACCTGTATAGGTTGATATTCAGGTGCCCAGAAAAGAGAGGAGAAACGATCCTGGGCCCCTGCGGGATCAGATGTCACCAGCAAAACAAGCGACAGATTGCCTGAACCCACGGCCAGGCTGACGGTGCCCTGCAGAGCGGTGGGAGGTCATATACTGGTGGCCCTTCTGCACAGGAGGAAGGGAGTCGTGGGAAGTGAAGAGGCTCTCACACACTCTCCTCTGATGGTTTCTTCCTGTATTAAAATGCAGCAGGTCACGTTTGAACTAAAAACCACTTACCAAGTGTTTTTCTAACCTGCAGCAGATCAGCTGCTGGCCATTAAGGTGCTGAGGCATGAAATAAGAAAAGAACAAGGACAGATAACTAAGGGAGTGGTGAATGTTTGGAGGAGGATAGAAGACCAGCTTCATGACCAGCAATAAAGACGGAATCAGCTCAGGTACACTTGGAATCTTGACTAAAATGTACTGTTAATACAACATTTAGAAATAAACTACATCTTAGCTTAGTTGCTGCTGCACAAGAACAGCTAAATGCTTCAGAGGCCAAATATGACATGGTAGAAATGCAACACCTACAACGTGAGCAGGGGTAACATTTGTATCTGCACAGTCTCTACAGCCGAATAAACAGAGTGCACAAACTGTCAGGTAAAAGTAAACTTAAAGCAAATACCACGATGCAGGGAACCTACATTAACATATGTGAACATTTATTAAGAGTAACAACTTAAGGTGTTTGGTGGTTTAAAAAATATAGCCTGGTCTGAGAATCTGGATTCATGCTGAGGCTGCAGATGGTGGGGTCACAATTTGGTGTCAACAGCATGAATCCAGGGACCCAACTTGTATCAACAGTCCAATCTGCTACTGGTGGTGTAATGTGTGAGGAATGTTTTCTTGACGCTTTAGGCCCTCAACACCAATCAATCATTGCATGAATGAGGCTTTTCTATCGTATTTTTGTTGACAGTGTGAAGGCTGACGTCTTTCAAAAATCCTCTTGACGTTGGCCCATAAACGTGCACTGCAGAGTTTTAAAGTGAAGGACAAGTAGAATAGAAAATAAACACTGAAGGACATGGATGTAAGGGACAAAATAACACAGAACTACAAAAAAGACAAAGATAAGACACTTGACAACCTGCTAAACCTTTTACATTTAAAACAGTGATGGTGAAGAGTGCAAAAGGTTTACCACTGATAATATCACAGAAAATAAACATGGACTAATAATGGAACCCTGAGGCACTCCAATCCCAATTCTTTATTTCCCCAAAAAACCCTGATTCTCCTGGCAAGAGAGATAAGAATGAAGATAAAGAATCTTGTTCCTCACCATCAGTATTTACAGAAACAACCTTGCAATGGTTATAAGGTCTTGATATAGAAACACTTATCCTCTCCCTGGCCTTATTCTTTTTTTTATAAAACAATTAATGTTACACTCATAGAATCATTTTCCAAAATGGTACCTGGATAGTAATACCCTTTCTGTCTCTGCTATACAAGCTCACAAAGGCAAAGCCACACATACACACACACTGAGAACAATGTGTACAGTAGCCTTAGGCCCAGATGGTGCTCCTTCTCCACCAATGACGATGTTACATAAGTGGATTGAGCCCAGGAGCAGAGGTCTGCATGCCTGCTTTACCAAGCCACAGTAGCATGGGATGTTTTCAGTGGAGAAAAAGAAAAAGAGGGGGAGAACGTATCTGGTGCTTGAGCCTCGAGAGACATACACATACAGCTTTAAATAGCTCTAATCCCATCCCCACCCTTGCACATGCATTCGGCCACTTTCCTGCCACTGGGTATCTGTCAGAGCACGGTGAGGTATCAGGCATCCACAGGCCCTCTCCGCTCTGCTTTGGTGGATGTGTGGGTGGGATGCTCTATCTGAGAGGCAGGCCTAAATACATATGGACATGCACAGCAGTGCGTACAAGACGGATAGAAGGTGTATTTGTGATGTGAATGTCAAGGCAATCCAAGCAGAGGCTGGGATTTAAAAGTGAAGGACAGATGACAGGGTTTGGTCAGTGGAAGGACGATGTCGATGACCTCGGGCTACCATAAATCCAAGATGTACCGTACATTCTGGTGGGGATAGTGTCCCTGGCTTCGCGCAAGTGCTGTTTATGCAAAACCAACATTCCTAGATAAAAAGACAAGGTTGCTGCTGCTATCGTGTGGCCTAAAGCACATCCTGCCCTTGTGCTGCACACTCATATTCCCTATAGCACCACCTACACAGTAACACTGGCATGGACCCAGTGGTTAAATACCATACAAATCAGCATTGGCTCATCCAGTCCCCATTTCTTTCCTGCTGTCCATCACAACAGCACCACTTCTGTTCTCTTACTCCTCCCTCCATCTCTACTTCTTTCATTCATTGTCTCCCTTAGGCAGCCGTCTCCTCCTCTGGCTGTCCTGCTGTCTTTTGTTGGCTTGCTCAACAAAAGGTAACACTTGAGACTGTGATGTGTGTTTGTGATGCGCCTGTGACAATGACGCTTCATTTCCTCTAGACCCGCTGCCCGGGTATAATAGCTGGTGTGTAACTGGGTATGTGTGTGTGTGTGCGCGCAGAGAGTTAATGCACTGCCTCTTTAAGTCAGGAGTGTGACAGCTTGCAGCTATGCTCGATCCTTGCCCCCTGCCATTACTGCAACACACTGCTGTTTGCTGCCACACACATACACACAGAGAGCATTATCTTATGGATAATGGCACACACCAAAGGCCCACCCAGAAGGTCTTTTTGTGATTATTGCTGCCAAAGAAACAATTTGAAGCAGCTTTTCTGAAAGAAGGCCTAATAATATACTAGATATTTTATATTGTGTTGTTCTAACCCCAAGGCTATAGGGGAAATGATGATTAGAATATAACAGAAAACCATAATATGTAAAGTTGAATAAAACATCTATTTGAAACATTTGGAGGTGCGCGTGTTCTTTTGATGGATAGAAAGTATTTTGAAGACAAATGCATGCTCCAACAAACTATCAAAAAAAAAAAAATCACACTGGTCAAAGAATGTGGACACATGTGGCCCAGATCACTTTCAACTGTGGTGATCGGTTCAATATCTGATCCAAATGTGCTCACACCTGTACTTAGGCCTGGATCACTACAACCACAGGTTAGTACCAGGTGTGTACTGGGCCAACAACTGCCTGGTGCTACTTTTCTACATGCTGTCAAAGAAGTGCTTACACATGAACCACATGGTACTGATTTGATGGGACTGCTAGTTTTTCATTTCACTTTGTCAAGGCCGTCAAGACCCATGAAAAGAATCAATAATGTATTTTTACTGCTGCACATTAAGGTAAAGTGAACACGTCAGTACTGGTGAATTGTTTTGATTGTTTTAGAAACTGTTCCTATGCTTAAGGAGAACCAAACACTGCAGTGTGATATGTGTCATTGCTGCCATTCACCTCTGATTCTTCCGCTGAGTCAGTGCTGAATGAGACATTGTTGTACCCACTAATTTAGGCTGACGTCCTCTTATTGTGAGACTCCAGAGATGTTCTGTTCTCTCAAATTCATACATTCAAATTGTAATTAAAGGTGCTCAGCACATGAATGGATCGTCAGCCCGGAGTGCACTGAGTCATCACTGTCACTAACTGGATCAGTCTGAATCCTCTCCTCTCTCGCTTGCGACTGAAAGCACTCTTGTCAGCTCAGCCATGATCCTGCGTTACTCCTGGTTAAAAGCTCACGAAAGACCACGAAACATGAATTACGTTAACGATGAAATGATGCAGGAGCTCTGCTGCAGTAGGTATAAACTGTATGAAAGACCTTTTGTTCTGAACAGCAGTTTTATTGGACTCCTGCAAGCCGAAGATGTCAGACTGCTTCGACCAAGGGTGACTGCTGGGGGTATTGCTTGAGTTTACCTGAAAACTCTGATCAGCTACTCTGCCACAACATTGTTTTAGCAGCAAACCACGAATTATGAGCCAAGAGGAACAGCACTCTCCCAGTCAAACCATATGGTTCTCTGCGAGGATGCTCACCAGCTCACCATTGATTGGTGGTTAACGTTAGCGTGCCTGCCAACGACACACACACAAGTGAAAGAAAATCAACCGTAGAGCTGGGGCAGATTGAGTGTCTCCTCTGAACACCAGTTTGTGTACTGAACCGACCACTGAGAAATGAGCCATGGCAAAATGCTACTGTGATGCACTGGAGTGGATTTAATACACAAACGTGTTGACATAAAGTCTATTCAATTCAAATACATGAAAAGCTAAACTATATTCTAGTAACTCAGGAACCAAAACATATATTGTCATTATTTTTTTATAATCTTACAGCCTGAATAAACTTTAAATTTATATCAACCGCTCTTTGATATCGTGGAGAAAAGGTTAAGTGAAGGATGTTTCTGTGTTTCTCATTTAAAGACTCAGGGATCAAACGTTAGTGTAAAACCCAGCAACAGCAACATCACTCTGACTGTGCTTCCAATACAAATGGAGGAAACCTCTGTCATCAGTGAACCCGCTAGTGTTAATCAAAACAAATATCAAACATCATTGCTTTTCTTTTCATTCCTCATGATAGTCGTGCAGCAGTACAGAATTCCAAAGGACATTTGATGCAAATGAGTGGGACTGGGTGAATGGCAGTACAGAATGTACCCAGCATTGCGGGAACAATGTGCAATGAGCCATGACAGGGCTTCCCCCTTTTGTGTTGAGAGCAGAATGACTTTGCTTTCGCTTTGAAGCCCCTCTTGAATACATGTTTTGACTGTGTTGCGCGGCCCCTGTTGTCATCTCCTGCAGGACACAAACTTTCAATATTACACTGTTAAAGGAAGCAGACGGAAGAAGCCTGGAAATGCTAAAACAACAAACAAATATCATCAAGTGCTGCCATTTATTTTTGGTGTTGACACAATCAGACAGTCATGACTCATACGTGGCGCTTGCATAAGGTGAAAAACAATGGGATTAAACTCTGAATGTGTCTATTATCCTTTCACCCATCCCATTATCAACATGGTTGAACATACCAAATACCTGCACCATAAACTGTGTATAATATTTTTTGGAGCCAACTGTGGTGTGGAGCCAAGGTATCAAGTTCCTGTCAGTATCAGCTGTCTATTGTGATGTTTCCTACCAATTTTATAGCATCAAATATGTCATGAAAACTAAACCTAAATAAGCACTTGCTTACACAAGTGGGATATGTAGGATGATTAGCGGTTCTGTGAGGCTGTACGTCAGCAAGCTAACATGCTCAAGATGTAAATGCTACCATGTTGATCCCATAATGCATCTATGTAATGTAATCATCTTTTGTTTTACAAGTTAAGTTCTGGGGACCATGAATGTGTTATATATATATATATATATATATATATATATATATCAGTTCATCAAATATGTCATGAAAACTAAACCTAAATAAGCACTTGCTTACACAAGTGGGATATGTAGGATGATTAGCGGTTCTGTGAGGCTGTACGTCAGCAAGCTAACATGCTCAAGATGTAAATGCTACCATGTTGATCCCATAATGTATCTATGTAATGTAATCATCTTTTGTTTTACAAGTTAAGTTCTGGGGACCATGAATGTGTTATATATATATATATATCAGTTTCAATAATATATCTTTTTGATTATTCTTTTATTTGCACACATTTCCTACAGCATTAAACCAGACAAAACACACACAACACACACCCAGCAAAGAACATTCCAATGTGAAAAATGACCACAAAAAAAAAAATCCCATATCACCACAGACAAAGTCCTACATCATGTGGAAACCATGAATGTTTCTAGTGAATGAGTCAAACCCTCAAGTGTACGGGGAGCTACAGTAAACACGAACACTCATTCCTGGTCAATAACACCAAATGTTGTTTCTACCAATGTTTTTGACAAACCATTTGCCAGAAATATCTGTATTTTTAGACAATGCTCAAGAAGAAAAACAGAAGCGTTTGACAACACTCTGATGAAAGATTCATGTTTATAAACCATCTAATAATTATGTCAGTCCAGCCTCCCTCATATCTTTTATTTTACATATATACACATGTTGTACATCCGCCTTGTTTTTGATGACAGATTGAATCCTCTTGGGTCTTCATGATACCACTGTTGCATTAATCTGTGGAGAGTTGTTCTGTTGTCCTTCTTCATAGACGCTTCATTTCTTTTCAGCTGCTCTTTGCTCGAGGCGATTTTGTTGTGTGCAAGTACTGTTCTATTAGATTCAAGTCAGGGGACAGGAAACAGTTCTCCTTTTTTCCCCTCTTAACAAACACTCAGGATTTTTGCCATGTGTTGATTGTTGTTGTCACGTTGGGACGTTACGTGAATTAGCTTCTTGAGACACTGAGTCATCCCTTCACTCTCTTTTTCCACACTTGGTTTATTAATATCATCTTATCCTGTGTCTTTTCAATCAAACCTCATATCAGCTCCACCACCAATTTACTGTGGATTCATGTGACCAGAGGAAGTGCTGCCAGCATCCATCAGGCCCCTTTTCATGTTCACTGGCCAAATGTCTTCTTTGCCCCTTTGTGCTGTTTCAATAGTAATAGCTTTCTTCTTGGACTCAAAGGGACAAAGTGTGATCAACTGAAACAGCAGTTTCCACAGATGATCCCTGTGTGCAGAAGCACAGTCTTTCCCTGACGCCCGTGGCAGTGTGGCTCCTCCCCTGTGTGTCAGCTCAGTTACTAGGTCACGTACGCTCTTGTACCATATCTCATCTAAATGAACTCTCCCTATCTGATTCTGTTGCTCAGGCACTTTCCTCCCATGTGGAGCCAGGCTGGTTGTCTGTTTTCTTTCTAATGTGTATTCATTCCAACGTATTGTTATTGTTAGTGAAAACATTCTCTAGGGACGATGAACATCTGAAACAAAATTCAAAGAAAATGAATCAAATAATTGTCAAGACGTTTTAGTCTGAATCGCGGATGATGCCTTCATGGGAATATGAGAGGACGCCATTCATTTTGGGTTTATTTCCAGTAATATTCATCTACGTAGATGCTGATAAATTCCACTACAGTGATGGTCACACAAACATAGATTTTCTAAGAAAGGCTCGAAATGTAGCACTACACCTTGATGAAGCACCTGGCATTAATCTTACATAATATTACATAATAAATTTTAAGTCTGGCTAAATTGCCATCATCATACTTGTCAGTGCCCCCTTGTGGATAAAGCACACACTTTAAATATACTTCAAACATTTCCTTGGCCTTTGCAACTGTTTTTTTAAACCTATGGATAAACATAAACCTTTAGAATATAATGAAGAGTAAATAATCAGCTAATTGCCTGGGCTGGTTTACTGGTCTAGGTCCACATCTCAACAACTGCTACAGCAAAATCTATGTTATGATCTTGACATGTCAATTCACACAGCCAATTGTTTATCACAAAATAAACAAATTATATTTTTTATGTAATTTGTTATGCACTGAAGCCTTAGTATTATGTATCCCCTCTTCTAGCCACCAGAACAGATTACTTGATTTCTCTGTACTTGCTTCTATAACCACTGCTCCCATTTCTCAGCCTATCTTCCCATCATGCTGCAGGCAACTAAACAGATCCTTTGTTTTGGGTCTTAGAGATGCCATAAAAAAGGCAGACTTTGTTCTATCTCCCTCTCTCTCTCTCTCTCTCTGCCACCCACCCCTCTACTCTCCCTCTCTCATTCCACCAAACCAGCAGATGGTTAATGATTCATGGCCTGGGTGAACACGTGCTATTGTGAGTGTAGCATTACTCTGTGGACTCGCAGAGAGCCGGGTGACATATACTGTGTTCAGGGTCTGACTGATAAGGAACATCATATCAACAGCAGTCGATCAACAGCAACAACAGTGTTATATCTGTTTAAATTTTCTTAAAACACATGAATTAGAGGACAGACAGACCCTAATCACAACCCTGTTTGGGTTGGTTATATCCCGCTCAAATGGTGGTAAATATCAGCATGATATATCTGGTGCGTGTTGTTTCCTGTAAGGCAAGCATGAGTGAGCTTGACATGAGAGTGTGTCTGTGTTTACAGTACATACGTGTGTGTGTGAGAGAGAGAGAGACAGACAGAGGGAAGTGTTTATCAAAGTCAAAGCAGTAATCATTGACTCTGTCCCGACCTTCACAGTCTCGCCTTAGTTTTGCTGAGAAGCTGAGAAGTGTTTTTCTCCTCACTTGTTGTCATTAAAACCCAATCAGATCATTTCCCTCACTCTTCCACCGCTGCTCTATCTCTACTTGCATTTCTCTTTTCATGCTCTGCCTCTCCGGCTCTTGTCATCTTTCCCAACACCCTAGGGACGAACTTCTCCTCGGGTTACAAATCTCCCCTGCCATCCCTCGACCCACCACCACCACCTGCAAAACTACAACCATTTTGTCAAGAAAAAAAACACAAGCAGCTGCCTTTAAGCCTCCTGAAAGCACTTCTGCTCAACAGAAACCCACAAGGTGACAGTTTGTTGAAAGGAAATGCAATCTTTCTCCATCCACTTCTTCCTGCAGCCGGGGACAGACAATGAAGGGAGGTGATTAAACTGGGGTCGGTGGCAGTGGCAAGATTCATAGCCTGACAAGAGGAGACACGCACACACGCGCACACTCTTAACCCTGCTGTCTTAATCTGAAAATAGTGAAACGTAAAGTGGAGGCTTTCCAGACTCTCGTGTGCAATGAGAAATAACAGTAAAGCCAAGAAAGGAGGTCACATCCAACAGTCTCTGAACACTTTCCCCCATCCCTGCAGTGGACTACCTGCCATCGCACACAGCCACGTCTTATCCTCAGGCAGCTGACATTACTCTCATTCCATGAATTTGTGAGTAGAACACTCAGTGGGAAGGAAATTCAAAGAATTCACTCTCAACTTGAACGTGGCACCATTTCAGTGTCAGAAATAGAATTCAGCGTGCGGCAGAGGAGCAAGGTAGTAATCTTGTGATTCAACTAACTGACCAGACCACTGACATTAAAGGGTACCCAAGCCGACATTTATACAGCAGACAAACACTATCTATTACTCAAAGATATGGTGCAGCGCTGCCGTCAACAGAGGAGAGGGAAGTCACCTCTGTGTGTGTGTTGTGATGGGCGTGTAAGTCTCTGTGCATGTTAATGCACGTGAAAATGTTGTTCCTATGTACATTCATTAAGCTGTAAATAAACAACGGGACTACACCTTGTTTTTAAACTGCTAAAGATGGTGTGTTGTATATCATTGCTATGCTGCCAAAGGATCCTGATGGCCACCTGCAGTATAGGTTGTAAACCATGTTAATGGTTAACAACCCAAAACTAAAAAGATGGTCTTTGTCTTTGAAGGTAGATCTTATCACACTGATCTATGAGTGAGACTTTGTTTGTCTTTTAACTTTGTTTTATTTAGTTGTTTGATGCAAAGTCAGAATGCTAACGATGGCAGCCTATACATCCAGGATTTGCTTTATCTCTGGATAATGAGAGGAAGCAGGAAACCAAGACATAATTTCAGTGAACCATGAACAAAGCCACATAAAGAGCTGACGACCTGCCTCATGATGATGTGTTTGTTTATGTTCCTCTGGCAGAGATCTCTAATAGTGAGATTCTAGGGCTTAACATTTATGGCCAAAGCCAGCTCGATGTGTTGTTCTAGGTGATTATTTACGTCTGTTTTATGGGATCAGGTTGTTTTTGACTGCACACCGATGTTACCAACCTGGTTCTTTTCTTAATGGGCAGCGTAATTAGCATCAAATAGATGAGATGAGGAAAATAACTTCATTCTATGCTCATTCTGCCTCTCAGTCGACACTAAATTCATTTGGGAACCAACGTAAGGCAGGGTGTGGCAAAGGCTGAACCATTCCAGACTGCCATAAACCACAGATGTTTCCTCATTGTAATCTGAGCCCTGCCCAGGAGCTGCTCCCTGCTCGCTCCCTGCACTGTCTTGTCTGACAAATGTTTGGCATGACCTGAGCTGCAGAGTGTAACAGCTAGAAGTGTGGACTGTTCTTAGGTTTGGGTAAAAACGAGACTTGTATCTAGATATGAGAAGAACTTCAGACTGAGCCCTGACAACAACCGAGCGGCTCTCAACTGGCGACAGGAAGCAACTACTGTTGCGTTGCATAATCTCTCAAAAGACAACGTGACTGCATTCAGACAACAACAGAACAGGTGGAGCTTCGTGTGTTTTTCCTGCTTGTCGTGTTTTTGAGGAATGTTTCCTCAGCACCTGCATCACAGCGGCGCTCTGACTCAACAGCACGTCATTTTCAAGATGTGGTACACTTTGCAAAACAGTGAATCCGTCCATGGACAACAAACAATTATGAAGGGAAACCTATCACTCATGCAGAAGCCACGAGCCGCAGGCAGCTGCACCAAGGAGTGGCAGAGGTTATGATGACAAGATATGTTTTTGTCCGTAGGTTAGCAGGATAACACAAAAACTCCTCAACCGATTTCCATGGAATTTTGTGGAGGAGTGGGGCCTGTTCCAACGAATCTATTGCATTTCGGTGTTGTTTATTTGTACTGAGGGGTCATAAACTATGGTGGCGTGTATGTACAGCACATTTATATTTATTTATATTTATTTATATTCACTCAACTATTATTTTCTATCTATAGTTGCTAGTTACCTCACATATTACATTTCTGTAATGTATTCACTTAAGACACTGCGTAACATTTGATGGAGTCAGTATTCTTGAAAACTGTAGAATTTACACGCCCACACACAAAACATTCTGTGACCCCAGCACGAAGAAGTCACAAACACAACATGAGCAGTTAACATAACAATACATAAAACAAATAATGTCAGGGAAAAAAGAGGGTTGATAAAGTGTCAGTGTTTTTGATTTTAATATTGAGTTTAAATTTGGAAAATTGGATATGTAATTTTGCAGACCACAAGATCAACATAATGTCTATCTGTTTTGGATGGGAGCGTGTAGTCTAGCAAAAAGGTGGAATTCACAATCAGTATAATGGGAAATAAATATGCGGATGTGAAAAGAAAAATACTTTTGGGCCTTGGTAGAGACGTAGATGCTCCTGAATCCCATTCTTGTCTATTATGGCATATTTCATTTCATTTCATTTAATGCTTCATGTGGTTACATCAAGTTAATAATTAGGTTTCCTTCCAAATGTAGCCCAATCCATTAAAACAAAATTCCAAACAAACAGAAAAAAAGCCAATTGATGCGTGTTTCATACCATTATATAAAATAATATACGATCAATCCAAACAGATTAAGGTGCTAATTTCACAGACTGGTTTCATTTACTGCTGCATGAGAAGCAGCTCCAACGAGATGAGCTCCATTCCTGCCTCAAATCGATGGAAACTGTGCAGGAAACAAATGGAAATGTGGCATTTCTGTTTGTTTCATGTATTAATATGAGGAAGGTCACAGAGTCCACATCTGTCTGCACAGGTCTATCCACGGCTAGGAGTCGTCCCTTCAGCAGACGCTTGAATGACATTTAGGTCGTCGTGATTTATTTGCCAAGTCAGTTTTTATTGGACTTTGTTATATTAATGATAGCTCTGACATTTGTTATTGGTAAACCACCAATAACCACCACAATGTCAATGAATTCAGTGCCCCCTGTTTGTTCTCCTAAAACTGTGTCAGAGTTATATTAAAGCAGACACTGAGAGGACTCCAGAGTTCCTGCTAATGCTAATAAACTTATATTGCCATTTCACATAAAAAGCAATTCACCAATGAAACATGAGGTGGTTTTTATTGTGAAGCAGCCACAGGAAGTGAACCGTGTAGCCTTCATTAACAATGTATAGCTGCTCTCTGACATAAACTTCCCTCTGGATAAACTTCTGAAATCATCCAGGAGGGGTGAAGGTGAGAACATTCACTGGAGTTTGTCCTGTCAGTCTCCAAGTAAAAACTATTTACTTCTATATAGAAAAATATTTTACAAACGTAAACAAAAATGTGATGATTTCCACAGCAGAAACTTCCTGTCAACTGTAATCTCTGGAAAAATGTAAACCCCCATTGAGGGAACATTCAGGTCAACAACAGCCTTGGTCCCATAATATTCTTTCCCCCTCCCAGGTATAACATTCAATGCCTTTTATGATGTTACATGGTTGACCATGCACATGATGAGTTTTGTCTTGATACACCCACCTTCAGGTTACAGTGTCACTAAATCAACCATGTTGGAAATCACACAGACACATGATCTTGAAAAGAGCTGTGACAGTTGCACAGACACTGCGCTGTGCTGAAATTGCAATGATTGAACCATACAGTGTGTCTCACTGGCAGCCATCGCACTTGATTGCCCTTGAAAGATGTACTCAGCTTATACTTTGAAGTACACAGCAGCCAGAGTAGCGTGATAAAAAGAGAAAATCAGTATTTCTAAATCAATAGTGACGGCAAAAAAGAGACTAATGCTCTGCCTGATCAGTCACTGTTACGTTACCCAAGATGACACTGCTGGATAGTCTATCTACTGACTCATTATTATATAAACGTACAAAAATACTGAAAAGACTTTTTGTACGTCTGTGAAGCAGTTGATTCCTGTTATGCCACCTTAAGTGTGGATTTTATATAACAGATTCTGTCAGATCCTCTAGAGGGAGATTTTTTTTCCCTCTGTGTCAGAGAATGACTCAAAGGAAGCTTTTCTCTCAGTTTTATGCTCGGTTGAAGCGTAGAAACTAAAAAAAAAAAAAAAATCAACTTGTGAAACTCAATACCAAGTGCAGCTTCTCAGCCGGTGCCTTCGGTAACTGTAGCAGAAGTCAAGGGGACTTTTTTACTGTCAAATTAGATCAACAGCAGTTGACTTGCATTGTCAGTGCAGGTACCAGCGTCCCACAATGGACAGTTCACTTCACATAGTTGAGCTGAAAACTCCTGGAAGTCGGGCAGATTCTGAGTTCAGCCAGGCCACAGCAGAGAGGCTGACTGTCACTATACAGACCACCTGCTGCCTCTTCGAGCTGACCTGACGTCTGCCACCGACAGATGATGAGGACGAGCCGGCGTCGCTGGAGGGCTCTCAGAAAGCATAGAATGACTCCAGAAGAAAGGGGGGACTGTCTCAGGCCCGCTGGTCTTGACAGGGCTTCCATTCAGCAGCATCTGCTCTGTCACTGCCGTTTGTGTCGAGCCAGACTCGATGGGCTGATGGACTCGAGAGACACTCACAGGAAAACAAGCCTCTGCTTTATGATTTAGTCAATAAAAATGTTCAAAGGGTGCCCACTCTGTGTGAGTACATTCACTTAATAGAGTATGACATGATTACATGATTGTGCTTCAGGAATTAATGGTGTGTCACAAAGGGGGAGCCTACAGGGCATTAAAAAGCAGGCTTGTGATAAAGTCACCCGTTGGAGTGTGTGACTGAAACGTGAGGTGTGTGTCCCTTAAGACTGCACTCGTGGCCTATCTCCCTTTTATTCTGTGTGACTCAATTTCAATGACAATTTCAATACTTGTATTATATTTGAATTAAAGTCTGTATCTAATTTCCTTTTCCTTGAGAGTCTTTTACCAACAGGTAGGTTGGCAGAGCGTCTAAAGCGGTACTGTGCACAGATTAAAAAGAAAAATTTCAATTGACTGTTCAATGCTGACAACCCCAGTAAAAGTAATTGTTAAGAAGGGCGACATTTTGATTCACAGAGTGGGCTGTGTCTGGTCCTTGGTGCCAGCTGTGTCAGGTGTAATAAGGCCATGAACCTCAAGCAGAAAGAACAATGTACTAACAAGTAGGCAAGAATCCCTGAACATTGATTATTGTCAAGCGCAGACCTTTTATTGAAAGAGCAGTGGGAAACTGCTTGGCCACAGTCCCTAGAAAATCAATGAGCATATACTCTCTTTCACTCCCCGATTCAAAGAGCCCCAATTCCACACGCAGCAATAACAATCTAACAATTGTCTGAAGTCTTGCGTCCGGTCCAAGTGGACAGAGAGGATGGATATATTAAGAATGAGAGACACATGCGATAATTAATTGGACATGGGTATTGACTACTCATTAGTATAAATCATTGTTACTGGTGTATTATAACATTGTGGCATGCAACAGAAAACAAATAATCCATCAAGATCACATTTGGTTTGATTCGTAGCCAGTTTCTAGTTTCTAGAAGATGATCCATCCACATTCACAGTCCTGGTGGCTGTCTCACCCATTACAATGCATGGGTTAGTTTACAAAAGTAGATGGAGCAACTTTGGCTGGAATAAAATAAAGAAATAAATTACATATCTCTTTATTTGCAGTGACTTCACTTGTATCAGATGTTTTATTACCATAGGCGATCACTTAAAAGTGTTTGCACTGCCATTTCTGTTGCTCAAGTATGAAATAATGCTTCAGTGAGGCTCACAGGGACTCAAGATTAGCATCAGTCCTGGTCTAGACCGCCTGAGTGTCTGTCTATGGTCAATGTTCTCCACCAGTCAAATGCTATGATTCACCAGATCATACACCAGATTGTACTCTAGTGTTTTGATGTCTCTGAGGATTCTTTGAATTCTTCTCCATAATTATCATCAGGCTGAAATGTCTAATGATCTAGTACTTTGGTTTATGATCAAATAGCAGAGCTAATGTTATTACCATCCGACTCGGATGCACCCCATGTTGAGGGCTAATTAGAAAATATGATACAGGTAGGTTAGTGAACCCAAGCAGGACACAGTCAAGGATGCAGACATTTAATAGAATATTTATTACACGGTTGCAAAGGGAATGAGATTTTAACTTGGGCAGGAGCAGATGGGAGTAAATCGGATGGCTGGAACCATAATAATTCTATCCATCCAAAAACAGACTGAAAACTTTTAAAATTTAAATTTAAAATTCTGTTTGCGTATGGAAATGCTTGTTAAAATGAGATACACGTCAGTATTCATCATTTTCATTGCAAGATTGTCCTAGCAGAGCCTGCTAACATTTGCATATAAATATAAACGGACCCAGTGTTTGCTTTCTTCACTGACACACATGAAAATGAAAACTCTGCATTGTTCAGCGCACAGCTTTGGGAGGGAAAGGGAAAGGAATTGAAATGGGCAGATGAGGAAAGAGACACAGGGATTATAGAGTGAGAGTAACTATGCGTGGGCGTGTTGATGGCTTTTACCGTGCGATGGCCGCACATCAGCGCCGGTGTTTATAAACGTAAACACACCATCTCTGCACCCATTGGTTGGACATTCAATGAATTCAGGAACAGGATCACTTACAGTGCGATATTTAAAATGATCATCGTGCACTCTTTTCCTTTATTATTTTGCCCTCTTTTAAAGCAATCCTAATATACACATATGTGGACAAAAATCGATAGTTTTCCACATGTATGGAAAGGATGGTTTGCTCCCAACCACATTCAGCTTTTAAAAAACCTTGTTTACTGTCCCCAAGTAGCAGGGGTGAGAGCGCAAGGGAAGACAAATTGTATTGTTGAATCTGTGAGTGTAGTCTGCCCGACTCCATTGGGAGACGTACACGAGTTAGACGCTGCAAACTCATGTACCGTGCAACCTTTCTCCTCCCTGCAATTGCACGCATTGATCCACTGGAGACTGGGTAATGTGCAAGGAATCATTATGAATCCATAACAAGGCATATATAAAGAGAGATTGTGAAATATATTTGCACGTAGCCAAATCGAAGCAGCTGTTCCCAGCCACTCCTCCAAGTTAGTGGCAAACATCTGGTTAAGGTGCAGCACGGTTCCCTAAAGCTTTGTGTTTAGGCATGCAGAGATGTTTATCACCTGGGTCTGTTTATAATGACTAACACCACAGCCTCCACCTTTGCTATTCTCCCCTCCATTCCTCTGTGTCTCCTTTGTCCTCTACCCCCACCCTACCCCCACCTGCTCACCCTCCCTCAATCCCCGGCTATGTTTTGACGTGTGACCATGAGGGAACGAGACCATGCTCAAGGACTGTGCGTAGGCGGATTGGTCGCATCAGCGCATGTAGAGAATAAGAGGGTTCTACATGAATTTAAGACACAGTCGAGACTGCACACACACACACAAATCCACACTCCACAGCTGTGGAGATGCGGCGCGTGCTTTTGCGAGCACGCAGAACATTTTCTGTCGTTAACTTTTCCGATATGATGTACTCAGATCATGGCTGCCCTTTTAAATCAGATCAGAGCGGGGCCACTCATCACTGTGACCTCCAAAAACCCTACAGTATTGAGCGGTAGGAGTGTGCACAGAGAGATGGGATGAAGGGGAGATAGAGAGAGAAAGAGAACAGGGACTGAAAGCCAATGAGCTCCGAGTTATGCCAGCCTGAGATCCTCTTATTGAATTTGATGTCAAGCCCTTTAAGAGTAGAGATCCTGTAAGACAAACAGAGGATTCGATTGGAAACATGGCCCCAAGTCATATGTCTGTCTTACCGCTCCCCCTCCTCCTATCTCAACCCATTTTCTCTCTCTCTCTCTCTTTTCTATTGCTTTTTCGATCCATGAATATGTTTGTGCCAAATGGAAGCCTGGTTCGTGTATCCAGAGGTTATAAAGGAGGATGAAATAGTTGGTGCAACAGAACAATGAGGCTGGCTACATGCTTCCATACGGCTGCCTGGGGAGGCTGAAATTGACAAGGCAGACAAATAGGAGGAGAAATGAAGGGAGAAATCAAAGGGAAATGGGAGCAGTCATATCTGTCCCCATCATGTTTGTGGAGCCAAAACAAAGTCCTCAAAGGCTGTTTAGTGGCTGGTGCCCAGAGACAGCAGTTATATGTTTATTCAGATATGAATCATTGGGATGTCGTTTTTTTTTTTTTTTTTATTGTCTTCATTTGGGAAATGATTAGATGACTGCAGATGCTGGCTTCACTGGTCTGGACCCCAGCACAACAACAATGTAACATGAAGATTTCTAGTGAGAAAGAGGCAGAACTTTGCTGCTAAACTTATAATATTTCTACAAAATCTCTACCTGTCTGGATTTGAACCGCTCATCTTACCAGCTTCAAACATCGTTCATGCATAGTACTACTCTGTTGTTTCAGTTCCTCTTGTTTGGTTGTGGACTCAACCCTGGCTTGATGCTTGCTGTGCTGTTAGCTCTCAATATCTGAAGGATTTGATGGAGTCTGACTCATCAATGCAAACTGATCTTCAACAGTTTAGAACAGACAGAGTCGATTCAACAATTTATGGCATGAGATTGCCAGCTGGGGAACGGCGCGTGCATTATTAAATTTAAACTGTTAAATTGAGAATGTTTGACTCTCCCCTTTTCATATTAAGAAATAGAGAGGCATTCCACCAAGAAACCATGTTCTGTGACACTATATTCCAGAGCGGATTACTGCTTCATCCCATTTGTCCTTGTACCTTAAGTGGATAGAGGAGTAACAGTCTCCAGGCAACTCAGAGGGAGGAAGGCAGTGACAGCAGCCTCCAGTCACAAGATACAGAGCTGATAAATGGCTGATCAGTCACAGAGACAGAGGCAAAGTCTCTGGGTCAACAGTGGCTGAGTGGAATGCAAAGAGCAGCCGCTCACTCTTATGAACCACACACTCTGAAAAGTGGTAAATTAAAATGATAGAGACTATATATATATATATATATATATTCTTCACCTCCATCACCATCTATGGAAGAGTCTGGATGCTAACTGACATGGGAACAGGTCTGCACAATGGATTGTCAAAAAAGTCTGATGCGTGATGTCAAGGTCGTTCAACAGAGTCGAAGGCTGTAGCCAGGGATTCAAAGCAGTCGCTGTCTGGTTCTTGCTCACAAGGCGAGCCACGTCCATCCCCAAGGTCAGCTCCAACAGATCCAAGATGTCATCATCCACCCTGAAGGATGCTGCACCTTTGTGATACTATGATACATGTTGAACTTCAGGGCTCACCATGGAACATGTGTGTTTATTACACCGTGGGGGCCGATGTTTTTTAGTGTGATGCAAAACACGACACAAGACAAGGGGGTAGACCTTTTCACTTTCACAAAATGATCAATTTAGAATGTTTTAGTTCAATTGACTGTGTTTTTAAATGTGCTTTTTGTGTACTATTTCACTTAAAGTGAAATACCTTGTTTCAGTCTGACACCTACAAACATGTCTGGCCTGGGAGCTTTACTAATCCCAGAAGATTAATGGCAGAGAGATGGCGTGTTTGCAGAGCTTATGCGCTTATGCTCTTTTCAAGCTGACAAAATCACACGTACCTGTGATATATCATCAGGGTGGGACTTCTCTGGCATGTTTTCCTACTCAATCAACATAGTAGCAGTGCAATGGAAAACAAGTTGAGATGCCTTCGCATGGTTTATAAATATTACCTTTGTCCCTTCAGCTGAACTTAAATAAGTCAGAATTGCTCTCCAGGAATCAAATGGCTTCTTGGCAGACAATTTGAGAGCCTGCTGAACCAATGCCAGCGCATACATTCAGACATGATTGCCTTTTCAATTTCTGTTTGTTGACTTCCAAATATATATTCTGAATGCAACTGGCCAAATGTGCACACACACACACACACACACACATACAATAAGCATGGTGGCAGGGCGCCACTCAGCCTTGCATCCCGTTGTGTCACTGCACACCTCTAAATTATTCAGTGTCACTCAAATATTGATATGGAAATCACAGCTGACTGAACTGACAGAGACCAGAGAGAAAGGCAGCAAAGATCCCCTGTCCCTTTATTTTTGTCTCTCTGCACCATTTGACTGATACCTTTTGATGCCAGCAGCTGCTCATCCTCATTTTGTGTCATTTTCACACCGGATATAGTGAAATGTGAAAGTGATTGGTGGCCATAGAGGGATAAAAACATCTCCTGTGGCATGAGCACTTGATTATGAAGCATGGGCCTGGCAAGCGGTCTTTCGAGTTAGCGGAGCCGTGATGGACTGCAACATGTGTCTGGAACCATATTGATCCTTCCCTCTGTTACTGTGATTACAGAATCAGCAGCTATTTTTTTCTGCACCTCGAGGACTTAACGAATAAAGCAACCGCATTGATCAGGAAGGCGGAACATATTCTCCCAAAGATGCACCAGAAGAATCGATACTGCGATGCTCAGGATCAACAACTACAGGGGCTTATTTCCATCGTCATTCCTAAAAAGAATACTTGATTAGAGCACAAATGGTTAGAATCAGGGAATGAACCCTTCGTAAGAGCTGATTAAGAAGTCAAGTCAACAAGTCAAGCAGTCGAGTCCTGCAGCCTATTTCAGAAAGTTACAGAAACTGTGGGAGAAAGCACAGCTTCGATTTTGAAGTCAGAGCTGATTTGCGGTGAGGGTCACAGCTAAAATGTAACTGTCCAACATGGGCTTTGCCTGAACATACTAATGCATTTAGCTCGTTAGTCCCTCGAGTAATTGAGTCACAGTTCACACATTTTGTGCGAGGGTCCTACCCACTTGTAAGAAGGGTCCAGCGTTTCATTAAAGGCCATGCTCCTGAGGAATGCTGCTCGTTCAGAGGGTGCCCACCATTCGCTCTCTACCCACTCACTGGCTGACATCATAGCTCTATCGTCACTGTAAGTACAGCACATTCAGGCGTTCATGAGACACAGCAGCGTGCCGTATTCCGAGTAAAGCCTGGTCAATAACACCCACATTAATTATTTGTTCGTCCAAACTGACACATCTGTGACTATACTTTGAGACATCCCCCACTCTACACCGATGCCAAGTGCGTTCACAGTCAGCGGATGTAGGAATTGTGACGACATACTGTGTGGCTTTTAGTTACATAAAACTCTCTCAAATATCCAGGTTTCTTTGTCCTGCTCTCAGCTATATACTATGCAAACAAACAGGCACACAGAGGACTGTGCGATCCAGACAGGCTTCGATTGGATAACAGCTTACATAATCAGACTGCCTGGGAAGAGCACAGCAGAGGGCATGAGGCAAAGACAGCCTGTGCTACACCAATGAGGTGGTTAGGAAACTAGTATTTCAGCTGGATTTAGCCGGCTACTTGGTGACAGCTCATGTTACATCTTGTGCACCAACAACTGTTGTCACAGGCTATTGTCTCTCTTGAGACTCAGCTTCCTATTGTCAGAAATTCACAATGCACTTAGCAGAGCCACTGCCCAACAAACATGAATTGGAATTAGATGCTGACATGGCACTGCTGACAAAATAAATATGTTGTCAACACAAGAGCTCAACATATGGGGGCTGCCATTGGCTCCTTGAATACTGACTTGCATTTTTTGGTTTTGGGGTTTTCAAAGCTGTTTCTGCAGCCATTGCAAAGTCCTCTGCGAAATGAAAATATGCACAAACCTAATCCCTACATGTAGACTGTGCAGCATAACCAGAGGCGCTTTGATTTTACACCATGCACACTTTGTCCTCAGGCAAACCCCTTTTCCATGTTATGCACAATGCAACTCAACCACTGACCAAGAGGTAAGAGTGTGTTATGCTAACGGTGGCTAGCATACTCTACACAGCCTCTAATCTCGAGACATTGACTCAAGTGACCTCATTTAAAGACACTTTTCTAACATTTTTAAACACAATTTGTTGAAGTTATGATACAGTAGATAACACTGATCTTTCTGTTGCTCTTATTTTGAAAGGGTTAATATAACAGTAGGTGTTTTCATAAACAAAGATATTCTGCCGGAAATCCATGCGACCTTCGTAACTGCTGGGCTTATCAATTTGTTTACTTTTTTAAATATTTACTTGTATTTAATTATTTACTCCGACTGCTGCTGTGATTACTTACATGGCTCTTTCTGAACACAGTCACTGGCTGCAAGGTGACATTGTTCAAGGCTTTTTCACTCAGTTTCTTAGAATGTGTTAGAGCATGTCAATGCTCCAGCCTTCTTAGTCTTGCTATGTTATTTCAAATGGAACATTTCTGGACTTTTCATGCAGCTTTTAAGAGGCTGAACTTGAAAATTATTCTGATATTTATGCCGATGCACCCACCAGGCTCAGTCTAATTTTTACTGTGCTAAAATGTGAACCTAAAAGCACAGCTCACACAGTGGGTTAGGAAAAAAAAGTGTTTAGTTTTGAAGTTCCAACTGAAAATCACCCAAAGGGGAAAAAAGGCAAACAAAAGCAAAAAACAAAGCATGAACACAAAATCTCTCAAAATGTCCTGCCCTCGTTTCTTTGTTTTTCTTTCATTGTAAATGCTGACTGGATGTTAGTTAATGTGCTGGCATTTATCAGGTTACCTAAATCCATTCAGTTTCATGTCATACCAAAAAACTCGGCACTGATCCGATGCAATTCATGATCAGTCTGCAAAGCTCAGAGATACACTATTGAAATGCAAAGTGTCTCCGGATGGAGCTGACAGAAGGACCCGCGAGTGTAGTATAACCAGCACATAACCAGTGCTGGGGTTTTGGGGTGAGACATCACAGACAAAGGGTTTTTTATTGAGCCATGTTATGTAATAAAATGCAAGGCTGATGCACTGACACCTGGTTAAGCAATGTGGTGAAACAGAACAAAGATATGACGGAATAATAAAGGATACAGAACTTTTCTATAATCTCTCTCCAGTCCAGACAATTACGGTATAACCTTAACACTTTCAACTGAAACTGAAACTTACCACGGGATGTGAACTTAACTATTAGGTTTCAGTCTCTGTTTTAAATCGTGATATGTTTTGAATTTTGTACTTTTTTCTGCAGATGTACCATGAAATCTTCTTGGGAGCAAGGACGAGTGGAAGTCATCGCATTAGCTCCACTTCAGCATCATTATTTGCTCAATAACAGCTTTGCCTGTGTCAGCAGAGAAAAGCCCCGCTGAGACGCCCGTGAAGGCCCAAACCCATGTTAATGACTGAAACAATCATCTGCAGTCAGATGGTGTTGTCTTTGTCCCCCCTCTGACACTTCTGCCTCTGTCCTCCTCTGCTTGGGCCACACCCATCATCTCAATCCCTCTTTGTGTTCTTTAACCACTCGGGGTTTGGCTTGTGTGTGTTGAAGAGACCTTCTGTCTGTTTGCTAAATAAGGGGGACAAAGACAGATGCTTCAATGAAATGTGATGAATCACAAGGAAATTCAGAAATATGAGGAATGCTAAGTAGAACAAACTACACAGTCCCTGTGCACTGTGTTAGATGATCGCTGCAACACATGGGGGTATATCTGGCACCTGGTGAGAGGACATGATACGTCCGTTTTGTATCTTTCTGAGTTTCAGGTCTTCTTTATAGAACATGCATTGTGTGTGTTAGTCTCCATCCAAAAAAGGTCAGGGTAAGGAATTGTCACAGCCATGCAGAATTTCAGCATTTAACATAACATTTTTTTTGTTGACATCTAATCTTGGGAACGACGCAGCAGTCATGACAAGGCAAGGCTTTGCACATGTATGTTTATGGGACAAGAAAGAACTTCTGATTCCCTAAAGGCCTTTTTAAATATAATTACTCCCGGGTAATGCAGAGCCCAGAACCACAGACACAGGAAGCTCCTCATCTACAACCTTTTATACACACTGATGATAATTGATACAGAAAGCCAGCAGGAAATCAAAATAAAGGAAATATGTGTCAGCCATCATAAAAGTGAAGTTACACAGAATTTCAAGAAAAATAGAATTATCCAAGAGTACGGAGCCTTCCCTTCTCCAAACATAACCCTCCATCCAGCCCACCACTTATGGGAGCGATGATGAGCGGCACTAAATCCAGTCTCAGCTGACAGCGAGGGGTGGATGGGGCACACCATCGAGAGCTTGCCAGGCACATCCCAAAGCCAACATTTAGAGACATTCACACCTATGGACCATTTGGAGAATAAACTAACCCCTTCATGTCTTTGGACTGTGAGAGTACGACAAACCCAGACAAACACTCGCCACTCCATACTGAGAGAACACGGTCAAACCGGGATTTGAACCAAGGGGCAATAACACTGCTGTGAGGCAACAGTGCTAACATCCTCACCACCTCCAAACATAACCATAGAAGGTCTAATCTCGCTGTAGATTTTGGAACGGACATTAATGGGGTTACTCTCAAAATGGCTTTGATACGTTGTCAGGCAACATCTTGTAGATACATTCCACAGGAGAAACTAAAGACATGCCCCCAAACTTTGGGCTTAAGATGAAGACTTTAACTGCCTCATATTGTTTTTCCTCTCTCTCTTTCCCTTTAATTTTCTCTCACCTCTACAATCATTGCGTAATACCAGCACAAGCCTGTCCACAAAAATAACAAGTACAAGACAGTCACAGGGGCAACATACAGAATCTCCAAAAAGGGGTCCAACACCTCTTTCATTCTCCTCTCATACAGGCTGTGTGGATGAGCCACTGAGTTCAGGTACCATGGCTTTGAGTCAAGCTGTTCTTGTGACCACCATGTTTGACTCTTCCACATGAATCCACAATTTGTACAAATCCCTGTACTCTCCCTTGTCCTTGCTGCTTGCTATTTTCCACAGTGCAGCAGAACCCAGTGGCCACTTATGCCCCTGTAATCCATGACACTGGCCCGTCACAGCTCCCTGACACTGCTTTAGACATGTCCAGTCTTGTTCATGGGAAGACAGTTTGGCTCCTGGCTACACAACGGAAGGCTTTGTACGGAAGACTTAGATCAGTTATGAGGAACCTATCGCTGTGAATCGGCTCCTGTGTCCACGACATAAGGGATTGATTCAGTGTGGGTATTCTTTCAACAAAGCCTTTGACAGTTTGGAAGACCCCTGGTTGTGCCGCCGCGGCGGAACACAGCCATTCAGATTGAAGGGGGAATACCGCCTGGTTTGAACAGCACAGAGCAGCAGGTCTTAATATATCTGTTTGATCCAGGACAACAAAATAGCCTGTTGAAGTGAGATAGGCCTACTCTCTTGGATCACGTCTATTCTGTTGCATATTCTGCATTTGGAAAAATGGCAATACCACAATAAAGACCTTCAACTGACTAAAGGGGTGCCAGTTAATTACAAGTACACGGGTGCAGCTGCACAGACCAGTCATACAGTACGAAGATGATGAACAGAGATTTGTCAGTGATGGCTTTCACATGTTCTCTAAATAATGGGCAGTGTTAATGTTGTCAGACTTTGGTGGTAAACAATTTGTAAGAAAGAAGCAGATGGCCCCTAAATAATTAAAATAGTTCCATGCTTCATTGGGCCATGTTATTCCTGAAGCAAAAACACTTAGGTTTTAGGTTTATATTTAGTGTCTTCATATGGAATGCAGAATTGATCAGAAATTTAGAACTGTGTGCGGTGAGGTATACACCTAATTCAAAAATCCAACAGGCAAACATAATACGCTAATTTTAATCATGCAGTCTTAATGATGAACACAGTCATGATATTGCGGAATTAAAAACATCCCACGCACACTGCAGGACCTGTACGTGTGTGAGCAGAACAGCTGAGAGTGACAGCATATGCCAAACACAATCTGCACACATTGAGCAGCATGGTTGATTGCCCTCTGTATGGTCACATGGAGCCAGATGTTTATGCATAGCTGTTTTATATTTCCATCCAGCCCCAGTATGTACACAATGACAGATCTGGCAGAAATGGAAACATGGCTCCTCTCATGCATCTGTGGTAATGAGATGAGCTGGGATTTGCTACAGTCTGTGGCTTCTGCTGCTGCCGTGATCATTTGTGTCACCAGCTAAGCCTCCCATTGATTAAGGCCTTGAACAAGCCCGGCCAAGCTGCTTCACTCACTCCGGCTGGCATATGTCAATCCTTGCATGACTCAGAAATTTGCTGTGTTTTTTGGTTTCGTCGATCTGGAGTGATGCTGTAGCAGACACTGGGTCAATGGCACAAATCTAAGCCAATATTTTTTAAATAGACAGAGACAGTCTCAGCGGCTCCTTTGTTGCCAAAATACATTCAAATCAACCCCATGAATGTGTTATTGTTGCCTGGACCCTCCTTTAAAAAGACATCTTGATTTCAGTTAAACCACCTGATTAAAGAGAGAATGAATAAAACATGAGCTCCAGAGAATGAATGCGCTAAAGAGCTGGCATTCGGTGTTGTCTGTAATCCCTGTGAATCCAACTTTTTTTGTTCTCTTGCCCTTCACAGCCCACATTCCTCAGCCAGTTCCAATTTGAAACACAAAAGTCTGACCCCTCCTCCACACACACACACAAACACACTCTCTCTCTTTCTCTCTCTGACAATTCTACTCATTGCTCTTTTTTGCAGAGTTGTGTAATTGAATTAATGGTTTCTGTTTTTTTGTTTGTTTTAGTTGTCATGAATTGGAAGAATAATCATAATGCAGCTTAGCTCTCTTGAACCATTGTTACTGATGTAATAAAGTTTTATTATTATTTGATGTTGTACTACATGGAGGTAGAGTAAAGCGTGAATCACCTTATTAGCTGTTGCACCTATGAAGAAGAAATGTGAAGGTGTAGTGAAACAGGCTCTTCAGCACTGAACAGTTAAAGAAAAAAATATCAAGCTGGTCTGAAGAATGTGGATTCTGCTGAGGCTGCAGATGGTAGGGTGAGACGTGATGTGATGCAATGATGTCAACAATGACAACAATCTCAAAGATGTGTGAACGACTTGTGGAATCCAAGGCACGTACAAATGATTCTGCGTTTGAGAGCAAAGGGAGGAATTATCAGCATGGCTTTCCCATGATTGGGGAATGTATTTTCAAGCCATTGAATTTGGTCATGCTGCAATTTCTCATACATTTAAGATCTCCTTTTTCCACGCAGATGACACTGTGTCCATTACTATGCTATGAAGTATTAAAGAAAGCAGAGAACATCTGGTCTTTCATTTTTTGGAGCCATGCTTTTGGCGCAATAGAAATCAACCACTTCTTCCACGGCTTACATTTCTTATCTTCAATTTGCAACTGTTATGTACAAACACAAAGCAAGTTGGAACATTCAGAGCCAACAAAAGGAATATGATAACAGTGAAAAGTATGATAGGTAAAGCATGAAAGCCTTTTTATTGTACAACCCAAAATGCAGAGACACGGGAGGAAGGGTGGGTAGGCAGTGCAAGTCATAGCAGTTCCAAAAAAGAAAGAATAAAAATTTCAAAAGCCTAAGGAACAGATTCGAAACACAGTGAAACACAATGGAGCAGAACAGACAGGGCAGCACTGGGAGCACAGAGGCCAGGATAATTGGACACAGGTGAAATACAAATGCACTGGGACAAACAAACAACATCTCAAAAGCAGGAAACTAGCCCAAGACAGAATCGTCAAAAAAAAAAAAAAGCTACAGAGTAAAACAGGAAATAGAGTCCTAACAAAGAATTACGGGATGGAATCATGTCAGCCCTCAAGTAAGGTCTGTCATTAGATAGATGGCAATATAAAAATCACTTTAATCATCAACATCATTGTTTCTAAACCTTGACCATATTTTACTTGAGTAAAGACTGATCACTGACAGTCCTGAAGCCTCTGGTACCTCTTACTGCTTCTCACTGTTTAACATTACTGTCAGCTGGGATTACCACATATGGAGCAACACCTGCAAGCTGGTTCAGACAACCAACGCAGGCTGCGCTGCTCCAATCATGTGACAGACCTCACTCTCAACAGTTATTTATAAAGCACAGCCATCTTATTAGGTGACCTATTAAAGCAGAGACATAACTCTATTTGCCTGCTTCTGTGTCATTACTGCTGCCAGTCGCAAGAACCATTCAAGCTCTTCAACTTGTCACACACAGAAACTAGAAAAATGACTTGGGATGAGGACTAGTGAAGAAACATGGAATGATAGGGCACAGCATGTTGTATCAAAACACAAAACGCAGCATGGTGAGAAAGGATACGCAACCAAGTGCAGTGAAGTTCATCAAAGAGAGCATCAAACACACTGACCTGACGCAGGGAGAGTGCGGAGAGTAAATCCAGGCCTGAACTGATTACAAACGAGACACAGGTGAGACAGGATGACAAGGTGGGACTGATGAGGACAGGAAGTCAGGGGGAAAACACACGTGGGAGCAGAGACTACAAAATAAAACAGGAAATAGAAAAACACAGCATGAAAGTGACTTGTTAGTAAGTGTAATTGGACGATGTCATTAAAACATGAATTTTACGATACAATATTACACACACTATCAAACAGGCCTTGGAAGAATTAACTCCCCATCATATTTGTGTTTTGTTCATAAAATGAAATCATTTTATTTTGGTCATTTTTTAAAATTGTGCTTCACCTTCACCAAACAGTGTTCCACTACCTCCACCGCAACCGTCACCTCTCGTTGGATCTCCATCTGCTCTAGTCCCTGCAGGCTCAGTACCTGCTGGAACAAATCATCCCGCTTTGATAAAGAAGCGCCCGGCGACACAGTGTTACAGTGTGTCATTGTTTGGCTGGCTGAGTGGTTTGGAGCAGTAATATCTGCTGCCCTACATTCCCTAAGTGTTTTGAGATTGGAGGTAGAAGTAGGTCATAGCACAAACGGCGAGCAGGGACTTCGCCTGTGGATAATCAAGACACTTCATTGCTGTGGAAATCAATTAAAACAGTGTGAATATCCTTCTTAATAATTTGCCATTTAGCCCATGTGGAGACTTGTTCCACTTAACTAGTGCATGATAAATGAAGTTTGTTTTTCAGGCTGCAGCGTGCGCATGCTATACACCTGACAAACAGCCCATGTTATAATGCGAATGACAATTCTTGGAAAAGGTTTTCTCTTTGTTGTACAGTTGTGCATGAATGTGGGTGATAAACTATAGCTGCACATGTGGATGAGCACTGTTAGTGCACGCAATGGCAATACAGAAAACCATGTGGAAAAAGCCATTTATGGGGAAAATTACCACTTTACATGGCTTATATTTAGAATGGGAACATGAGGTACATGCAGTAAAACATTCAATCACTCTTATTGTGTTGTCTCCAGAAGTAAGAGACTGCTTCTCCATTTGGAAAATGATGGCGTGGAATACTGCATCATACTGTATATTTGAATTCATTCAACATTAATCCAGAATTCATTTTAAATTATTACATTCTACCACGGACAAGCGCGTTTAGAACTTCAGTCTTAAGCGTGTCCAGCTGTTCAGAGTGGCCACGCTTGTTCCAGATGCCGTGGCATTATCCATCATGCACATTTGATGGCGCACACTGAGGTACTCTGCTACATGCTAATATGCTCACAATGGCATGCTGATGTTTTGCAAGCAAGGGCGTGAATTCCGCTGGGAATCGGCGGGAGACACGTTTGCCTCAATGTTCAAAGCGAGCACTGTGCAGACTATTTCTGCCTGTGCTTCACCTCTGAGGTGACATTGGCGAGCTGATCCAGCAGTGTGTGTCACTTGGTGCAATTTGATTATTTATAATGAATAATATTTAGAAAAGACACTGGAATTGAACATCTACCAGAATATAGGACTTTGCAGTGATGATATTAACAAGTAACAACCAATCGATAATCAACAAATATCTGACAGAGATTAAGGCAGGTATCATGAGCGAGGCATAACACATTTCTCATCACTACACCGAAGAGGCCGAGTGGCTGGAATGCTGGAGCTCTGAAACTACAGGTGGTGAGTCAAGTGGAATCAGGAGATAATCAGGTAATCAGTTAAGTGAGCCCAATCCCAGCCGACGTTGGGAACATCCCGGTCTAGTCGCCAGTCAATCACAGGGCTAAATTACAGAGACATGCATTCATGCATCGCAGCTATGGGCACCAGTATAGCACAAAGACGGCCAGCCAAGCCAGTGTGTAAGAACAACTCGAGTTAAGATCTTTTCTCTTGCTGAACCAAATTCTTCCTGTGCACACCACCACGTGCATGCCCCATGTGTGATCGGTCATTTTGTAGTGTCTCAGTATCGCTGGTGATTAAAATTGATCAAATCAAACGAAAAATGAGTCGCATCTTTAAAATTCACGAGGCAGTAAACGAAGGACTCCTGCTGGTGCAACCCAGCCAGAGGTACAGCTTCAGCTTGTACTGCGGGATTTACAAACATAAACATCCAAAGTTACCTCCCTCCTGGCAATCAGTAGGAAGCCCTGCATATTGAACTCCCCACTGCGATGACTGTGATGTATGCATTTTGGCTGCGTGTGACAGCCGCATGTCTAATAAGAGGTGACTGCTCTGCCTCTGTTGGATGACAGCAGCGAGCGAGTGTATTTAGAAGTCAAGTTGATTTTCTCGGTTTTGATTAAGCCCGACCAGAGCGACTGTCAGCATCACTTACTTGATGTGAATCTAATGATTTCATGTTCCGTTGCCATGGTACACGGGACACGGCGGTGTCTGAGGATGTGCCTCTTTGAAATGTCTGTCGAATGGGCTGTGCTGTGTGAACTCAGGTTAAGTGCCTTGTCAGAGAGTGGGAGAGCAAAGTCCAGGTACGAGTGCTGGTTTAAAGTATGTGCTTTATCCTCTGCCCATACAGAGCAACGCAGATTTAGATGGGCAATATAATTCTCATTTTCTCATTTTGTCCCCACATAATACAATCCAAAGCTTCCTCCAACGTCTGTTACCTAAACATGGATCATCATCACACATCATATGTAAGTTACTTCATGCTAATGAGCTAACTCAACTATTGCTGAGCAGCTTGGCTCATTACCCAATCGTCACAGAGTGGAGCTCCAACTGACGCGTTGTCCATCTTAATTTACAATCTGCAGCCTATGTTTACGAGGCTGTAGCCCAGCACCAGTCACTCACAGAAACTCCCACTGAATCCTCGGATTTCCTAGTTAATTTCCTCTCCAGTGACATTTTCTTCACTTTTTTAAAGGGGGAATGTCTGGATGCAACCTGCAATTCCCTTTTATGGCCACTGTGCTAACGGTCCCCTCATAGAATGGGAATACAGTTGGATGGCCACTCAAAGGTCAACACGGAAAATGGTCTGCTATGGGTCAATTTCAAATGTCGAAGTTGAAATGGATTTTTATAAAAGCTGGTGCGCGCTGCTTACTAGGTAATAAGTATGAACTCTGTAAGCGTGTGTGCATGTCCAGAACTGGGATCTGGCTGCACACTGACCACGCTCATGATCTGATATTGAACTGCCTCATGCTGTCGCTGCACTTTAAACACTGCTTCCACTGGGGTGCTGGTCTGCTTACGTGCAACTGGTCATAACAAGCGATGCATGACGGACCGGGCGTGTGTGGGAGCTGTGTGAATGGATGAACTTACTGAGAGCTGAACTGTAAATGTTCTGTTAAATATGTTTCCCAGAGATGCAGAGATTTGTAAATGCAACGGTTACATATGTAAATGTAAGCAAATCTAGTATCCCTTTTCACAGAGTGGCTTTATAGATGGAAATAAAATGTGCACTCTACAGAAATAAATGAGCAGGTGCGAAGTGGGTAGATTTGTCTCATTAACTGAACACTTGTAATATCTGGGTAATACATTTTACTCTTTTTAAATAGACAAGGAGTGCTCTTCACTTGCTGGATGGAAACCCAAATTGCACAGGAGGAGCTGTTAACTCTCCTAACAGAATTTTCCGAGTGTTAGCTACGAGTGGAGAGTTTCACTGTTGATTTCCGACATCACCCTGTCAAATGAAAAATACAAATGAAGGTCAACCATCGGCATCACTCCTCTAAAAACCCTGCCAACCAGGAAGCTAAAGATCTGGTGAAACCCGATCATCTCAAAGTTCAATCTGACAACGAGCCAGCCGAAAGATGACTAACGAGTGTGTGCCAGCCAGTCTTGTGTCATCAGCATCAGTAGCCAGTAGCCAAGCTGAGGACCTTCAACCATCCCAGCCGGGCGGCTCATGACCTTTCCCAAGGGATCGCCATGGTGACAGTGTGCTGAAGCAGCAGGACTGACTTCCACTGCACAGGGAATTAAAACAGTTTGTTTTAATACCTCGATCGTAAGGACCAATGCAAATGTCTTTGTGAATCAGGTTTGTTGTGTTCCATATAGTGTAAATACATTTCCTCTAAATGTATTCACACTATGCATTTTTTACATTTATTTTTTATAATTTGTTCATTGTAAATGTCAGGACTATTATTTTATTTAATTATTTTTGCTATATATTTTTTCCTGATCAAAGTTTTACAGCTTCAGCTTATTTTTTAAACATTTAAACATGTAAAGTAACTGTGCAGAATTTTGGGGTGAGTTAGCATTTTTCAGCTGAATACCCCTGACCCCTATCTTTCTCTTCCGAACATTAAAAACCAGGGGTAAAAATATTTAGTTTTTCCAGTGTCTGGACATTTGCAAAAAAACATGGCTGCCCTCCCAATGTAAATATAATACTAAAAGTATGAAGGAGCAATTCAAGGGTAAAGAAACAACAATTTGTGCAATTAGGAGTATGACACAGTAATGAAAACATTGCTAGGATTGATCTGTATTCAGTTTCTGCCAACAGATCCATTTCACCTCAGTCTGACACACTGGGGTTTGAAGGCAGTGATTCAGGTGTGTCTATATTTCGCTTTATTTTCCAAGGTGTAATTGAATCATTTCAACATTTTTATTGTGCACATCTTATTTAATGCACTTGTTCAGTGCCAGTTCTGAGCAAACCTGTCTGGAAATGAAGCTCCATTAAATCCTGAAGTGGAAAACCAGTTACTAAAATTACCTCACTCCAAACTCGTACTATCTTTAATTCATATCAGGGCTATTCTGTTAAAATAACATATGGCAAACCTTTTCGTGTCAGATTTCCGAACCACAACAAAAGTTGAAGACATTTTCTTGGTTGAGGTGAGGTGCAATGTTAAGTTACCACATCGGCAGCACATACTCGAGAGGCTGATGATGACTCATGGGGAAGATCGGTTATAAGTGGTTATAACTGACGGAGGCGTGTTCCCTGTGGGGATCATTCTAATATATGAGGAAGTGTGAAGACAATTTGCAAAGTTTACACAGAACCACAATATTGGATCTGCATCTTAAGTGCTCCCTCACTCTAACTGAACACAGGCGAGGTTATCTGAGGTGACAGCAGCCGTACATAAATGACTGGTGATGAACAAACGTTCAAAGAATGTAAATTTCCGAGTAACTACTAGGATGTTATAAAAGTAAACAAGACTTTAAGTGCTGTGCTGTGTTTTTTTTTTTTTTTTTTTTTGTGCTGCCTGGACAAAGTGCTCCACTGTTTCACTTCAGGTGATATGCAGATGACAAGTCCAATTATCAGAGGTGGTTGTTGGGTGTCTTGTCAAAAATACACCCACCGTTAGATGGTGGGTGCATGGTGAGGTAATCAATAAGGTCTTGTTCAGACATGCACTGACCTCAAACCCTGCAGAGCAGCTGTAGAGTCATTTTCAGACATGACCCGCAGGTAAAGTCCAAAGAATTCTGGAGTTTATCCAGCTTTCACCAAACTGAAAAAAGGCACAAGACAGACACCAAAGAATGTGACAACTTGGAAAGAACAACTCGATTTGAAAGAGTTTGGTGATAAGAGGCAACACTGCTGTTGATGTGCGGTAAACAAAAATGTGTGAACTCCATAGCGGAACCCAAACGCCATGTTCTGCCTCTGTGAGCTGCGCCACCCCCTTCCCCTGAACGCCGCAGAGACGTTCCCGCTGTGAACGTGTCTGAGGAGAGATTGTCCCGCTGCGCTCTCCAAAGGAAATCTCCAGGCCAAAGTCTGGGCCCTATTGTTCGTGCATTTTCATGGGTCCCAATCCTCTGTTGGTGCGCAACACCGTCCACTTGGTTCCAGAAAAGAGTCACATGCCTAGATTAGACCCTTCAACATTTCCTTTGCTCCTCCAGCAACCCACCTTTGATGTGTGCATGTCACATTCTAGCAGAACAACAGATTAAGCTGTAGCTTGGCACACTGTGTTTCCCAAAGAGATCACACCGTGTCACATTGTTTTTAGGAGCTTCTTGGTATGACGTTAAATGCCTGGAAGCACAGATGTGCCAGAATGACATGCAGTGTTTTTGTGTGCAGACTGTTTTCACAATCCCAGTGAGTCAGAGTTGCAGAGTTTCAGCCACCAACTCTGCCACAGATCCCTGGTGTGGCAATTGAATACTGGACTCCTCCTCCACCTGGGGATGTTTATTTGTCATCCCACAATGCACTGGGAAATAGAAAAAAGAAGGAGGGCGCTTGTAGAGTTGTTTTGAAGAACGACTGCAGGGATCCTTAAGCCAAGTGGACATAGGCAAAGTGGACATAGGCAAAATGTTGCCGTTTAAAAAGCTCTACAACAATAATAATCCCCTGATATTCACGGCTTCAATTGACTTTGAATTAATGTCAATAACCAAATGGTTAAGATAACCCTCCTGATGATCTGAAAATGTTAAATCATTTATCATGAGCCACAACTGAACAAGGAAGTGAAGTAATCGTGGGCAGATTGTGAAAACCTCCGAGAGCACTGTCAAGTTCCGTTTTAACTGTGTGAGACTGAGCCCCCGAAGAAGCCGAGGGTATTAATAACTCCTGTTCCTCATGATTATCACCGTGGTGAAAACAAGAGCAGCAGCGGCGTCACAGAAATTAGCCCTTCAGGATGATTCATTCTCACACTAATTGGGGATCAAAGACAGCAAACAAAATGCTTTTGTCGCGTTTGAGGCAAGGTGCGAAAACACAAATGTCCAGGACGACTGTGTGTAAGATGCCATGTTCTTTGATGATCCCCACAAATATTAGAATGTGCTCCAATCAAAATCAGGAATGCGAAATTGAACACAACTCTCACATCAATAAATAAACATGAAACTGTGGCTTTGAGAGAGGTTTCTGAAGGTGATAACATGTGTAATCACATTTGCCAACCATTAAAGCTCCTTCCGCGACACGTTTATTCCCCAAAAAATAGATCAGTGCCTTAGTGGAGTTGACATGAAATATGTTTCAATTCAATTCTTAACAAGAAAGCAATGATAATTTCCATTATATTGATCTATTTGTTTTTGTTTTTAGTTAAAAAAACAACTTATACTATACTCCAGGTACAGAGAGACTGGACTGGAGCTCATTCTCTACTAAACCCCCCCCCCCGTTAAATCAATTTTAGGTGTTTGTTTGATCTTTCACATTAAGCTGTTATTTTGGTCCGCAGACACAAATGTCTGAACTGTCAATATAAACATATTTAAGCTTCCACAACTGGAGGAATACGGGGCTGGTCATAGAACCACAGACACAACCTATGATCTGATAGCAGGAAGCAGCAGATTAGATAACATGGCCACTTGTTTTTATGTGGGGTCAGCTGTGCAGGTGGCTCGCTGCTGTAGTTTGCATGTGTGTGTGTGTGTGTGTTTGTCTCGGCCTTTTTTGGCTGCTCAGATTTCCCCTCGCTATCCAGACACGTGCTGCACGGGTCACGTCAAGAGAAGGCTGTAAACTTCCCACAGGTGGGAACGCATAAGGTATTTCCCTGCCTGTCACCCGGTGCATGCTGGGATGGGCTCTTTGAAACACAACCCCTGTCCATTAGTTTCTCAAAGAGAAGTGCAAAAGGAAACTTTTTAAAATTGTATCTTAACATTCTGCACAAAAGAACAAAACAAAAACGATCTAGCAAGGCACCATCTGATTCAACAACAAAAAGTTAAAAGCCTGGAAAATCCACCCACAAAGACAAACCGTTTACTCACTGTCAGTGTTGGCAGTTGCTGCGATAATCTTTGGCAAACATGCGCACACTACGTGATCTCAAACTCGGAGCTCTCATCATTATTCTAAACATTGATTATTGTGCTCTGCTGTATAATCCACGGTCTTAAAGCTATAGCCATAGTGAGTCATAATATAAATGGGCATGCGTTTTGAATCTGAGAGGGATAATGATTGATTTGTCCATCAGAACAAAACGACTCAACACCCCATTATGGTTTGAAATGAATAAACTGCCGTGGTGCGAGCTCTGGTAAGTGATAAACAGTCGCTCCAGTAAAAGTCAGCGGACTGAAGCGCAGGTCGAGGAGCGTCTCAGGTCGCTTGGCATGTAGCGCCATGCAGAGGCATGGACGCCGGCGGTTGGGGGGGGGGGCGCCACAACTATCTTGGTGAAAAGAGGAAGGCGAGGGAACGCAAACAAAAGACGGAGCCCAACGGTTCTGTCACCACACTGCCAGGAAACTGGGTTGGGTATAGATTTGAGAGACCACAACCCAGCAGGTGTGCTCCTCCAGCAAGTGGCGTGTCAGCATGGCTCGGTGCCGAACACCCCCCGGGGGCCTCTGAAGCACGTGAAAGGAGTTTTCACCAAAGTTGCGCAGATGTTGATTTATCTTTCACCTTGCTGAGCAGGGATGTTAATTCACTCAACCCGAAGCTTTGGCAGCGTCCCTGCATTTCATATCATTCACTCCGCTCCAAAACAGCCACTCATGTAAACAATCTAAATTTGTCAGCGTGACAAACTATTAAGCAGAGGTCACACAACCGTCAGCTCAGAGGGGAAATTCGTCCAGACCGCTCCTCGGATCTGATTTCCAATCCACGTCTCGCTTCACGTCAGTCGAGATGTCGGTTCTAGCCAGAGGACTGAGTGTATTTGACGACTGTGGGTTAACCAAACAGTTGGAAGTTAATCTTGAGATAACAAAACACTCCTGGTGTTTATCAAAGAGTAAAATTGCTTCTCTAGCCCAAACCCTTGACAGACTACCCTTGCTCATACAACATGATTTAAACCTTTTCAGTTTATACAACATACTTTCATGGACATACAAAATTGTCTTACATTTACCAAACTAACCCTGCAGATAATCATCATGTTATTTCCTAATTTCAGATATAAAATAATTTCTATCGTGCATTTATTTTGCATCTGGGAGAGCCAACTTCAAAACTGACATCAACAACTGGTTGCAAATATAACCAGTTAAACTGAATTATACAGAAGCTACAAGCTGTTTGTTTGAATCTGGTTCACCTTGGTTACAAACTGCAATAAATGTGTAATAGAAAAAAAGCATATTCCTTTCATTTATGTGCTGTGACGACAAGGATGGCTTTACCTCCAGCAACCTTGGTCCTAACAGTAAAGTTTTGCCAGAATGTTTCTCTGGGCTAACAGATGAGAAAAAACATCTTTTAAGCTGCAAACAGAAATGTTGTCACCAATATGTAATTCGTATGAATGATGGGAGATAAAGCCAAAGAGTTCAGGGGCGCCTACTTTGAGAGAGTTTTGGTGCAGGCACGTGGCAGCAAGCCAAAAGTGTTTTAGGCAGATTCCAGGGTTTTTATACCCACTATTTTTAAATTGGACTACTTTTACAACAACATGCAGTGTTTTACTCCTGGCAGGGTAAAGAGGACTTTGAAACAACATCAACTTTCTTTTTTTTATTTTGGGGGGGGGGGTGATTTACAAGGACTTGGACTCTCTAACCTAGCATTTCTAAAATCCTGGCTACGGCACTGCAGCAGGTCAAAGTTGAACCAACCAACCAAGCAGTCAGTTTATAAACTAATGGATGCTTACAGTGGAGAATTTGGCTAATAAGTCTGACAATTTAACTTCTTTTTGATCCCCGCCAAATAGGTTTGACTAACCTTTAGATTAGTTCACAACCTGTTTTCTTGGATCCCGTGCTCTTGTTGTTGCCTGATACAGAGGTGCCTGTTTTCCATCCCTCCCTCTCTCCCTCCCTCCCCTCAGCTGTCGCTCCTCTCCCTCCTCCCCTGTGCACGTGCTCTCGCTCATCTGGACGGGTATGAGCAGGGCTACTTCCAACACGTGCTCAGTGCCACAATCCCAACAGCACCTCTCTTCTCTCTCACCATCAGCCTGTTTCCTTTGTCCTGCCCATCTTGCTCTGTGCTGTGTGATTTAGTCAAGCCTGGGAGACATGTGATCACTCTGCTGGATACCAAGAACTACAGGCAGCCAATGTTTGTGGAGGAGGAGGAGGAGGAGAAGGAAGAAGGAAAACAATCTGACATGACCGGCCGCCTATCAGGACATTCTGTTCGCCCTGAGAACTTGGAGATTCTGCCACAACACTGTGATTAGGCCGAACAAGAATGACTCGCACAAACGTAGAGTAAGACTGACTTCCTGGGCTTTGACATCTCGCAGTCTGGTTTGCACTCAAGTCATTATGTTGTTATGCGATAAAAGATAAGCCCATATATATTCAGGCAGGAAACACACCTTATCACTATTATCAGGCCATGTGCACAATTTTCAATACATATAATAATAATACCTTTAAAAAAGGTTGTTGTCCAAGAGACCCAAAACATATAAAACACCAAAAAATTGAGTATTTGGATTAAAAGCCCCTTATCATTGCAAAGCTTAAAATGTAAAGATAACAGTGATAATACAAACGGTGCTGTTCAGATAATGTGGCACCATGTTTCACAGTGTTTACACAAAGAGATACATTTCTGCCTTTTTAAATGTGGCGAATAACCACTATAAATAATTTAAATGTGAGAAACAACACTAGCACTTATTCACAAATGTAAAAAAACAGCAACCTTGATTTATACTGAACGCTATTATCTCCTTCTCCTTTAACCTGGTTAACCAGGAAAAGTGAGGGTTCATTCAGCTGGGCACATTCACACCTAACAGCTGCCCTGTAAAAACACTCTTCTGCTGGGGCTAAAAGTGTCTTGCTCGAGGCCAGATGTTACTCACTCCGACAAACCTCTTCCCGTGATGTGTATTTGAACACGTAATTACCTGCTCACGCTCACCGCTTCAAGCGAGGCAGTGGAAGACTAGATCAGTCCTCCGCTCAGAAACGGGACTTATTTGTGTGCGAAAGCTGAAAGACGACACAATGCAGCGCAGGAAGTCTGCCCAGTGTTCGGGGATTTAAAACTAAGCAACCGGCTGCTTGTTATTCACCTTATCATGACTCTTCCTCTCCACAGCAGCTCAATAGCACGTCACAGGCCTCGGGGGCCGGTTGTTATCCCGGCTAAGAGCAGCCAGGCCAAACACAAGTTTCCTAACATGACCGAAAGTGAGGAGAGCGCAAACAAAATAACAGGGCGGAGAAACAGCATTCCAAGAGTGCTAAGAATAGCAAACTGGACCCTGTGCTCCCAGCGCTAAGTTCACAACTAGTCTTGGGCAACAAGCAGCGTGAGGCTGAGCATATGCTGCCAAAACCTTGCCAGGTCGATATGAGAGTTCATTTACAGATACAGACCACATTTGGAGGCTGGTCTGCACGATAACTTCCCAGTAACGGTGGATTAACCATTTCAGCAATGTTATTTACTGACATGTGACAATCTCCAGTAAAAAAAAAAAAAGAAGGTTGCTCTAACAGTTATCACGTGGCCATTTTGAACCCTTGGACAAGTGCTAGAGGTGATTATGATTATATAATTATAAGGAAGATTGCATTTTACAATTTGAAAATGTCAGACTGAGACATTCATGAGATGACTGAACAACAGATTACATTTTAAAGAACGTCTCAGTCTTTGAATGTCCTCATTTTGTGTTAGTTCAAAGTCAAAAATAAATTTTAATTAAGCCACTGTGTGTGAAGTATTCCCCAAAACCAATCCAACCATCCATCCAGTCCACATTCCACATTCCACTCACAATAATCTGTAGCAGAGATTTTCATACTTATCTAAAATGAAATAATATGAAATTGTTTTTATCCTTACAACAAATGTGTAACATATTCGAATGATTTTAAAATATAAATGTATACAATTGAACACTGCAACTGCATTTTTGTCCTGAAGAAACATTAACTTCACATTTATATATGTGCACTCTCAAACTCCCACACATGAGCTTTTCCATTATCTGAACCATTTTACTGACTGTCACCAAACCTACTCTTAAAATAAACAAGACCAAACAAGAGCAGAGCAGCAGGCTCCATGAGAAAGCGTTTGTGTGGAGGGGACTAAAACTGCTGAGACTGTGATTGAAATGTAATCCTGCGTAATGCCATGGTTCTGCAGGGACGTTCAGAAACCACGGTTGCCGTCTGGACAATACGAGGTTAACCTGTGACAGCAACAGCCACGAAGGGGACAGACCCGAGCTTAAACAACGGTTGGGAGACATGTGTCATACGTCTCTCATGACAAATACCTCACCTCTCCGTCTGTAAATGTGTTTTCATTTCTCATTATTTGAGTCTCTGTTGAACACACGTATCTCTGCAGAAGGCGACATGCGGGAGTGACTCACAGCACATTTACACAAGCCAGTATGAACAGACAGTCTCGATGGCTGTGTACAAACAGGCAGCTCTGCTGCTGTTACTCACTACACTGTAAAAAAACCCAGTTGAGTGAGTCATTCATGTTTTATTTACTTCCAACTTTAAAAGTTAAGACTTGGTGAAACCAAGAGTATAATGTTTTTCCAATGGAGTCGCTCCAATAGCAGGATTTGATTGCACCTTTGACCTACATGATTGTGCAGTTTAACCGACCACAAGCAACACAAGTGCAGAGCCAGTAGAGTGTAAATAGTATTAAGACGAGCAAGGCACAACAGTGTCACACATGTAAAACCTTATTCAAAAAAGTGTTTGTAGAAGCAGAGAGCAGGAGGACAGCACTGTAGCCTATCAGCAAACCTAATGACAGAAAGGCACAAAGGGGTGGTATGCTGGGGTAACATGGGCTAATATGACAAAATGTGTTTTTTATTATACCTCTACGTGCTCAAGGTGTTTCTTTGGTCAGAGTCATGTTGTTGTTGTTCAATGAGCGCTTAGGATACTAAGGTAATTGCTGCAACAGTCCTGTGCTGTGTGGAGAAAATGTAACCAGAGGCTCTGGCAAACATTATTGCGGACAACAACACTCCCGCTAGACAGTCGACAGGCTGATGCATAATATCAGATACCTGCGGCCGTGAGACAGCTGTAAATATCAACCCACATTTTACAACAGCTGTTAGAGCTGTGCTTTTCTCGCTAATGTTCTCTGAACCTGTGCTACAGCTTAGTATTTAGATATGCTTAAATTGATTCCCACAATGCTGCAACATATTAACAATCACAAAAGCATGCTTGTTCAAAAATATCCGAGATTTTTATTCTTATTCACAGAGGACTCTTTTTTTTTTTTTTTTTGTCAATATCAAACAATAGTTGGGTGAAACAGCTATCAGACAGCCAAATAGGTCAGATGTGTTATTGTTGCTTTGGCAGAACCTTGTGCATGCCCCTTGTGCACCGTGCAAAAATATTACAGGAAACCATTTGAAAAGCTTGCACCTGCCCATGAGTTGAGACAAAGGGTACAGTGGTGACGGGGGCCTGTGTAGTTGGGTGTAATGTAACAGCTCTAATAATGACAATAAAGCCCAGCAGCGTGGGGGTGGGGGGTTGCTGTGGCACCCTCAGGAACTCTGATTCACAGCTCTGGCTCAGAGCGACGTCTTGGTGTGGAATCTCTCAAGACCACAGGCTTATATGCATCAATCAGCAGAGGCTGGTGAAAACCTTCCTCGGTCCTCGCAAAGATTTTTTCACACGTCGTAACACACACTGCAGTAGACACAGTGAATGTTAATCAGTCTAATTTCTTTCTTTTTAAGATTTACTGTTGGAGGTAGACGGCGCCTCCCCAGCGACGGGCCCTTCCTTTCATCCTACTTCTTGGCAGTCGCAGCAAAACATGCCCTGTCTCACGTCTCAAGCATTCTCATACGTAGAAAGCCAGTGACAAACCCAGTTGCGCATGACTGAATCTAAATGGAGAAATGATGTTTCTATTCCCAGGAAGAATGACTTTTCAGCACATGCGATGATTCACTACATTTACAACATCACGGCTGTTATTTGAAACTGGAGATCATTTCCTGTTGTTCATATTGATATCTTTCTCACGCAACACAGGCGCTTAACGTGCTCGGGCGCCAGCCCTTTAGCTTTTGCAAATGCACGCTTGTTAATCTGCCCCGAGGCTGAAGAGAAAGCTCACACTTACTAACTGGTTTACTTAAAAAAAGTAAATATACAAAGTTTGCCGGTTTGTCTTGATAGTACAGCATGCTCTGGATACTCTCCCAACAGAAGATTTTTTTTTTCCTTTCAGCGAGAAAAAATGAGGACACATTCAACCAGGCCTTCCTACATGTACTGTGCAATAGTAGAATATGGCTAAACAGATATAAGCTAAAAGAAGTTTCAGGAGACCAAGATAGAAACCTTTTGTCTGATGAAATAACTGAAGATTAAATTTCAGTGCCTCTCACTCTGGAAAGGGATGTTCTGTAGAAGAGAAACCACTATTACACCAGTTTCCTGTTGCAGCTTCGTGATCAGTGGTGCTGTGCAGTTTACATTAGCTGCACACTCTCTGGGTTTAGCTGCAGCTCCGGTGTGTGAGAGGATAATGAGCGAAGTGTTAACTGGATCAGACCTGATCTTAGCAGGCAGGAATTGTAAATGTTGCCTAACTAGAGGGGTAGGGAGGGTGGGGAGGGGTGTTCTTGGCCAAATGGAACTGCTGGAGCACAGCACAGCTCACACCAAGAGACCCAGGAATTTGAGAGCTGCCTCCCCCTCCTCTTCCCCTCTCCCCCCGTCCCACGCAAACACCGACATTAGTGCAGAAACAGCACCTCGAGCGCACATGCATGAGCGGACGTGCACACACATAAACACAGACGGACTGTTGCTACAACCTGGAGCAGCAGGTGGGACACCCCTCCCTCCCGTGTAAGAGGAGGGAAAGGAAAGAGGAGAGGAGGCCCCTGCTATTGTCAAACAGAAAAGGGGAGTGAACTGTGCTGTCATTAGACGGACACATGAGGATCACACTGCAGTTTGTCCATGTATATGATGGGAGTAATGCAGTTTTATCTTTCAGGCAGTATGTTAGCTGCAGACCAGGGTTGAATCCATGCTAGTGGCACGTCTCTCTCTACAGTAAGAGGCTAAGAGAAACTAAGCCGCCACAGAATGATCACGGCAATATGTTGATGCTTTCTGGGAGTTACGTGACTGTTATTTGGATGCAATGTCTATTATTTTGGTGAGAGAGAGAAAGAGCAAGTGAGAGAAACAACATGAGAGAGCGAGTGGGAGAGACACAGGCCTCTAGTTACTGATTATAGGGACCAATGCAAGTAAGAGCTCCGACCTTTCCCTGAATTCGTTTAGCCTGTTTGCGGCAGGGGGGCTGGTGCCAAGCACAGCACGTACGCTGCAGAGGTGTGAGGAGAAGAACAAACAGGGAAGGGAAGGGTGGGTGGGGGTCAATGAGTTATTCTGCTGGCAGGTCAGCTAACTATCCCTTTAGTGTGGTTAAAGTACCGGTTTGCATGTTGCAATATAAAAATGAATAGCATTGATTTTGACACTGTCAGCATGTTGGTCTTTAAATGAGGTGTTGTCAGGCATATTGTTATCTTGAGGCAGCGGATAGCAATATAACAAGGTGGGTACACAACACGTGCCTTTTACACACACAGACGATCCGCTCGGGTGCAAAGTGAAACCATTTCCTCTGCAGGCAAATGGTGTCTCTGCTATCGGACCAATCAGGAGCAGGACATGCAGACTGAGACACACTCATGATAAATGAAGTATACCCATTTTGACACCATAAAACAAGGTCAACCAAACACAACAAAACCCAAGCACCACAGCACAAACTGAGACACACGTGAGAAATAAGAGGTGCGTCTGATTTGGACTTGATCGGCTGCAGTGGTGGAGTAAAAAAAAATAAAAAAATACAGACATCAGATTGGACATTTTCTTCTCTTTTTTGCATCAGCGAGCTGAGAAAAATGACACAGCATTTCACAACTAACAGCTTTTGTATTTTTTGTTGACTTGTACAAAATGGGAAATAAAAATGGAATAGCATAGCTTAAACAAACAGATATATAGCACATTATGTGCACGTAGCAGAAAAGGCTTCTAAATTTTCAGAACAAAAACATAAGACACGTGAATCCTTCAGCCAATCAGGGCACAGTTGTGTTGTCACAGAGGCGGCCCCAAGGTGCTGCAGCTGCAGGACAGCAATCCTGTGATCTGGCTGCAGCCGGCCTGCTCTAGCAACGTTTAAAGGTCACATGACCTGCTGATGTTTTGCAGCGCTGGATGAAGATAGAAAGGAAGCCTGCTGCAGCTGGACCTGGTGTTGATAGCCAGACAGGCGACTCCAGCACCGACCCGAAAATGCTAATCCAAAAAAAAACTTCATCCCAAAAAACAAAATATATGACTGAAACGATTTGCATAAAATTCTGTGCACTCCAAATAATGAATGTACTGTTGAGGTCTGATGATAGCACTTGAATAAATTTAATCAAGCCAAATCTATGTTTGCATCTGTCAGTTCTGAGACTCGTGTTTGGGATTAGAAGGTTTTTGTCACGTGTTGCCCACATTCAGTGACAGTTTCCAGAATAGACAAAGAAGAGACCTAAGTTTGTAAGGAGTATATTGAAAACTGTATTGTAATAAAATGTGATATTGGTTTGGCATGGGGCTATTCTAAATTGTACATTTTAAAATTGGAAGAGAGAATGGAAATACAGATAGAGACTGAGATTTAAAAAGAGTGTGAGGGGGGTTTTGTGGAGAATATCCCTTGCTCCTAAACCTAATGCATCATGAAACTTCTTTCAAACATTTCAGTTTCTCAACAGTCTGGGTTTTACTCTTGCCTCACAATGCTTGTGCTGTTGCATCACATTTTGCGATATGATATGACAACAACACGGAACAGTAGAAGTGAGACAGTGAAGCTTCAGAGCAAAGCAGCCATGTCAACATATCGATCGAAATATTTTTGCACCTGGTTTATTTGCCAGGTTGTGTGTTTACATTTTGCTGCTCAAGTTGAGGTCAGCTGAGCTGAAGTGTACACACCAATTATTTCTGAGAAATTAGTGCTGTTTTTCCATTGAATCTATTTTTTTCCATCTCAGTCATAAACAAAAAAAACACATGATCTTCTTATTTATACCAAATATCATAACACAGATGTCAGGGAATACACTTAACTGTGCCTACGAGACAATTTATTCCCATGACCTTTTTACAAATGTATTTCACAGTGTACCATCTCTGGATGAGGCCAAGCGGCAGAGCAGGAGCTGCACCTCCAGCCGTCGGCTGTGGTGATTACCTCATGTGCTCTTCCGCTGGCAGTTATTACCTTTTATGAAAAACTGCATTAATCACGTTGTGACAATACATAAAGCCCATAGTGGAGGAAGCGTACACATACGAGACAGTTGGCCTGAATGGACACGGTTGAGGAGGGGGATGGGTGAGTGGGGGGTGGGAACAACAGGAAACAAGAAGCAGTGAGTAATATGAAACCTGGATGTATACGCTTTGAGGGGGTGGGGGGGTTAGTCAAGAAAAAGAGCAGGCTTGATAATAAGAAACAAACATGCAGAGAGACAGAGGGCGCGCGCTGTTGGTGCCTTTGTCCGTGCTGCTGCACATAAACAAATTACATCCAATCCGTCCTCCTGTCTTTGCATACAAGCTGTGGTCATTACACAGTCTAGGGAACAATAATGTGCCCCCGATAGCCCTTGTTGGCTAAAGGCTGAGGGAGATTAATAAGTTGTATCACTGAGTCATAATACAGGCAGGATGGAACGTAGCCTGTGCGAGCAATGATCAATAACCAGGAGTAGCACTTCCATTGGTTAAATGTCAAAGCGCATTTTCCGTCTCATCCAGGCCAGCATGTAATTCTGAGACAAGCACACGAGGCCAAACAAGCCGAGGAGTGTGATGGCTGGTCACTTTATAACAAGCAGCCATAACCAACAGCGCTTGACAGCGTTCAACAAAGTGGTGCAGGGGTGAATGATGCGCTGTCCTGTGGTATCTGGGACCTTATCCATCGACGAAACCGTCAATAGCACGAGACCCGTTAACCTCTAGGAAATTAAAGGAAGCAAATACAGGGATGGATCTCCACTGTTAGAGGTTTTAACAGTAAGGTTAGTGATGTTCAGTCAAATGTCTGTGTGGTTCAACAGCTGTGGGTCTTACTCTCATATAAAGTAAGCCCTGATTATGTCTTTATATTTCTAACTGCTTTTAGAACCGTTTGTATTCTCAGTGCTTTTTTTTTATTTATTACTTATACTTTTATTCCATTCCAATGTTAGGCTTAATACTAATGCACAGATTATTTGGGAGATTAAATCCAAACCCGTTTCTCCTTTACAGCCCTCACATGCAAGAAAACATTACATTTGGTCTATAAAAACGCACCTTATTCTCTATTGTCTTTGCGAGCTGCTCATATTTACTCCAACTACAATCCACAGTGTTAAACACATTGCTGGAGTAAAGTTCAATTCCTGCACTGAAATTTCTTGTGAAATCATCAAGTTTGACCGTGTAGGGCAGAGTAAACAACCAAAGCCTGAGTCAAGCAATGTACTCATCAAAACAACAGCTGAGGACAACAACTCCTTATAAATACATGGAGGAGATTGTGGCTGTGGCTCAAAACACACACAAGGAGGGGAAAAAAGAAAACAATGGTCAAGTGGATCAAGCACAAGAGGGAGGCTGGAAGTCTGGCTGACTTTAGGGGCCCAAAAATAGGACACATTCCTCTGCAGTGGAGGGTGTGTGTATGTCAACAGGAATACATACCAAGCTCCTGCTGTGGGGCCTGACTCTGTCCACACAGGGAGGGAGGGCAGGACAAAAGGACTGGATGGCTTGTGCTTACTCTGGAGCGCCATGAAGATGGTTAGATTCCAATCAAGCTGCAAGCAACAAGCAACCTCGTCATTAACATACCATCAGGTTTACAAGAGACAAGACTACATTTCCATCCCCCCAAAAGTTTTCACCTATGCAATTTACATCAAATGACTAATTTGCAACTGACTGGCAAACATTGACTTGTTGCCTTCGATGTCCACGAGGACCGTTGGAAAAGTTGTACTAGGCAAATTTCACAGAATAAATTGAAAATGGCACATTACATTGTCCAATATTCTCTTTAAAGACAGATTTTAGACAGCTGGGAGACATGTAGCCACATATTAAGGGGAGGCTACAACAATGTCACGGTTTAGAAAGGTATTCAACATCATGCAGCGGAATCAGAGACACTTGTTTTTTTTTTTTTACCACAACACATTCTTGTTCCTTTTCAAAACCTGGTGTCTTTATTGTAGCTTCAGTGAGGTTCCTCAATTCAGTTCAAAACCTGCTCGTAAATAGACCCACTGAGCTGCCTACTGAAGCAAATCACTGGCCAACTGCCGACCAGACTGCTGCTATTGTCAGCATAATAGCCAGCTAGCTAAGCATTACTACTGAAAATACAAGGCTAGGCGATGAGAAAGAAAAGTAAGAAATCTTCTTGGTCTGTTTTTTTTTTTTTTGGATATTTAAGGACACATAGCAATGCTTTGCTTTTTCCACATAAACAGTATGAAACTGTCGACCTCAAGTTGCCAAATCTGACAAACATCTAAAAACTTGGGCCTTCTTGGTGCATGCTTGGTGCTTTAGGAAAGGTCTACTGTAGATGTGAACCCAAAGTGGTCCATGTGCTAAATGGGTAATATGGCCAAAATAGCACAAAGCAAATTCCAGCCACCTTTGACTGACGTGCGGCATTGCTCTGGCTGATAGAAGTTGGCTGCTCAAGTGCCTTAATTCCATGTGGCACAGGGTCCGTGGGCCCAAAGCTTGGCCGAAACAATTCTGCTACGTGGGTGACTTCTTATTTATTTTTTTTTAAAGATATGCCTAATAGCCTACAGCTGCACATCTCCCTCAATATATAATTACACAGATCCGTCCAGCAGCATGTATTCCAAACAGCTCCACATGCCGCTCGACGCTGTGTGCAGTCAAACACGCGGCCACAATGGCCTGTTCTTCGCTGCAGAAGTGGCTCATGCTGCAGGAACTGAAGGATCCCTCCCCGCTGCTCTTTAAACAGAAAGCTTTCAGTTAAGAGAGTTGGGATCATTAGGGATAATAGTGCAAGGGTAATGAAGGCAGGCGGTGGTGAAATCTCCCCAACACGCACGCGCACACACACACACACAGAGACTGCTGGATCAGTGGAGGTAGTTAGTGAGCGTTTCTTTGCACAGTGATTAAGGGGGAAGGACCAATGGCAACAAAGGAGACGGAGAGGACGGTAGCTCCTCCTCTCCCTCCCTCCCTCCCCCCCACCCCTCTCTCTCTCTCTCTCTCTCTCTCTCTCTGTGTGTGTGTGTGCTTTATAGATGTATATAATCCCTCAGTTGAACCAGAAAACAAACTCCTCTCACTGGACGAGACGCCGCAGAGTTTGAATCCTCCGCAGGGACTGCATGTAGCCGGAGCATCAGCTGGAGAAACAACCCCCCCCTCCACCAGCCGGCACCGATCCAACTTCTCCGCTCGGATTCTGCCTTTTTACGCATCGGGTAGGTGTCGTCTTGTGCCACTCGGCGGCAGGTACTTTAGCTTGTAGACTGAATGAATCAGACAACGACATCGGGCTTCGGGGAGGAATCCGTCTCTCGCCTCAGCGTTGACCCGGTGCGTTTACTTGCTGCGTTTAAACAATTTGTTGCGGTTCCGTGGCATCGAATGACGCGAAGCAGCCCGCGCGCACAGATTAAGAAAAATGGTGAACATGCTTGTGTAATGATGCCAGCAGTTATTACACCCCCCACTCCTTCTCCTCGGACTGTGTATTGTGTATTCTCTAAGTGACATTTCTGTGGACGATAATGTGTGATGGGCTGGAATCAGCAGCAAAGGGGCAGAATATACGGAGGAGGATTTAGGCCATTGAAGAAAGTGTCTTGTTTTATCAGCACTAACAGCAGCCAGGGGCATCACCAGGTATTTTAAGGGAAGGTTTTTTTTTTTTTTAATAGCCTGATCTATCTTTGTTTTTTTTTTTTAATTTACAGACAGAGTCATTACACGTCTCGCTGTGGATGCGTTTTTATGATCACCCCCATTCAGGGGCAGCTTATAAAAATAATGTTATTAATTTTTAACAGGCCAATAACCTTGTCAGCAAATTACAGCGTCAGCACGCATGGGCTCGTTCTGTTTGTCATCCGTGGGCAATCTTAATTGAAGATCTTTTGTAATGACTGTGTGAAGACAGAGTAAGGTTGATGTGTGTTAAAGGAGGGGGGGGGGGTGGTCTGGAGGAGCATTCCTCTGCGTCCTTTTGGCTGCAAGGGTATTGCTGCCCTCCCTTGTCGCGTGTTATTCACTGGTAATTCACTGATGGTGTAATTTTGGAGGTTTGGTGTTCCTTTTTTCGTTCACTGAGGAGCTTTTCGATTTCACTGGGAGCCCTGGGCAGAAAGAGGAGCTGTGGAGGAAGGAGTAGTTTCGACAGTCAGAGCTTGTTAATAGTGTTTTTACTGTTTTTAAGAGCAGTTAAAGAATTTCATTAAAGGCTACTATATACCATTGGGAGACTCGCCAGTAACACCGGAGAAATTACAGTTTAATTGTGAGCAGCTGAGCATAAGATATCCAGACTTTTGGTTGCATGAGAGGGCCAAGCTCCAAAAACAATGGACCCTACATTTCCCATCGTGCAGCTGGATAATATTATTTTAGTTTAACCTTCCCTGCTTCCTCAACTCCCATACCTTTACAGCTCGCTCCTGCTGTTTGTAATGCAGATGTTTGTGTATAATCCTGATGATCTTGGTTGCTATGATGTCATCAGGATTATTTCTTGTTTTGGAATTATGTTTTGGAAGGTGCTAAAAATGGAGAGAATTGAATTGCTGTTTGCTTTAATTAGCCAGTGGTAAGTTGTGTTGTGCTGACACGAGGGTCAGCATGATGGTGGTTTCGCCATCATGGGTACTTTAAGGCTCTGTGTGGACGTCCCACACAATCTGTGGGGTTGCATTTGTCAGTGCGGCCTCTAGGCTTCAAGAGGACCAACTGTACTCATGCTCCTCCAACTGAACTAGAAAGTACAATTAGAACGGCGATGCTACTGTTTTGTAAGCATCGGCGTGCACAAAAAATGGGTCCTTTGTTGTCTTTAGTAACGACAAATGTCTGTGGACAGCTGACACACTGATTTACGCTCATGTTGAATGTTTGTCCAGGACACATTATGATTCTGAGAAAGGAAAACACAGGAGTCCAACCAGGTGCTAACTAGCCAGCAATCTGCAAATATCAGGCTAATGCTCTGGCGTGAAACACAACACCAGTTGCAGATGAGTCAGTCTCATTTAAGTGGAAGTCCCTGCTCAACTCAATTCAAGTGTCCTATTGCACTTGTCAATAGCAAAGAAGGTAGAAGGTAGTAGGCCTGGTTCACATAATGAATTAAATTTATCTGGTGGAATAGTCCTTCAAATTGCAGATCTTTAAGTCTTATCAAAGTAATGCACGGTGGGTGCATTCTAATTCTAATTTAACGTCTTTTATTTTCATAATTTCCTGTAGTGACAGAGCAACCATGGCCGAACACATGATGATGCCCATGAGCCACAACTTCAGGATGGGCATGAATGGACCCCCTCAGCACAACGGTCAGCCTGGCCTGCGCAGTCTGCCCAATGGCCAGGTGATGCACTACGGCCGGAACCCTCAGAACATGGAGGCTGCCATGAGACAAAGGTCAGCCATGGTGGGACCTGGAGGCATGGGCGGGCCTGTGAACGGCGCCCCAATGGCCAACCACCACCACCAGATGATGTCTGGAAACATGATGTACAATGGGCAGGGGCCACAGCAGCAGCAGCACCACCACCACCACATGCACCCCCAGCAGCAGCAGCAGCAACAACAACAGCAGCAGCAGCAGCAGCAGCAGGGGGGCCACCCTCAGCAGTACATCCCTGGTAACCTCACCTCCCAGCAGCTCATGGCGAGCATGCACCTGCAGAAACTCAACACTCAGTATCATGGACACCCGCTCAGCTCGGCCAATGGACACCACATGCCCAACGGTGCACAGTACCGCATGGGTCCGGCCCAGCTCTCGGGCATGCAGCACATTGGTGGCCCTTTGGGGCTGAACGGCATGGACATGGATCTGATTGACGAGGAGGTTCTGACATCGCTGGTGCTGGAGTTTGGGTTGGATCGCGTTCAGGAGCTGCCTGAGCTCTTCCTCGGACAGAACGAGTTTGACTTCATTTCGGACTTTGTGTGCAAACAGCAGCCGAGCACGGTGAGCTGTTGAGCAAAGCGGGCCGGAAGCCGATTTGACTTATTTGGACTGGACGCCCCAAAGAATGACTGAGTGGCCACAGTAGCACAGCGAGAGGAGACAATCTCTCTGTTCTGTTTGGGTGTATCTATGTCTGTGTAAATGACAGTGTCTAGCATGCCTTCACACTGGCTTTCGCCTGCGAGTTGATGAAGAATTGTACTGAGAGAAAACACAGCAAATGCACCAGGTTTCACTTCTTGCAGCCGGTGCCAGGAAGATCTGCTGAATTTGGCCCCAACGATGCATCCTGATGCAGCGGGCTCTGTCGGTACCCATCTGCCCCTCAGCACTTGTGCCTGCAGTGCCAAGGCTTTGGGATAATTGTAAGCTTAACTTACACAAGTGGGGGAGAAAACCTGGGAAGACTGTCCATCTGGGTCTTCACGATTCTGTGACACCTCCAAATGTATTTGAATTTTCCTCACACCTTCTACTAGTAGCAAACATTTTACAAATTTAGAAAAGTTTGACCTCTGAATTTGTTCATACAAGGATGAAGGGATTTACATTCGAGAAGAGTTTTTTTTTTTAGTTTGTGTGTATATTGAAGGCTGGCTCTTCAAAACTAAAAAAAGAAACAAAAAACTTCAAATTTCCTTGAAGAGCAGGAGTGAATTGTATTGTGAAGATTGTCAGAGAGGAGTGATGATGTTTATATCAGATTGGATGGGTGAAATTTGCTACATGGATAATTTTCAGCTTTCAGTTTCATCTACCTGATAAAAAAATCCCTGCTATCATTAAATGTATCGCATCTGTTCCATGCTATTTAACTGTGGTTGAATCATTGGCAAAATAGCGTGTTGCTCGAGTGTTGGCTTAAACTCAGAATATTTCTTGTTTGTCAAAAGTGGCTCTGACATTTAGGTCCTCACTGCAAGCAGACCTCGGGTTGCTAATTAGCAGAACTGCAAGAAAAGTTAGGAACGGAGAAAGATATTTATACAGCATTCCTGTGGCCTGGGTGCAATGGATTCAAGGAAAGCCAAACAAAAAAGACGCAATCAGGAGCTGCTGGGTCACAGGGCTGAGAAGTGATTATTTTTCTCAAACAGGAAGGGCAAAAAAAAAAAAAAAAAGTGTGTGATTGCAGGATATTGGGTTGTTATTTGTGTGCGGGCCTGTGTGTGGTCAGTGCAGTGAGGCATTTAAAAACCACCAAATGGCTCCATCCTCCCTAAACCATCGGCGGGTACGCGGAAGCTGATTTGAGGCTGCTTGGCGAAGAGGGGAGAGAGATTTGGGTGTGTGGACACAACATGTGGACACTGCGCTCCCCGGCAGCACTTAGTGTAATCATTATTTAAAGCTGACGCTACCTGTGGCATTGATTTCATTAGGCAGGAAGAGCGAGGACCACAAAGTGTGCAAAGTTGTTGTTTTGTTGCCATAGATTAGCTTACTCTGCTGCTTTTCTACTGATTAGATTTCAATTACATGTTCTCACACGCTTGTCTTAATTGAGGTCGAATTGCACATTCTCCCGCGGCTCAATAATCACAAAACAAACGTGTTCCGTGGCGCTTTTCTCTATTTTTTTGCGCAATTGGTAATCCGTTTTTTTTTTTTGGTTTTGTTTTTTTTTTTGTCAAGGCTGCTGCTTTTGCCACTGCAGGCCAGCTGAGGGAGAACTTCCCGCACTCCCGATGCTATTTGTGGCGCCGTCAGAGGGGTCAGGGCCGCGCTGGTGCACTGTGTAAATCTGTACCAAAACTGTGCTGCTGTCCCTGTCTCTCTGGAGATCTGCCATCTTCCGAGCTCTCCAGTCAAACAATGGGCATTGAAACGCTGCTATAGAGGCAGACAAGTGCCAGCGAGTTCCCGCTCTGTGTTACTTTCTGCCTGGCAAACTGCGGCCAAACAGAGCTCGCAGTTAAAATGGAAACACTTTTGGCCTTAGCGAGACGGTGGCCTCTGATTCCTGCTATATCCATAAGCGCAGCCTTCTTGTGTATTGTATCTTTGTATTGTAGACTAGAGGTGAAGTTGATCTAGATGCATTTAAGGTACTTAAAAAAAAACACTGTCAGTTGTAAATGTTAATCAGTGGCTGGTTTTGATGTGTTGACAAGAGATTATATCCTAAAAAAAAATTACAAACAAGTGTGTAGATACAGTAAACCAATGTTTCTGGGTGCAGGGGCGTGAAGCTTTAAGACCAAGTAGACTGCATGTTAAAGCAAGCGTGAGGGATGCCACCACTTTCCCACAAAGCAGCTGAGAATGTACAGTACAACACTTTGTGGGAACTTGTCTTAAGATGGTAGATAAACGTGTGAGATTGTACTCCTTGTTCCAAAATTACACATCATTTATTTGGGTAACCCCCCCCCCCCCTCTCCCTTTTCCCATTTCCCCAAAGCTTTTGTAATGTTATTGATTCTATTTTAAGAAAATGTATTTATTTTCAAATAAAATATTTATTTAAAGAAACTTCTTGCTGTACGTGAATGGCTTCCTAACACCGACAGCTGCCAAGAACCGCATGTTGTTATATGCTCCTCGTGTTCATCATTTTAACCACAGGGGCTTTGAGATTAGGTTGATTTCTTCTACTTGCCTGAGGTTTATTCTGCTGCCGGTTTCCTCCACATGAAAAAGCGATCAGCAAACACAAGAGCAAAGTACAAACAACAAATCCTACATAATGGTGAGTCAGCACACTGGCAACACCAAGGTGAACCTGACTTTCTTTTTAGTTCACCGTGCGTTACACAGTGTGCATGTAGTGTGAACATTAACCAAGGAACGACAGCGTAACGACAATGGTGTGATGTTCTGTAACACATAACTGGGGTGAGACTTGTGTAATATGAATTCTATTTCTATTCCTGGATTTTAAACTCTCCTGAGCCGAGCTGTGAAGTCATATTCGGAGATCTGGGATGCACATGCTGCTCCACATGATGTTACTCATCGAGGCAGCGTTTTGTCCTTGAGCTGGTTTTAACAGATCTTTGAAAACTAAAACATGCAGCAGGGCACACCAGCAGAATCCAACTGTGAAAATGTTTGTGAGATCAACCACAGCTTCCACAGGGTTGTTAAATGAACAAATAATCCCCAAACAATGATCTTCTGTTCATGTCGAAACATTACTCTTGGCTGACATATCAATTTCAACTCTAACAATCCGGCGTCAGTGGATTAATGCCCCATAAAAAATACAAGTGTGCACAGGAATAAAATAAAGATAAAGTAAGTAAGTAAATAATGGAAAAAAAGCTTGTTTTGTTAGATTGAGCTGAACATAACATTGTGATGTCTCTAGTGGTTTCAGCTTCTGCACTGCGTTTGTCACCTGTTTCCTGCTGTGAGTGAATTGCCCCAATTTGGGCCGACACATGACAGCCAACAGTGAGTCACGGCTGCTACGGCCATTCATCATGAAACAGCTTCCCTTCCATCTGGGACATGCATGTGCACGGCATACTCCATCACACACACACACTCTCCCAGTGTGTGAAAACATGAATTTGGGAAAGACAGACATGATTGGTAAGAGGCCACTGAAACATGTTGAGCATAATGACAGAATGAGGACTGAAAATCTTAAAGAACAATCTAATAAATAATAATAATAATAACATTATAATGTTATTATCATTATTATTAATGATGACAAATCTTTCATTAAACCACTTTTCTGGTTTCTGTGTTTCGGGGGGCAAAAATATTTTCTCAGAGAAACAGTTTTCTTTCTTTTTTTTGAGAGCAGTTAAGTGCTGTTTTATAACGATAGAAACACAGAGAACTTAACCCATTCACACCAAGTAATATATAAGTAATCCCATTATAAAACAGCTGGCACTGGCTCTGCAAACAATCTGGTTGTTGTGCAAGTTGTGGCAGATGACAACAACAGATAGCAGGTGGAAGAATATCCAGTGTTATGGCTACGTAACACTTGCTGGGCGTTTCTGGTTGCTGGGTAAGATCACAGTGATGTAACAGAATCATGTCACTATAATTAAAACTCCACTGACAGTACAAACCCCCTGACAGAACCCACTGGACCCTACCTGCCCAGCCCAAATACAGCAGGCAGGAAAACAGACTGCGAACATCACTGAACATCTAAGCTTCTCTTTGTACAGTTTCATCAGCTGGTTGGATAGCTTGGGATCCCCTCTGCCACTCCGACCTCGAGTAAACGGTCGGGTGACGGTCGGGCTTTGAACTTCTCTCTGGCCTTTTTCTTTTCATTTGTTACACAAGTATTTGTGGCGTAATCCACACTTTGAAACATCAATGTCCAACTGTGTCGACTACTGCCAGACCAAGTTAGCCTGTAGCCACAAATTCCTGTTTTACTTTGTTCAACTGGTACCATGAAGACTTTGACGTTTATTATTCACTTCTTATTCCTTCTTCTGGCTCGGCTACGGATGTAATACAATGAACATAAATGTCCACCTGCAGAGACAGTTTAAAGAGATGTTTCTCTCCTCAAGGTAGAAACAGGAATCTGCATCATTCAGCTTTCTCTTAAAGCCAGGCAGGGAGGTTGATTTCATCTCTCTCAATAACCCTATTAACTTGAAGCATACCAAACATGAGATCCTGCAGGGTGTCATTCGGGAGCTCAAAGGCCCCCTCAGAGCAACCTTTTACAGCAACAGCACAGTCAAGGGGGACGTGCTTCTCCAGCTATTAAGATGAGCAAGCGAAATATTTCCACCTGGAATTTCTTTAATTCAGAGCACTTAATCCGACCCTATTCTTGCCTCTAAAGCTCCTGATAGCTTGCTGCCGTTTCTTTTCTCTATTGCTCTTTAACGTGATTTGAGTAAGTGGTCTCTGTGAAAAGATCAGTGAACCGGGACCCTAGATATATGACTGCTCAGGGGTGGTCTTAAAATGCGTGCTGAGTCAAAAGAAGTGCCAAGACTGAAACATCTGACCACTGAATCTGACCACTGAATCTTCTTCTATGTTCTTCTCAGACAGGAGCTGGCTCAGCTTTGGTAGTAATGGAGCCTGCAGCAGAGGAGAATACCACATACTCATTAGAACGTTATTGGCTATAGTGATTCCAGGAGAGTCTCTGTTTTTTCTGAAGTCTTTTCTCTCAGGAAAAGTCAGTGAGTCAATCTTCTTTTGTAATAGGTTTTTTTTTTTTTTTTTTGGAACGGATGATATTCAGTGTTAACTTTCCCGACTGCACCTCCTTTCACAAGTCAACACTAGATTTTGGTCAGGGTGCCAATTTTTCCTGAGTTTTTAAATGCTGGTTAGACAGTTCAAGAAGCACTGGACCATCCTTTTCTCTTGGGTAAAACATTCTGCTGCATCAGTTTTATCATTTTTAATAGTGAGATTCCCAATGGATGGTGGCATGAACATCAGTGTCAATGGGGTCACATTTATTAGAACTTAAATCTGGGTGATAATCAACACTGTGCATCATCGCTAGCTAGAATAAGGCTCTAAGACCCCGTTGTTAAAACAGCAACACTTCCAACCTTCCTCCACTAAACCAACTGTTTAACTCGCAGGGTGACTTTGCCTGTATGAAGCTCTGTACTTTCAAAGTTGGGAAAGACATTTGGAGTTCATCTGGTGGATATTGGGAAATCGCAGATTCCCTGGCAGGCCGTCAATTTAATGTTTTCAGACGCTATTGTGTTACATGCTGGATGGGTGTGCACAGCTACGTTCAGACCTCCATAAGCAGTGCATGGAGTCAGTATTCTCGTTTATTTCAGTGACTCCACTGTGTCAACAGTTTCCAGGGTCTTCCAGAAAAAAAAGAAGTTAAACTTGGCTCAACTTTTGCAACAATGAAATATGACGCCAGTATCATCAGCTGCACTTCCCCATACGCACCTCATAGGAACAGATGCAGAGTCCGATAAGCTAATTTATTTGCCGCATTGTATAGCAACAGCATAAATCATGAATTCAATTTGAATAACTGCCACAGCAAACTGTACTGTGTGAGCCTCTTTCCGCTCTTGCTCCCTAAATGCAATGTACGTGCAGGCTTCCAGCCAGCAGCAGGTCATCTCCTGCACTTCTGACCCCCTCTTGGCATGAGCACCACTGTACAGTTTAATTCAGCATTTTCCCATGTCAGAACTGTTTACATGTGTTGGAGGCTGAATAATATTCAGACTGTCTGTACCAAGTCTGCATTGAACGACCGAATGCATGTAGGAATCCAAAGGCATGTGAGTGGCCAGGTGATGTGCATTTTCAGGTGTGTTAGTGTGGATTGGAATCACAGGCTTATTTTCAAATGAAAATGGCTTCAGGACACGATCGCGACCCTGCTCCTCAGACCGCTGCTGGAGGAGGTCTGAGCCGCATGTGGCCACATTCTTTCAGCTGTGGGAACGCAAATGTGTCCGGGGCCACACAAAGGACTTACTCAGCTGATGTCCTCTGTCCTGCTGTTTCAAAATGAGTTGAGGGTACTTTTTATACTTCTCTATGTATATTTTCTTGTGACCATCACAATATTAAGAGGAAACACCATATATTCATTTTTCCTTTTTGGGAGACACCTGGGACCACCACAGATCAATTCACTGGCACGTGTGAGATCACTCCCAGTGAGTACACCAGTAAGAAAGGATTTACTCACATAGTGCATAGTGAAACAGTAATTCACTATCAGAAGAGTCGTATTGCACTGTGTATAGTGCACACATTTTAAGGCTTGTGCGCTTCACTGTGTTTTCCTGGAATTCGATGCTTCTACTGACCAAACTGGTTCACTTCAAACAAGTGTCAGACTCGACTGTTTAGCAGCGGCAGGCAGCTCTCATCCCAGGTCTCGCTGTTCTGTCTGCAAGCCAAGTCTAATCCAGGACACAGAGCAGGGCTGACACTGCCAAGTCCACCTGGCGGGACAGCAGGGAGGCTCTGTGTGCCACGTGTGTTCTGACATGGTAAGACTTTAAGGCACTGCTGACTCCAGGGCTTTCACAACTCATGAGGCTGCAGTACTCGCAAGGTGGGGTGGAGTTTTATTTTATACTGGAGTTAACCAACTTTGGCATAGAGTCGATTCGTGAACACACCGGATCATTGCCTGAGAATCCTCGGCGAGTTCAAATCTGAAAACAGCAGTTCGTTATGTGAGGGGTAGGTTTGATGATTGAGATGCAGAGGCAGAAGTCAGATTGATCTAAAATAAAAGATAACGTCACCTTTTATCAAGCACAAGCTCATAGTCTCAAGCCAAGGCAGGCCCAGCATTACCTGGTTCCTGTCTGTCTCTAACTAGAAAACAAAACCTTGTGTAAGACCTGGGATCATAACACTTAAAATGATAAAATACTAAAAGGTTATTGTAAGGTTATCTCTTAACTCATAAAACTAATGTTGGCAGAGTCTAAATTTTTGAAGTGTTATAACAATTTTTGCTACCGGTTTAGTGGAAGGAGTGAAGATTGTGAACATTAATCATAGTTCACTGAAACCTCTTTGTTTTTTTCTGCTTCCTCTGTGACACCAAACTGACAGTGAAAAGTCAAATCCATGAAGTCAGCATTTGTAAAGGACACTTTGATTCAGGACTGCCAGAGTTTGAACCGCACCCTTTCCCCAAGCTTTGATGTAGGTTTCTGCGTCTCTCCCGATAAACAGTTTTTGGGCAGGAGCCATTCACTCCCATAGCCCTGAAGCAACAGCGAGTTCATTTCAGGATTTCCGGTTTGATCATATCTGTTGTTTTTGTAGCTGAGACTCACAGTCTGTGAAAGTCAGCCTCGACCACATTCCCAGGCACTCGTACTTGCGTCATGACTCATGACAGCTCTCCAGTCAAGTAGATGAATCAGGAGACAAAGAAAGATGGTGGGGCACAGGTATCTCAGGTATGTGCAACAGGGTGTTGAGTCACAAGCCTTTTTTATCCTTTATGTATTATTTTGTTTTGAGATTAGAAAGCTTGACTTTTTTCCCATATTGCAAAACGATTGCCTTTGCGATGTAGGATGAGAACTGTACTACGCTGACACATGTCGTCCCCCCTCACTTCCCCACTGACCTCATGTTCTCAGAGATCATTTAGTGATTCAATTGGTCAAGACTGTACAAGGTTCAAGACCCGGTCAGGGCCTTTCTGTGTGGATTTTTGCATGTTCTCCCCGTATCTGTGTGGATTTCCTCTGGGTACTCCGCTTTCCTCCCACAGTCCAAACATGCATGTCAGATTAACTGGTCAATCTAAATTGTCCCTAGGAGGGAATAGTTGTCTGTCTTTGTGTCAGCCCTGTGATGAACTGGCAACTTGTCCAGAGTGTACCCTGCCTCTTGCCCAATGAAGATTGTACAATATTAAGTATAATTAGCACTACTCAGTAACCCCAGCTCTGTGCGGGTGGCCATGTGTCTCGACCAGTTTGGGTAACTCTCAGACATAGGCTCAGACAGGTGGGTTGAAGGGTGTGATGGGTGGGGTGGGGGAGATATATGACAGCAACAACGCCAGACTACTCATTGTGACTGATAGACAGAACATCTGTCCATGCAGGAAGGGGCGTGAGTCAGCAGCGAAGACGACAGAAAGCTTGTGTTTTGTCTGCTTTACATGGCACTACAATTATTTTTTTTAATAACTCAGTGCTTGTTCGGGTGCGGCCGTGACTCACACCCAAACGTAATTGCAGGTTTCGGTGCATGGTTAACTTGTAGTGGTACCTTTCTCCAGAAATGTGCACAAGCTCTCTCGAACAATGAACCAGCACGATGAGGGTGGTAGGAGTTCAAATCAGTGTATTTGGTATTGTGTAAATTCAACTGAAGCTTTTTTCAGAGGATCCTAAAATCAACTGGTCCTGTTCTGTCAATGTTTAGATCTGGTTTTAACATCTGTCATGATTTTGGCCTTCATGAACACCAATTAGCGTATTTACATAATGGGCAAAAGGGTAAGGATAAAAAATAAAAATAAAACAATGAACATAAAACAACAAAACGATTGTGGTTGTGAGAATATGAGTTTATTTTTGGAGGCAAATTCCACAAGAGAGATAATATTCAACTTGTTTATGTAGATCAACATCTGCTCTGCGTCTGTGTTGGCTGTGCACTGATGATACTGAATATGAGCTAATCAAAGTCTGTGTACATTCAGAGAGATGAAACAGGATGAGGAAACTTTAGTCTTGTGAAAACCTCAACTGTTTCAGTGTACAGAGAATGATCTTGTGCATGACAGGAAAGACTTGAAGTCATTTCCAAAGACCTGATCCACCGTGGGCAAATCTCTTTTTCTCAGAATGTGCCACCCTGATTCCAGAATAAGGCCTATGATAGGTCTATTACGCAACGGGCAAACAGGCTTGTGAATGTGATGAGTCTCTCTATGAAGTCTGTGAGACAAGTCTGCCCTTTATGAAATAGTCACATTTTGGTTTTGTGCAAATAGATTGCTCAGTTAAGTTATTTTGGAGGCTTCTAATCTACACAACTGTGGCTATCGTCTGTACTTAAAAAAAACATTGCACACACATGTATCCACATCGTCTACAATATTTGGAAAGGAAATATTTTCTCCCATAGGTGTGGCTGACTTGTTGGATCACTAATACTGACAATCAAAAACATTTTGATCCAAAACATATATGAAACCATTTTAATGTAAGTGCATGAGAACACCAAAAACAGGACTATGACTCCAAAAAAAAAAAAACGCGCATAACATAGAACTACATGTGTAGCAATTACAATAATGAAGACAAAGTAGATAAATTAAATAATCAAATATAAAAAAAAAAAACTCAAAATAAATAAATGCATTAACACTTGGGTGTGCCATCTGTCACATTCATTTAGATATGATGTTTACATTCTCACTGAAAGAACTAAAACATCCAATCATTCAGTTGGAGATGTCTGGGAGGTCCAGCCCTTGTATACGCTCTAAATGACATCTTGTGTAATTTACTCAACGAGCCTTTCATCATGTACCTAATACTCTCTACATTTGCAAAGTGACGGGGTTTCCCTTATTCAGACTGTAAACGAAGGAGCTGGGGATTTCCACTTGAGCAATACCAGGTGTCTGGCCAACAGGGTTTTAAAGGCTGCTTCTCAGGAGGAGAGAGGTGCAACAGGTGAACACACAACAAATATTGCAGTTGTGGCACTGTGTTCAATATGTTCCCCTGTCACGTGTGATAATGAGCCGAGAGAGTATGCATGGCTCGCTGGAAATTGGTGGCATCTGTTTCAAGTCGGCTCAGTACTTTATTTCCGAGAGCGAAAGCTTGGTGTGGCAGGTGAGGTGCGGAACTGTACATTGAATTAGTGCGGATAGAAGATTTATGTGCTTGATTAAGGACATCTTCCCACAGATCCTCAGGGATCCCCCCCACCCCACATCCTCTTACCAAGGTTCGTTAATGGGGATCATGGACACTTGACTTAGGGAGTGAATCTGAGAAAAGAGACAAGAAATCGCTTCTATCGAAGTGGACGGTTGATTAAGAATTGTGTCTACAGGTTTGTCTTCAGGTAAGCCTGGAAACTGAGGAAATATATCACGAACAAAGCTGCTCATCAAATATCTAAAGCAATAGAGTTTGGAAAGAGCACAGCACTCCCTCTGTACCTGGATATTGTGCAGAAAGACCAAAGAACATAGAGGGCTGCGAGTACAGACACTGAGAAGCTCTTTCAGGAAAATCTTAAAATGTGATTGCAATGCGTTATCATATTCTTACATTTGTTTTATTTGCATGTATTCTCAGAGCACTCAGACTTGCTCTGTGTCTGGATGGTGCTCTGCAAATAAACTTGCCTGGCCTTGCCTTTAGTCCTCTAGTTGCTTAAATAAGGTATCATTTGCTCAATGACTGCAGCAACAAGCTGCAATTGTCTTCAATAACAGCTCATCAGATGTGGACAGGGCTAATCTGGTTGAAACAAGATCACGTCTGAGTGCTGTATGATGCCTGTTGGCTCGAAGAAATGTGATTTGGTTGATGTGATTGCATACAAACACACAGTGTTAGTCACACATTCCCACAAATCTCTTGAGGTGATTGTAGGACGCCATGGTGATTTCATATTAAAGTGATGTCAGCGTTACTACAATAAATGTCAATCTACGATAAACACAGGCTTAAGTTGTTTTGAATGTTTTTTCCCCCACATTTTCCTTGTTACCAACGTGCAACACGTCAATCACTTATATTTCATGGCTGGCTGTGGCCGCAGTTGTCCACATGTGCATCTTGAAGTGTCCTTGGGCAAGACACTGAACCCCAAATTGCCCAGCTCATTGAGAAAGTGCTGTATGATTGTTGTTAACAGCAAGAAACTGTTATGTGAAGCACTTTGAGTGGTCATCACGACTAGAAGAGCGCTGCGCAAAAATAGAGCCTGTCCAAGTTGTTCTAAAAAAAAATCACATCTTAGTTGGTTTCACACTTTGCACTTTTCTTGACTTAAGGAAGTACAGGAAGCATAGTGATTACAGTAAGAGGTGAGCTATTGTGGCTGAACAGACATTATTCGATTAATCGGGATCTCCCTTTTTGGTGCTTTAAGCTACAAACAAAAGTTAGCATGCTAACTTGAAAATTCTGCTCTGAGGTGCTCATCCCTCCCTAGGGAATCAAGCTAATTAGCACTAAATACAAGGTGCCACTAAGACTGTTTAGAACATAAGTGGCATCACTTTGCAACCTCTTGGTGATAAATTAAAATTGTGCAATATATGATTTTGAACTGATCACGGTGACGGAAGAAAATTGTGATGGCAATGGACAAAGTGAAGCTCATTTATAAAAAGGCAACCAAAATCTTCTTGACCTTTATCCCCTTACATGAGTTAAGTTTCAAAATACCAAATCCATTTCAATCATCAGTCACTTTTTTCATCATTCATAATCCATCCTTCATATTTCGTGCTGGAATATGACCTCAGAGACATCACTACAACAACACCAGAGCGGCATTTTTATTCCGATTTTATAACGATTCCTTCTCAAGCCACAAAAAAATCACTACATAACTGTTTTGACAGGATTGCGTACACTCCTAAGGGTGGAGTAATCACAAGATTCGTGGCCCATTCACACTGAAGCACTGTCCTGTGGTTTTTGCTGATGGAACCAGGAGGAAGAAAAGGCAGTATCTTGATGGATCAATTTCCAACCATATAACACTGAGGTCACGATATGGTTTCGCAACATGATTTCATAACTGACCTCAATGGATTAAACATTTCATTCTTGAAACATAGTCGAAGAAGCAACTCATTGTCAGCCGTTGAGGTTGCTGTCATGCATCCCTGTATTATGAAGGAGAATGTGTGACAGCATCTGTGCTTCCTGCGTGTGAGGACTTTGAAAAAAAATTGGATTCGACTGGAGTGTATCAAAACGAACAGGACTAACTGGGAAAGTATCGTGAGAGCTTACGGGTTATTTCCTTTTCGACTGTGTGCAGTCAATAGCATTGGCGATGCTCTACAGTTTACCATGCATAGCTAAAGGAGTCAATATTTGACTTGTGTGGCTTCAGCAGCATGGGATTTAAGGTCTGGATAATCTGCAGCCACAGCTGTAACCCCTGAACAGCCTTCTGTAGTAAGTCTGAGAGACGTTTCCTAATGATGATCAAACACTCTGTCAAAGACTGTTTTGTCTATCTAAACTATGTTAGTGGCAGCTTTCGAATTTATCTTCATATGTCACTTTATTCTGTATTAACCTTAACAGGTGATTATGTGATATGGTCTTGAAGAAATGGATATGTTGTCAAAATAGTATTTCATAGATGTTTGCAAGAAAAAAAACTGAAACACTATATAACAGGATCAATCGTGAAAGGGCAGCCTTGCTGCGAACATATCTAAATAGGAGCGTGGGGCAGATGTTGCATGAGCACTGTTTTAGCGAAGGAGTGAGCGAATGCAGCTTCTGAATGACTCACTACTCCGCTGTGAGCAGCAGTTAACAGCAGCGATGCAAATTTAGCAGGAACAAGTGTACTCCATTAGATTAGAGAGAGGTTCAGTTCAGTTTAGATATGCTAACTGGATTTACTGAGGTGAGTCAGTTGTTAATGCTGCGCGGCAGAGTCGCACATGGGAACTGTTTGCAAAGATGAGGTCAGATAAAGCCTCCGGGTCAGAGTTTACTTGCCGCTCTCTTTTCGTGCCCTGTGCTCATTTGATCTGTAGGTTGTGCATGTCGTCAAAATTGCTGCAGCTGACATGTTGGAGGGTCGAGCTGTGGTCAGGTCCGGAATGAACCACATTTGTGGGATGTTTCATTGCCTGTCCTGTTTATGTTTACTGCACACAAATCAGGAAGTGGAAGACAGATAAGATTAAAGAGCAGAGCACTGAAGTTTGTGGTGAACCCTCAACTGGAATCTTCTGTCTAAGAAGTGACGCAGCCAGTTGCCCACGCGTTTGACTGGTTGAACAGTCATTTAAAAATGCAACGGTATATTGTGGGCCTTAAAACACATAGATAACGCAGGGGCAAACATAGACCGTAAATAAAGATGGAAAACATAGCTCCACTTCCTCTCACTGCACAGACATGAAGTCATAATATCCCCGATACAAACGCTGCAATCTTGCGTCAGAGACGTCACAGAGTTTTATCAGAAGCAATCAGGGGAGGGAGCAGTCAAATCAAGGTCCCACATATTCACATGCAGGTCCAGTGGCGTTTGTTTTTATATGGCATCCAATGACTACCAAACACTTCAGTGATAATAACTGTACCAACGAGTATCTGTATTTGTATTTGTTAGGTAAAGCTTCACTACTAAACTGGTTCACCATTCCATCCCTGTACACGCTGGTATAAATCCCAATCTAATGCTGGCAAATAGGATGCACACATTTAAAACAGAGCTGGATTTAAGGGAATGCATTCGTCAAGAGAAAACATTATGGCTCAACCTGCATTTCTACTAAAGCTTTCCCCTTTTGTGCTCCCAAAACACTTGTTTGTGTAACAACTACAAAGCCTTGAACACCTTTTAGCAGCTGCTGCTGCTGCGGTGGATGCCAAAAGGCATTTGAAAATAAAACACGCTTACAGGTTTCCAAGTTTCCGACGCAGATGAAGGAATCATCGATTTCGAGATTCTCTCGAGTTACCGATGTTGGTGGAACAGAGGCATCATGAGAATGATGTCATGACTTGTTTCCCTTACAAACCTTGTGGGAAGGATGAAGTTAGAGGAATAATTTAGGTCATTTGTGCTCCAATAAAAAAAGGAGTAGGAATTTAACTAGACCACTGCTGATAGACAAAATGTCAGTGGTGGCCTGTTTTCCCAATCAATTTCTGGGCCATCACGCTGTGATTACACTCTTCCATCTGTGTATACACTGGAGGTGTTGAGTCACACACTGCTATACAAGGAATAGCACACAAGGCAGTTAGGTGTAAATGAGTGTGTGTGAAGAGCTATTTTGCAGATGTATAGACCAATGGCTTCCAAACGTTCTTCAACAATTAAACCTGTCCAAAGGATTTTCTTGTTTGTATTGTCTCCAAAATGTCCTCTTATTGTATGTAGATTAGGGCCAAGATTGCTAATTGTCCTCACATAAACATGAAATGGAATTCGATTTATAAAAATAGGAGGAGGAGGAAGCTGGAGTGGTGGATGGCGCCGCAGCATCAGTGTTGGCTTTAAATTTAAGCAGAGGCATTTACTTGGACATGTGACTGTCTGAGCCCTGGGCAGGCTTCCACTGAACAGTCTGATTTCATTCCACGTGGTTGATTCAGGACATTATTGTAACTGCTGTCAGACATGCCCTGAACTTCAGAGATCCTCCACAGTAACCCCTCCCACCAACCCCCCACCCCCAACCCTATCGCAAGTCTGCAGAAAGTTAAGAGGAGTCAAAATGAGAACACAGCAGGAGATGCTCCGCAGGATTCAGCTCTAGCCTGAATCCTGAAGAAGATTTCTTGCTGTGAAAAAAAATTAATCGTCTATTTGTCTAAGTTTAACTATCAAGATAGTCCGAACCCAGTTCTCAGGAATTCCTTCGCAGGTCACGTCCTGAAAACCATTTATGAGCACCAGCTGACGAGCAGTGAGAAGTTGTATTTCTGTCATGGCAGCACATTCAGGAAGCTTTTAATCCAGCATTTCAAAGTACAAAACTCTTCATCATCATATGCACCGTAAAAAACAGGAGTCGACGCCAGGAGGATATTAAAATGGAAATAGATGAAGGACCATATAGACCAGATTGTAATTATAAAAGATATGTATTTTATACAAAAAGGAGCAGCAGATTATCTCTCCTGCCTCAGTCCTACTGTGTCATGAAACCTAATCAGAAATCTAAATGAAAAGGAGACCCCCCCCCCCCCCCCCCCCCCCCCCCCAAAAAAAAAAAAAACACCCCCCCCCCCCCCCCCCCCCGCACACTCTGTGACAACCACATGTGTGGACAGCTGTGTGGAGTGAAACAGAGACTTATCTGTTCTTTTGTGTTTCAGGACAAAACACAGAGGACACATGTTCCATGTAGACAAGCAGCGTCTTTATCTCCACATGGCCGATTTGACACTGTATCATCCACACTATTAATACAGCCTCTTCCATGGAGGAATGAAGTGGCTCAGTTCTGCCTCAGGTACATTTGGCTCAGTTCTTACTGCGTGTGTCTCACAGTGTTAGGAAACAAAACGTCCAAACCCACTTTTTTCCTTTGTGTTTCTGTGCTTTGAAAAAGGCAGCCATGATCCACTGTTATCTGTGTCCAGGACTCCCTGGTCGAGATGCCGCTCTGCTCTTAAGTGGACCACTCTGTGAAACAGAGAGGAACACTGCCAAGTAGCCAAAGAGAGAAATGCAAACTTGTCGTCCGAGCCGCCTTAGTGCTTCATTTCATCTTTTGCCAGGGATCACCTCGGTTCACCAGGCAGACTTTGGACCAGGGCCATCTCCTTGGTTTCTTAGATTTGCATGGCTGTCCAGACGTCAGCAGCCCCCCCCCCACCCCATCCACTAGCTCCTAAATGCGTCAGCAGTCCCTCCTCCCATCCCCCCTCTCCTCCTCTTATCCACGCTGCCTCCCTGCAACACCTCACCCAGGCTCCCACAGCACATTGTGTCCTTGAGGACTCACTAACTACACCCCCCCCCCCCCCCCCCCCCCCCCCCCCCCCCCTTCCCTTTTTTTTCCCCCCAGCCCTGCACTCCCTTTCATTGCTATTCAGCGTGTCTAACTCTGCACCATTAATTCAGCTGTAACCACACTGATACGAGTACAAGTACTCTGATCATTTGCCTCTAACCACCTTGATCCCAGGTTAGGTTCGCTCCAAATAGGATTGGAACCAGAACAAATGAGCAGATGAACAGATGAGGATTTCATGTCACATCTTTCTTTACTCTAACTGAGTATAATGGGTCAACTGATTTCGTGCAGTCTGGTGTCTATGGGCACTGAGGCTAATTTAACCTGAACTGCTGTGTGACATGAGCACAAGCTCATGAATGTTTGTTCATGTTTTCTACCATCAAGAATAACATTCCGCTGCACCCCGCTGCTCCACCTCTCGCCTGATTAATGAGGAGGATTTGATGCTGTTGCGAACACTTCCGTGCAGGGGACCTCATGCTATGTTATTTTTGCATGTGTGACACGAAAACTCACTATACTCACTTTATAACTGAAGAACTATACGTTCAGGGATCACTTCTATATCAGTGCTTTTAGATGGCAGCCTTTTCTCCTGGTGAATGTTGGAATGTTGCATGTTAAACAGATGTGATAAATACAATGAATAACAGCTGCATCCAGCTGGGTGTTATGGTTCCAGGGCCTATGTACCTAAAAAGAACAGAGCCATCATCTGTGTTGTTCGTACCACATGCACTTTGATTACAACTGTAATGTTTGCCGTGTGTGACAAGTTAAACCTTGTCCACTCAACAGGCATTTTAATTTGTCGTAGGAAGAAAAACACGTTTGGTCTCAAGTTAATGAAATGTCTGAGCAGGTGTCTACATCAGCACACGCTGCACCAGGGCCTTGAAAGTGGCTCATCTAAATGGAATGCAGCCATTGAATATATTGTACATAACATCACTGCTGACTATTCAGGTTTAGCACTGTTGAGTTAACCAAAGATCACAGCAGTAAAAACTGAGACGTTACTAAAGAGCAAGAGCTTAATGTCATGACAGAATAGCAACGCTGCATTCATGGAAAGATCGGAAAATGCTGAATTAAACGTATTTCAGCTCGCTTTATTTGGCAAAATTCGACTGAAGTCTCTGGAAAACATCTCAGAGGAAGTGAAACAAGGTTCCTAAATCCGACCATTAATTTGGATGTGCACATAAATGTAATGGGATTTTTTTCCTGACCCAAGCCATAAAGTGTCAGGTCGGTTTTGCGTTATCCTGCTAATGACAAAGACAAACAAAGCATAACCAGGTAATATATACGTATCCGTAGCTGACTACTGACTACAGCTTCTCTCAGTTGCTGCATTTCCTGAGTCGCAGCCACCAGCTGTCAATCAGCAGAAAGTCATGAAACAGCAGTATGTAAATAATCCTGCATGTTTGTGTGCTGGTGCATGTCTCCTGCTTTGCAACTAGCATACGCCAACCAAAATGACTCATAAGTACCCAAGTGGAGCTTGTGGTCAAATCTAGACACAAGCAGATAGGTACCGTCATTTGAAGGATTAAAAAAAAAAAAATCTTTATTTTGAAATGCTGCGTTAAAGCTGTCTAATCTTTTTACCTTGCAGCACCGTCAACAACAAAGCTTTGGCATCTTGCTGCCCCACAGTTTTCTATGGACTTTATCTGAGTTCAATGTGAGCACCCAGCAGGGGATCACCCTGCTGGATTCGCCTCAGGTTAGTGTGGTGAATCCAGCTCTTTGCATATGTAACACACCCAAAATTGAAAAAAAGAAGACAAATAGCTCCTGGTGAAAATGTGCTGACATGTGTGGAAGACGTCACGAGAGCGTGTGGTGATATGGGAGGAAAACAGAGCCGGGGTGCTGTAAACATGATCACATGATATTTGCATCAGAGATAATATGTACTTCCTGCCTCTGTCTGCTGCGCCCGGCTGCTCCACCTCCCGTCTCAGTAATGCGGAGGATTTGCTGCTGTTGTGAACATGTCTGTGCAGAATACCCCCTGCTGTGTTGTGCAAGCATGGAACTCTGGGTAAACTCCTAATACGAGCAGCTTGAGGAAACCCAGGCTTCTCTCTGAGCGATCCTGCAAAACCATATACCGTCAGTCCCAACGCTGATAGTCTTTTACACTTTTACACAGAGCAGCAATCGAGCCAATAAAAGTTGTTGTTTAACTCTGCAACAGCTCTGTGAGCAACACCTCCCCAAACACATCGGAAACCTGATTTCAGCGGCTGAGTCAGAAACCCCTCCACGCTGGGTGTGCAAAGAGAGGCCTTTTATTGACAAAGCTGGGGAAAAAAAAGAAGAAGTGAGTGATGTGAGGCAGTCAATCCTCCGTCCCTCAGCTGAGGCCTGACTGTCTCAAGATCTGTGCTCAGTAAACAGGCGTCCCTGAAGGACCAGGCAGCCAGACGACCAGCATCGGAGCAAATTCAGATTAGATAATAAAAAAAAAAGCAGAAGACAAGGGGAAAAAGAGCATTCCCGTGAGAGCGGCTGGCTAAAAATATATCCTCTCTGTGCCTCCCCAAGGTCACTCTGTCATTTTGATTTGATTGGAACACAGGAGTCACAGCCATCTTCCTCCTGAGCCTCTCTAACAAGCGTGGAATTACCCAGCCAGCGATTGCTCAAACATGTCCTCTATCTGAAGCACGTCTTCGCCTCTTGGAGTGATTTTGTGTCTTTGCCCGAGCCATAGGGCACATAGCATGTTGACCAGGTGCAGCAGACTTGATCCCTATGCAAATCTAATGAACTCTGTATTATGAACTCACAGTATTCTTAATCTTGGACCACTGACCTGGTGAATCATTTGCAGAGCGTTGCCGACTTTGTTCCCCTTTTCGCTGCCATGCACATTTGCACGTTTCCCAAAGTGTTTAAGTGGAACAGAATTAGAAGGGAATAAACATGGGTGTTCTGTAAATATCCCTTGATGTTTGCTTGTAATTTTAATGAACATTAGCTTGAGGTCATAGTCCACCTCGAATTTTATTGAACGAATCTCCATCCGAATTTGCAACTGGTTTGCTTGGTGGAGTCACAGGGGGGCGCCTCTCATGTTTAAGAGCTGTGACACATCTGGGTAAATATTGGTAAAGGAGAAGACTGTGCACGCTGAAGGAAAAAAGAAGAGCGAGAGAAGGCTTCAGCGGTCGTCTGCTGCAGCACCGTGAGTCAGAGGAGCCGGCTTCTTGAACATGGGGTTTGTCAGAAATGTTTCTCATGGGTGTGATACACATATTGACTCAGGCATGCAAATTTACACCGTGAGTTAACAACCCTGCAGGCTTCAAGAGATCTGGAAGAAGAAAAGGGCGGTTCGACCAAATTCATTCAAAGACCGGTTATCCAGACATGATAAGATATGACAGCAAGTAAAGGCACAGTTCACCCCAAAATAATAATTCAGTCATCATCATCTATTCACCACTGACTCCCCCTGAAACTCCCGCCACCTGCTTGTTGTGGCCTCAAACACCTCACCCGTCCCTCCATGAGCAGACAATACGTGACTTTACATTTTGTGGTGAACGATCCCTTTAACATAGGCAGCGGCGTCCTGCTGTTCAATGCACATGTGGCGTGATTGTGGCACGTGCACATGCACACAAACACTTTCACTGCCGTCTCATCAAGGCTGACAGAAACAAAGCCTGCATTTATAGTTTATGAGACGAGGCAACGGGGAGGTATGAGGAAGACTGCTTGGTTAGTGTTTTTCTTCCAACGTGCCCTTGAGCACAATCCCGTGTGCAATCGTAGATACATTCCGAAAAAAAAGGCCTGGAACGTGTCTTACAATTGCGAATGTTACTCTGGAAAAAAATAAATAAATGCACCTTATTTCCCTTTTTTGTTTTTGAAAGTCCTTATGAAAGCTCCATTCAGACAGTCCCTGTGAGTCTGTAGTGTACACAGTGTGTTTATGATTTACTCTCATGACGACACCCGGCCACAAGAACAACACAACACAACGTGACGCTCCATGTGTGGGCAGGCGGGGAGGAGGGAGCCAAAGTTTCTGCATGGTAAGAAGACTTAGTCAGCCGCCCCCGTGAAGCTTAGCCGGCTGATCGACAGTTAACTCACAGCTGCCGCATGTGTCGTTCTGTGCTCAGTCAACCACACAGAAAACAAACATGAGAGATGAGAAAGAGAGAAAAAAAAAACACAGATGTTTGTTGCAGGGCTGAAAGAAGAACAGAAACGAATATGCGACCCGAAACCAGAGAAAGGGGAAGCAGGTGATGAAATGTGTTGAATAGACTGAAAAAGTGAAACGAGGTTGCCAAAGTTAGCCAACGCCAGGCTTGCATACGAATGTAAGACACACAGAAGATGCAAATTTCAAGTAATTCGATACAAAATAAACAACATTAAACCATAAAAAAAAAATTCCGCACATTCCTCAGTTTTCCTCAGTAATAGAAATCAACATTAATCACATTAATTCCATTTCGTGGAGAGGATTTGGAAGTATTTTGTGGCAAATGCCATTTAAATACCAGGGACTTCAGTTGCATTGACCCCCGCCCTCTGTGGAGAGCGCCGGTGCATGTTCTGAATGGATGCGTGCTGCAGATAAACGGACAGGCGGGGGCCTTGGCAGCACGGCCCACAACAGGCAGATTCATGGCCAGACAGTAGAAATCTGTCAGCCTCCTGGCAACGTGAGAGGACACCTGGAGGTAATGTAAGCAGACCCCCCCCCCAACCTCCACCACCACCACCATCACCCCCCCCTCCGCTCACTCTCTCTTTTGCTTCTTTATCTCTCTGTCTCATCTCTCTCCCACCCCCTCCTCGTGACTCATCACCAGGACCTTAATCACCAATGAGTGGGCACTGCCTCCCCCTTCCATCAGACAGCAGAGCTGGGGTGGGGAGGGGGGAGGGGGGTGGGGACGTGCCGGAGCTCTGTTGCCCCCTGCTGGGTGTTGGGTTGCACTGAAGCACATCCCACATGGCGGAGAGAGGTTTTGTGTTTGGGAACAAAGGAGCTGTGAGGAGCGACCTGTTTCCATGTGAGGACCTCACAGGGACAATTCAGAGTCACTTGATAATGTCTCCTGTGACACTGGAGGGGGGACAAACCCTGAGGACACCATATCAGTGAGACATATTTATACCAGAGGACAGCATTTGGCTCATCAGCAAAGCTGGGTGTAAAATGTCTGTTCACCACACACACTCCAAAAGACACATAAAATGGGTGAGGACTTTGTCCGCATCGAAATAATTCAGTCTGGGATTCAGACAGTTTTCAGACAATAAGTCCAGACATTTTCCAGACCTCCTCCTGAAGCACGCAGCAGAGATAGTCAGCCAGATGCATTCTCAACAAAAAGGAAAATGTCAGTATCACTTAGGTTGGACATGACATGGCAAATATGGCTCTGTAACAGCACACTGACAAAGACACAGGCAAACGTTCTCAGAGCTGGTCTTTTATATAATGATTATGTTTGGGTTTGCTGTTTAGAAACATCAACATGCTCAGGCATTATCTGGACATTTGACCAGGGGCCTGGCAGGAAAGATTCCAGAGAACGTCCAGAGCGGTTGAATCAGATGTTAGCGTTTTTCACACACAGCCCCCCTGGATAATTAAGGCGCCTGCCCAGGAGTCAGCTGACTTGAAGGCCTATTGAGGCGACAACAACCCAGACCCATAAAACATATCATTTGAGTTTTATTGTTCCACTGCTCCCCTCATCATTGTGATGATAAGAACAGTGATATATGCAATCTGACAGGAGGCTTGTTCGTCACTGTCACAGGGCCAGCAGCAACACAATCCGTGTTTATTAACAAGAGGACTGAAGCAGACATTTATAAGGGAGGTTCCTTTACTTCAGAAATGTCTCTCTAACTGGTGAAAGAGAGTAACTGAGTAGATGTGAAATGTTAAGTGCAGGATGTTGTTTTAGAGCTGAACACACGCTCGCTGCAACTCCTTCAACATTAGAATTGTTACCACTTGCCACTTGAGGACAGGGAACCACTTGACTGAAAAAGAGTGATGACTATGAGAAATAACCTTCATCTGGAGTGAAACACTGGTCAGCTATTCATCTTTTTTAAAAGCAAATTGTTACATTAAATGAAGAGAGAGGCACTTCTTCTAAGCAAACTGTGTGAAATCAGTAATCATCATCAGCAGCAGCAGCAGAAGCAACGACACCACACAGTCACACACACCAAACAAATGGAGGCAGAGAATCAGCCTGGTTATATAACCTCAGAGCAGGTGAGGCCAATTTCTTAATGAGGAGGAGGGGGAGGGGCCAGGTAATGAGACAGGTGGTGGAAGCAGGAGCTGTCACGGTGCAGCTCCGTTTATATGTGACCTAAAAAATGGAATGATATGGACATAGCCTAAAAAACGTGAGCCCAGTACTTGCTCTATTTTGAGCTCAGTTGAAGTTTCTCCACAAGACTTTTTGGTATTTCTGCATTTTGTGGCAACATGCAATAGCTTCTTGATGATGATGAGACAGTGAACAATAACACAGAGAATAATGAGTTTAACAAGTCAACGCCGGTGTACACGCGCACCGAAGTTGTACGGGATCTTATCGTGCATGATCCAGGAGCAAGACACACAATGTGAGATGATAATAAGGGGGCGTCAGTGCACTAAATAGACGAATGAACATGAGGAGGCTTGATAAATCACAGAGTCAAGGCTGATCAAAACAATGATCAATCAAAGCCAGGAGGCATTGCGAGGGAGCAGTGCTGGCACTGCGCTGATGATGACAAAGCTTATGAGCATGTGCAAATCTAAAAGAGTGAGCAAAGCCTGTTACGTTTTCTGCCGCGCTGCGCTGGAGGTTTGGCTCTGTCGGCTGTGGACGAACCTCGAGTGTTCTGCAACACTTCAAGCCTAATGGCCTTAATCCAAATGATGACACATGAGGGATTCAAATCTGCTTTGTCACCGCTGGAATAACCAAACTGGATCTCCTGTTTCTCTCCATGCGTGGATTTGACTTGGGCCAAATAGGAGCTTTCAACAACCGGTGGCCTCATTGGATTTCTGGGGTTGTCGTGTTGAGCTCCACAGTTGACCCCCAAACTCAAGTTACATCATTTCATTTATAACGCTGTTGCTATGATGATGGTTAGTCCATCTGTTGTTTATGTTGTTGTGCGTTACAACAAGTTCTATTAAAAAGGTGGAAAGATAAGCACATGAACAGAATCTGAGTCAGAGTTTCTCTTGCTCACTTAGCTGCTGTGTGTGTGTGTGTGTGTGTTGATTGGGAGGTTCCCATCCTGGCTGTGCCTCTGGCTCTGTGCGTTGCATGATTACCAGCCACAAAAATGTAGCACTTCCTTCACAAAACAAAAACACAGTCTGTCTATATATAACTGCATGTGATCAGGAAGTCCCCTCAAACTCCAACTGGCAAATGAGGTCTTTGTATTCATAATCTGCAGAGATTAGGGCTGCGGGAGGAAATCAGGCCAAAGTCGATATTTCTTTGTCTACTTGACTTTTGTTGTAAACTGTTTTTTTGTGGGTTTTTTTTTGTTGTTGTTGTTTGTTGGACTTGATGTGTGATTCCAAGGATGGTGTGTTTGTTTGGGCTCAGGGCTAAACCTGATTACCCTGTTTACAGTATGGTGTGCACACGGAACATGATGGACACTTGTAAACACACTGCACACAGAACAAGTGAAGGAGAGGGGGCCAACAGTGGCCCTTGTCTCCTGTCTGATTTATCCAGCCCTGTAATCCAATTTATTTCTATTTATAGACATTTACTTCAGTCTGTTTTATTGTATAATATAAACGATAATAAGAGCAGTACAAGCAAGTGGTGAGGGCTAATGTAACAGGTATTAGTAATCTAATTACTTAATCGTGAGTAACGTGATAATTACATTGTATCATGAAAACAACATGAGCGCTGATCGGAGCTGTTCTCAAACAACCACTTGAGGTCAGTGTTGTTCTAAATTCAGAGCCGCGTCTCCCTCCTCGCTGTGCCGATGTCCTGAAACCGAGGTCACCGCGTGCGAGCCCATCCCGTGACCTCAGCGAGGAGAGGCCATGTGCTGCTTCAGCCTCAGAGGAGCCCAGATGATAACATGACCGTCTCAGGGTGAGCGGCGACGAACTGATAACGCCGGAAACAACGGCGGGCTGCGGCATGGAGCCATGTCAAGGCAATCAGTTCTATGCAATGGAAATGCAGGGAGAGAGAGAGAGAGAGAATAGCTTACAGTAAACCAGTAGAAGGGATTTGTGTCATTTTTTTTTCTATTAATGTAAATAGGATTTTAAGCCAAGCGTTGTGAAGATTGGTTTCTCTTGTATAACCTTCTACAGTGTATGTGTGTGTGTACGTCGAGAAACAAACAGTTGTGATTACAATATGTTTAATTCTCTCACTGGAATTATGTCTAGTGAATAAAATAAGAAATAAGTTGATCTGTTTTCCTGTGGAACCTCTTCAGGGAAAGATTCTGTTTTCTGTGAAAGGACCAGCGTTTTCTGTTTAACCCACAGTATCTTATTGATTCAATTCAGTGCGTTATTTGTCCAAATGTTTTCCTCTTAATCATTTTCTGAGTTGAAATCAAGTTAGCAGATCTTAATCTGATCTCTGACCAGCGAGTGATACTCGTGTCCGTGTAAACTCATAAAAATAGAGCGCAACAGTGAGGACGTGACCTCTGTGTCCTCAAACTTAGGTACCACCCTGCTGCGTTCTTTCGCCTTAACTTCAGACAGACATGCAGGTGTAATTACACCTCATTACAGCAAACCAACGTGGCCCTAAACATGTGCTTGATGTTTACATCAAGATGTTATATGGTGCTAAAAACCTGAGGTGCCAGACAGCCCTTTTTAACATAGCTAAAACTGAGCTCATCGCCTGGGAAATAACAAGAACAATGTCCACTCCCAAAGAAGGGTAATTTTGTTTTCAATCAGCTAATCGATGACTCGCCTCGGCACTACGCCTATTCTCCACCATGAGGCTAAACTGTCACGCAAAGACAGAAATGCCCACGTCACAGGGACGGCGAGGAGCACGCGTGGCGACTTGGGACAAGGGTTGGTGAGTGAGCTGGACTCGCTGTGCCCCGGGGTGAGGAGAGTTACTGACCCGTGGTCAGCCTCCGTCCAGCAGCAGCAGCAGCACACCTTCCATATTATCCCCGAGTGAGTCATCAGCGACACGTCAACATCACTGAGGTTCTTCCAGCCAATCTTCCTATTGCATTTTTTTTTAATCCCTCCAGGATGCCTTGTTTGAGTGATTGCCCCCTCTTTTTCTTTCTCTCTCACTTGTGCTTTATTTCCTCTAAACAGCACCCCCCCCCCCCCCCCCCCCCCCCCCCCCCCCCCCCCATCTCACACACACACACACACACACACACACATTATCCAGGCCTTCATGCTTCCATCACATTCTGCTGCAAAATTTGGAGGTCTGCCAACAGTGTTGCGTCGCTGCCGCCGTGCATGAAAGTGCAGAGTGTGTGTGTGTTTGTTGGTCTGTGCCTCCATGAGAGTGTGTGCGTGTTTGAGTGTGCACTAGTTTTAAGGAAAGAATGTTTTCTTGCAAACATGTGAATTCAATTGACGAATGAAGGGAGTAATCACGATGAAGTGTGTGTGTGTGTGTGTGTGTGTACGAATGGCTGAATGGATAGCTGGGTTTATGGTTTTTGGAGCTTCATTTGTGTGTGTGTGTGTGTTTGTGAACACATGAGTAAGAGAAGATGCTGAAAAGAGTGAAAGATTGTGAGAAAAGGAGGTATTAGATGGGTGTTGTCTTACAAGCAACAACAGCACATTGCAGAAAGAGGCATTTTCAACCAATTTATTAATCCTTTTAGGCAATGTTCCCTGTTCAGAAATGCAAATTGAATCAATCTGAGTCTGACTTTTAAGACTTTCAAGTGGGATTTAATTAGAAGCCGAGGCACACAGTTTTAATGAGAGAGGGGGTGGAGAAGCAGGAGAGACAGAGAGGGAGAGAAAAGAGGGAGAAGGAGGGAGCTCGGGGAGGTGGGGTTTTTAATGCTATTCCTACGGGATCAGGGTGAAGGACACATAAACCCGCCGCTGACGGCTTTCCTAAAAGAAGAAATTCCATCGTTCCACGCCGCCATCTGTCCGTCCGTCCCCGCCGCCCTTCACCTTCGACTCGGCTGTTCTCACCCACGGAGGCGTCGCAGCTCGGGGTCTGTGTGGTGACATTAAACAACACCCGATCCACTCCAAACCCACACAGTGCCCAACAGCAGAAAAATCGCCCCACTTCCTCTGCCAGTGGTTCTGCAATCTCCAGCCCTGAATCCTTTGTCCTTTTGTGTTGTGTTATTTACTCCAATGCCATTTTTCTTTCCTTCCCCTCTTACTTCCTCGCTGAGATTCTCTAACCCTCCTCATCATCCTCCCATCATTTTCCGAGCCCTAAGCTGACTGAGCCTCCCAAAGCTATCAGGTCTGATTGTCTGATCTCGAGGCATCGAGTCCGCCGGCTGAAATGAAAAATGAGGATTCCTCTCAGCCTCTATTTTTATTCTGTTTTCATTCTCTTTTTCATTCGTCTCTCCTCGGTCTGCACCTTTTTCTTTTACCACCTCTCTTCCACAATCTCTATCACACCTCCCTTATGCACACACACACACACACACATGCACACACACCTCACTGCTGGCTCATGTTTCTTCACCTTTTGTGGCCTTCAGTGAGCCTGCCAATCTCTCCTCTTTTCTGTGCGTCTCTCCCCTCTGTCTTCCATTGGATTGACTGGCGAATGCTCTGACATGGGAATATGTGATGGCAGCCGGAATCACTGTATAACACTTTAGATTACAGCCTGCGAATCACAGCGTAAATATTTGGTTCATCTGACAAACAAAGGAAATAAGAGCCAGTGAAACAGTAAAAGATGGAACACTTTAATTACAACCAAAAAAAAGGATGAACAATGAAACTGTTTATTTTACTGCCTCTGTGTTCTGTAACTACAGTTTAATTACAGCAAAATGTGAGTGGACCATAAAACACTCTTTTACATTTCACATACTCTGTAGCTGCAGTGTAATTATAAATTAAAAAAAAAATGAAACGTTTTATTTTAAAGACCATATTTTCTGTGATTTTGTGTGGCTACACATCAATAAATCAGGTTTTTTATTTTGGCCATATTCACAAATCAAAACGTGGCATCCTCTGCTCTCAGCCTGAGCAAAGAAGAGCCACAAAAGAACCCACAGATGGAAAAGAGTTATACATTTAAATGTACACACTGGATCCATCCAGCAATACGTTTAACTTAAGCTAATTTCAATATCTTTGCTAACTGCATGATCTCTGCCTTCACACATGTTTTGGCTTCACGTGAACTCACAAGTACACTGAGCATGTGTGTGTATTAACAGGAAGCATTTGGTTATTAGATGCAGGTTATTTGGTTTGGTTATTAATCGTTTGCCTCTTTGGCATTTGTATCATTGTAAAATTCAGAATTTCACTGCATAACAGCTGTTGGCAAAGACACTACACTCAGCAACGCTTGTAATTGATAATCCATGTTGCGTCCAGCAGCGGTAGCCGAGGATCAATGTTGGCTGGTTTCTCCCAGACGATGGTCATGTGATCGGAGCCTGATCACAGTCTTCAAACTAAATCAGGGCACTGAGTGTACCCGATGATTAATATGCAGGCACCCCCACATTACCCGACCACTTGCACATAGGTAAGTAAAGTATTGACAACCCGTGTACAGTAAATAATTACGAGGTCGTTTGCGAGTGTAATCCAAAGATTCGCTGATCCCTTTTTCCCATGTTCCATTTATTACAGTGGTCAATAGAGTTGTTTAAAGGGGTCCTCTCCAAAGCCACTGCCCCCATTAAGCTCATTTCTGTTCATAAGGCACTCTGTCTTTCACTTCTGTGTGACCTTGCAACAGATAATTACAGCCCAACCATCATTATAATGCCCCACCAAATCAGTCATGCCCTATGGTGATGTTGTTTTTCCTCAGTTGCAAGTGGTGTAACAAATTTATTTCTTTTTTTATCCCCTCTAAGTTTCATTTGAATCATCTCCAATATAAATCCCAGCCTGACCCCTCCCCCTGTTTTCAGGTCGTCCTCTCATATTGAGTTGAATTGGGTGAGATGGGACTCGCTGTGGGTGGATCTCCGTGGGCTTTACTGAGCAAAGAACTGCAACAGGCTCGTAACCAATTTTTTAAAGGGAATACAAGATGTGGTTATTAACAAGGCGTGATGGAAAAATATGTGATGTTGTGTTGCTGCCTTTCAGAGAAAAGATGACGAAGGACTTATTAGGACTTTACTGAGTTAAGAGACAAATCTAATCGCATTAAAAAGGAATTTTGAGACAGGGTTTCATAATCTGGAATTCTTTCAAATAAAAGCCCTCAAAAAAACAAAAACAAAAACTGATAACAATATGTTTCACAATTCTAAACACATTAATATTATGATTGTCCCTGAGAACATGGTACCTGTGAACATGGTACATGGTGTGTGAACGGATCCATCGCTGGTGTAAGAACCATACATAAGTAAATTGATATTATTATTATTATTATTATTATTTTGTTGATTATGACACATGGAATGCATTGGAAATTTTGGGAGCATTATTTGGATAAATTAATATTTATTGTTTACTGTTTTTGTTTTGGCTGAACAAACATTTTGAAGCCTGCATGTAGAAAAGTTTGATGGGCATTTTTCACCACTGGAATAATCAAATTATCATTCAGCGACACATCAAACTAAAGGTAAAATGACTGCAGAATGGGTCACAAATAAATTGTTTCCCGTGGAAAAAACCATAAGCTGACCTTATCCTGATGAATGTGTTCAATGATACTCCACAGACGAAAGCATGAATAACTAATCACCAGGTTTATTAGATTTCAAGCTGTATGAAGTAATTTCACAGCCAGTGAAATAAGCTGTAAACACAACATTAACGTACTAAATTATTAAGTTGTTGTGGCTGACATGTTAGCAAACACTCCCACACCCAGCTGAGTACGAGCAAAATTACCATTTCTTTAGCATTTATTGAATAGCACCGTCCAGGACTGCCAACTTTGTCTGTCTGTAGCTGTGCAGGTAGTTCACAGTGGGTGCATCGCATTAATCAGGCCAACGAGAGCCGAGGGTAAAGAGGGCAAGTCCAAAAGAAAGAGCTCACAGAGGCTGAAAGGGAAGGGGGAACCGTAACACATGGTGATTTGAGCCATCTTTTTGATGATAATTGTGCATTTTAGCTGAACGTTAAGGTTAAATCTCAATAGCTTTTACAATTATTTGTGATTTGATTGAACATAAGAATTAAAAAAGATTAGCCACTGACAGTTTCAATCTAAAGTGACCGGTTATTACATGTAATACATCAAATCTTTATACTGCGTCAACCTCAGTGTCATGAAAAGAAACTGAGACGCGGCTGACAGCAGAGCCAACATGTTGTCTGGGGCCCCCTGAAAGCATCACTCCTGCCCAGGGTTGATGGTGAGGTGAGGCAGGGCGAGGCGGGGGTGAGGCAGCCTGGTGCCACTGTGGTAGACGAGCTGGTGGTGTGTAAGCCACAAGGTGATGGAGTGTGTGAGGTCCGGTCTATCGCTGTCATTAATAATCCAGACAGGTCTGCCAGCGCCTTGGAGCCCTGCTCCCATACATAAAGCTCAGAGCAGCCGCCAGGGCCCCTGCACTGGCCCCTGAGGAGACACGCACACACACACACACACATACACACATATTAGCAAACCAGTCTGACTCCTGATGTTAACATGATAGAGAGGAGTCATGTGTGCTGGGAGGAATAGTGCTGTACCTGGAGTGAGAAAGTGTCTCAGCAGAAACACAGATGCTCATGGTCTCATATGTTCCTACATATTTTCCTTCCCTTCTCTGGGTCCACTCACCCAAGACAGACAAAGCAATACAATATGTGAAGGAGGCGTCTCTGCACTCGTCTTTGCCACAAAGCAACTTTCTTTGCCACTTTTTTGAATCAACATGCACAACATCCTGTGTCATTTTGTCTTCTGTCTGACTGGAGTCTCTGTTAAATCCTACTTTGTGCATCTAGTCGTTGTGTCGGAATATATTAACAGGAGTCAGGTCCTGTTGAACACTAATGACGCAGTATTTGGAGCTGTAAAACCCTTTGTTTATGAGGGAGGCAAAGATATGGCCGAGAATAAAAAGCACATCGAGAGGGGAGACAGGATGAAGATCGAGCGTCTCCGTGGTTCCACTGCTCTTATTGATCAGTAAATCTACACTGATACACTCGCTTTTGCCAGATATCAGCTTCGATCACTGGGCAGCATCTCTTTTACCTTTCCTGCGTTTGAACAGAGTCGAGCACCTGTCCTTCAACAATACAAAGGGGAAGGCACTGGAAGGGATTAGTTGTTGGGAAGGAGAGGAGAGGGGGGAGTTAAAAAGACAGGAGGGCAGAAGAAGAGGAACAGCAAAATAACTCTGTGTTTGTGCTGGAGAGGGAGAGGGTCCTCTGATTGAGATGGGGCAGATAAAGATATAGCTGGATCAGGGAGGAGAAGAAAGAGGGAGAGGCTGTAATGAATTAATGACTGTTCTCACAACTAGATGCCTTCCCTCTCCAGCTCAGACGCAGCCGATGAAATAATAAATAAACACATGAATAAGTGAAAAGGCCTGGATGAGACGGCACTCCAGAGGGGGAGAAGATGGGAGTGGTGTGTGGGGTGGTACTCGGAGAGGGGGGGGGACTATGGTGGGTGGTGGAGAGGGGGAGGAAGGGGTGGTAAGGCAGATAGGCACGTGGTGAGCCTCTCTGGTGATTTGCTCCAACATCAAGCAGCTGGAGGTTACTGAAAAATTTAGCAATGTGCAGGGAGCCGGTGAATGCTAATAGTGCGGGCTGATGGAAAGACCCCCCGCCCCCCCCCACCATCCGACTCCTTTTACCCGCACCAACTCACCAACTCCGACCACCTTCCATCTCTGGTGACCTTGCTCGACGGCGAGATCGAGCGGCCACCGTGCTAATAGTGCGGGCTGATGGAAAGACCCCCCGCCCCCCCCACCATCCGACTCCTTTTACCCGCACCAACTCACCAACTCCGACCACCTTCCATCTCTGGTGACCTTGCTCGACGGCGAGATCGAGCGGCCACCGGCATGCTAACGAGATGCTGGCTGTGTGTGTGCTGGGTTGCCAGACGCTGCAGGGCGCCGAAAGGGCAAGCAAGGGGCCATCGAAATGACATGTTAGCATGACCGGGGCCTGGACAGAGACGGGCAGGGTGCCACTCATCCGGGCCAACAAGGTCTAGCAGATTATATCAGAGTGAGAACGAGACTGCGCTTCAATAAGAGGGCCTTTAATGAGGCGTGTTGGACTTGAACACACCATACAAAGGGACGCAAAACTCCTGGAGTGAGTGGTTCAAATGTCCAGTTTGTCCTTCTGTCTTATAATAAATGTGTGATGAACTGATACTCCTACAGAAAAACAATACAAGAGACTTGGTTATTGGTGCGTTATGTGGTTACTTCATGAAGTAATAATAATTGAATTCCTGCACTGACCCTCATAACAAGGATGTGCGCTTATAACGTGTTAGTAAATCATCAAATAAAGAACAGCAGTGTCCCAGTATGAGAAGAAAACACAAACCATGCTACACCACTATTCAGTAAGTTACTGTGTTCATCTACTATTTAAGTTTATTATATAATTAAAGGAGTAAAACAATCTATATATGAAACAAATCCTCAGAGAAGGAGACGTATATTGCCATATGTTTTATTGCACTGTTGAGGCAATGTCACTGTCTTCCCAAGAAGTCATTGTGGTGAGGACAATAATAAAGAACAGAAATTAACAGGAAAAAATGTGACTCCAGTCCGTCTCTGGTTAAGATATTAGATACCCAACATACCAGCACTGAAAAGCTGATATTGTTTTATTAAATCAAGTCCTCCCGCTTGTCTTTCTATCATCAGCCCCAAAAACATTCCAAAGCTTAATATCAGTAACTCATTGGGTAATATCATTTTTTTAAGGTTAATGTTGAACTTGGCCAGCTCCATCGAATGCTTTCTGGTGAGTGAGTCAAAATCTAAAATCACTGTGGTTCATATAAAAGGTCTCAGATAACACCTCATACTCGTATTTCTGTCTTTCTCCCAACAGCTCGACCGATCTTCAGAGCTGAGGTTTATTCATCACTAGGACTCATTAAATACAGTTTGGACAGTGCCACTATAAATGTCAATACTGTGACCTAAGTTATGCTGAGAGACAGGGCTGTTGTTAATCATTATTGGAGTCGTTTACTGTAGTGACTCAAATCTCAGAACTGTTTGCTTGTTTCAAATTAAATATTCTTTGCAGCACCGCAGTGACACGAACAACCATTTCTGCACGCTTCTATAGGGAACATCTCCCTAAGCGTGGCCAGCACAGTTATGCAACAGAGGATGCCTAAAGGACCGCTTTTTTTTTCTTTTTGACAAACCCTTTTTGTTAAGAGTGTCGGATTACTGGAGGGTAAGCAAGCGTTACAAAGCTTTAACGTGTCTGGGCCAGTAAGCCCTCATCAGAGCAAGTGAAATGCCGCTGACCCTTTGTGACAGTCGGGTCCCTTTCAGTGCACCCTCTGCGGTGTTGGTAATCTGTCATTTTCACTGCTATTTGCGGGACATGACACCGTTTACTCTGCTTGATGAAATGAAGGATTGAATTTGAGCAAATGTGGGCTTTTATGATTTTATAAAAGGAGAGAAACGGGCTGATCAGAGAAGGGTTTTTTTTGTCTACCTTCATTGGGATTTCTCCTCATTTGATCCTATTTTGTGCCCAAGCTGAGTCAACTAATGGTTACTTTTGTCCTGCGGCGGATTTCTGTTGTCGCGTTTTGGGAGTATCACAAAATACTACTCATGTTTGAAATTTTCTGAAGGCAGGTGGAGTGTTTCTTTAGACAACTGTGACCCAAATGTCCTCATCCCCTGCTCCGGACCTGTTGGCCCTTCAGCCCAGATGGCCCCCCGGTCCCCGTCCTCCAGTAGGGATGCTGACAGACTGGATTGGAGGCTCTGGGCGCCGCCGAGGAGCCCTGATGACATGATTTACGGGAAGAGCTGCTGGGGTTGCTGGGCGACGTCTCGCTGCGGTCCCCCGCCACTATAATCGGAGCTCCTTGTCCGGCTCCGATGAGTCTGCCCAGGCTCACATCACCTCCTCCCCTCCTCTCGCTCCTCCTCACCCCCCTCCCCTCCTCTGACGGCCTTAGTCGACGACGCACTCCCCATTGCCTCCCCTCTTCTTTGTGAGACAGAGGGAGGGAAGGTCGAGAGGCTCGCAACAATAGTAGCTATGTTATGAGGGCCACTCCTTTGAGGTGAAGACACAGATGCACTCACAGACACACACAAAAAAAGTCACGCATGCACACACAGACGCAGATATGCATGCAACACATAAAACAAAGAGCAACACCAACACAATGGCGCTGTGTTGTCTCTCCTTGCACTGTGGTGTGGATTTATTGGCTGCTCTGTGGTGTGCACATCCATCCCTCCTGTAAAAGCGCATTGTCTGGGCTCCACGGAGCAGCAGCTCCAGTGCGCCGGCTCTCCATATCTGAGCCTCAACACCTCCACTGCTCTCCTGCCCGCCCACTATAATCAGCGGAGAACGCTGGGGAGCAACTTGGAGTCTGGCTGGCTGGCTCGGCTCGCTCCAGAGTGCTGGCTGTAAGCGAGGTCATCTGTCCAGAGCGCTGCGAGTCTCCAGGGAGGGAGAGGGAGCAGGAAGCAAGGGGCTATTTGAGGAGCAATGGAGGATAAGGAGAACCCTGTCTTTCAGCTACACTGGTCAAGGTTTTCCTGAGAAAACTTACTTCATTCATTTTCTCCTTAGATCTTTTTTTGGCTGACCTTGGAATAGCTTTCAGTATAATGTTGTTTTACCACACTAAAACTACATGACCTGCATTACTTTCCAGAGGTCACATAAGTTGGATTCAGATAATTCGTTTAGTGTATTAACAGAGCAGCGTCTTGACCATTATTAAATAGGACGACAGAGGCAAACGCTTGCAGTGATCAAATTGATCAACATCACACACTGCAGCCCGTGGCTCTCGATCTGGAAGAAAGTTGCTCCCAATGCTTGAGACATGCACCCAGGTCTGATTAACCCAGACTCCAAATTTCCCCAGCACAAACGGTTAAACCTCTCTCATATTTTAGCTTCATGGTCACCAATCTTTATTTACACTCATAGCAAACAGATTGATAAATTGAGTGCGATGCATTTTCAGTTGTTAGGCTGTTGTAATGCTTCCGTCATAAAATGATTTTCAGGATATTGATGATGTGAATGAAGCTTGCTTCAATGACACGACCCATCTTTCCTTGTCATTTGCTGCACTTAAACCGAATGAAGACAGTTCAGGTGACTTAGCCTCAGACGGGGCTGTGCACGCACCACATCCAAGCGGATATGAGTGAAAGGTAAAAAGCTTTACAAATGCCAATATCTATGACAGGACACATCACTCTGTGTTTTACATTCAGCACTTGTCGACAGTGACTGGCTCTTCCACACTTTAATGAGATCAGGACCGGTGCTGGCTCACCTATATACCGCTCTGACCCCGGTTATGGCAATCTATTTATCAGACAGCCTGTGTTTTCTCCAGCTGAGCCGGTGAAGCAGCCAAAGAGGCCGACACGACTGTGATCTGCCATGCATGAAAACGTGCGGCGCATGAACGGGAAGGGGAGTGTTGAGGAGGCCGTGCGAGGAGCGTTTGCGCCGAGGCCTTCAATGGCGTCAACAACACAGAGCCCTGATGGAAACGGGCCAACTAACGCTGCTGCTGGAAGAGTCGCGCGCGCGTGTGTGTGTGTGTGTGTGTAGGTGCACACTTGTATGAAAGAAATTGATGGGATTTTTTTGGGGAGCCAAAATTCTTTTTAAAGTTTTGATAGAAGGTTTGTCACCATAGAGCCTCTCACTTTTCAAAAGAGAACAGACATTTCTCAGAGATATAAACCCACTTTCTCTGCATTTTCTGAGCTTTATCACAAAAGAAACCTTCAGCTACCCCCTTTACTCAGGTCCTCTCTTTATCATCAATCATCTCACTCTTTCTGACTCACACACACACGCGCGCACACACACTGTGCTGAGAGCCCAAAGTGTTGAGGTAATGACTTACACATGTCCCTATTAAGTATCTGGCACATGGCGGGGAACTTTCCCACCCGTCCATAATTGATATTAATCCCTGCTCTTTGGAGTGGCTCGGGGGAACGGTCGGAGGAGACAGTAATGCTTATACAACGCCACAGTCCTAGACCCTGCGAGAAAAAAAACACCCCTTTGAATAAAAAAGGACTGGAATAAATGAGATTAAAACCTAGCCGACAATGAGGGGATGAGCCCAAAATGACAGAAAAGTGAAAATAACAAAAGGCAACTTAAAATGTGGATAGAGAAGTAAATGAAAAAATAGACTTATTAAATGTTTAGCATTAGATACATTCATTAAGTTTTGATATTACACCAAAAATGATCTTTCTATAGACCCTGGCTTCACTCAACTTTCAAAAATTGAAATGCTACCTGCAACCAGAACTCCAATTTAGAGCTAAAGCAAACTAAAATGTAATAACTAAACATTTACTTCATAATTCTGTAATGCAAGGTCAATGGACAACCTGCTCTACCTCCCGTATCACCCAAGACTTGCTTATTAATTCATCCCAGTGGACCAGATTGTTCCAAATACATACGTTTGCAGGTTCACTAGATTGTTTCAATAGGAATTGGAAATATTATTGGCAATTACAGTAAAATCATTCCCTCTTTGAACCTGAGTGCTCCGGCTCCCTGAGGGCCCGGACTGTGTTCCCAGCTGAGTATCAAACACACTCCTGCCTGAATAGACACCCATCTGCCCCTTCTGTCAGCCTGACGGAGGCGGGAGGGAGGGAGGGGTGGAGGTTCGACATGGAGGTCAACCAAGCTCTTCCAGTTGTAATTTGCAAAGAGGGAAACAAAATGAAACCCTCCCCTCACTGAACATGACCTCACTCCACTGATTATATCACTTTCACTCACTGAAGTGTTATTTCTCAGACAGGATTAATAAAGTCGTAGTTGTGCAGTCAGCCGACATGCATGCTCTTGGAATTTCAAAGCAAGACGTTTCATAAAACAATGAAAGGGTTGCGAGCTTCGGTGGCACAGCATGACAGACGAAGATGTAGTTTTCTGAAGATTACGAACAAACCCTAGTAAACAAAAGGTACAGAGCCTGACAATGCATTGCCAAATGCAGGTCAGCTCCTAATTGTCTAATTGTCACACTTTGTTGTAATGGGCAGTCTGATAAAACAGAGACAACTCGTTTCCCAACAGTAATCGAGAAAGAAAACTGAAGTGTCAGTTCGAAGAGTGAGTGGATATCTGTAATTAACTGGTGTCTAGCACCAAAAGATTTCATTTAAATACTACTGTCTCCACTATGTTTGCACCTATTCATGCAATTATATTTAGTAGCTCATCCTCAAAGCCCCCACCAACCAAACACGCAATCGGTTATAATGCTCATGTGAAATCAGACTCTTAATTGGGGATCTTAGCAGATACATTTAATAAAAGCTCACAAAAATCAACAGCAGAAGTGTGAATGAGCATGACCCTTGATTTCTCAGTTTGATTCTCACTTGTGTTCTTTCTCTTGTTTTTCGGTTCCCACAGAGTCCATTGATTACATTCATTTATTCCTTCACAATAAAGGCTTTGACAGCTTTGTCACAGTTCTCCTAGCAACCAGTGAGTGCCATCACGGAGAGCCTTTTGGAGAATTGACTGCACACATATAATAGCTAAATATACAACAGGCATTCACAGGAGACAGATTTACCTGAAACTGTAAAGAACCAAACCCGCGGTAATGGAAACACAGGGCAGAGGGAGGCACGGTAGCTATATCGCTAAACGTTCAGCGCATGTGTGATATTTGGTTGAGTTTCCTCTGACACACCAGCGAGCTGATAATTACCAGATTCTCTATTGGGGGGAACATTTTGTTCAAAGGTGGAGTTTTTCATGGTGTTGTTCCATCTGATGGCCGTAAAGATGGATGCTCTGCTGTGAGCCCTGCTGTTTCTCACCACACTGATTGGACTTCTGCAGAGACACCCCGACCGCTCAGGGGCCCACTGGCATCCCAGAGTGATGCCTTGAAACCACACAATTACTGCAACTACACACACACACACTGGCATTCCACCATACTGATGGGCACAAAGGTATTTAAATTGGGGACATTGATTCATGCTTTCAAATGTGCCTGTGTTTATGTGGAGGTTTTGATCTGCGGAGAATGTCAGAGGTGGATGTTTGTGTCAATATCAGATGTGTGTGCACGTGCTAGTGATTCACAAAAGGAGAAAAGTTGGTGAGAATTCATGAGGGAAAGTTTTGGAATTTCTGATCAGCGATGTGACAGGGGACACATTCATCTAATCTCGGTTTAGCCTTCTTCTGGCTGAGGTAAATGTTAAGTGATTCAGATTAGAGAATGAAGCACTAAATTACGTAAATGATAGGGATCATCCCTACTGTTATGGAATATATATAACGGAGAACAGGGATCTCTCCTCCTCACTCAGAGAACTAAGGTTACTACGCTAACAACTGTTTACCGTAATATAGTGTAAAACAGAAATGGAAGCATGACAAACAACAACAAACAACAAGAAATACATACAAAAACACAAACCTGCATAGACACTGTTAGAATAATAGAAATTTGAGCACACCGTTTTTGGGAGTAAAAGTATAGTACTAATTGAAAATAGTCTGTCAACAACCTCAGTCTCGAAGTATGAATTAGCTGGTTGCCAAGAAGCAGAGAAGGATGAAGTCCCTGCCTGGACCCCTATGGGTTTGGCCTATTTCCTGCGGTCGCTGCACTCATCCCCTGCAGAGACGTACACTCGCCGTGTGCTTGGGCCCGGCCATCTCTGGTTCTCTTCTCGTTTGAACAGCTGTGATCTGACCTCGGTTTATCCTTCGCTTGTCGTTAGAGACGGAATGAAAATTGCTCCTTTTATTAATCTGCTCTCTTAGGCCCATATCTCCTCTTTCTTCTGGCAGCTCAACTCGTAATGACTGATATTACATCGCAGTAAAAAGCATTGTAACAATCCAAACTAAAAAAAAAAAAAAACCTAACTCTGTATAGATGGTGTAGCTCACATTTTCTCAAACATTAATTCCTAAAAATGAACATGAACGTCAAAACAGAATGCTCCAAAGCCTTCATGGAGCGTGTCTTGTTATCAGGTAATATTTATGAGCTGCTGCACTCTCTGTATAACAATTATTATACAATGTAGTATTTTGAGGAGAAATGTAAATACGTATTATTCCAGTCCTGTGTATTTTGTTAGCTGCTCGATTTGGTGCAAACCCCCTGGAGTTGCACAGGATGTGTGTCAGAACTGTTTGCTGTTTAACCCGCAGGCTTCCAGCCAATTCCTTCATCTCCACCTTTTCCCTCCCTGCTCCTCCAGCTGTTCTGAGTTCTGATACACAGGTTGAGACTGACCCTAGCTGTCGGTACCTCCCATGGTTTGGCCTACTGGGTCAGGGACCTCCACTCGGGGGCTAACAACTCAGATGGTAGAGGAAAGAATCAAAACCAGGCCCTGCACGGTGCCAAGCTTTCCTCCCTTCAGCACCAAATCAGTTTTCAGAGTGTGGAAAGACAAAAACCATTCTAAATAGCTTGAAGCCTAATTGTATAATTAATGTTTTGTGTATAATTGACTAGTCTCCTTGATTAAAAAGAACGAAGGAAAAAAGAAATAGGCTAACACATAACTTCAGGGTGTGTTTTTGTGGGAGCTAATGTGTTAGCTTCATCAGACCCAAGTTCTGGAAAAGAATTTGCGACCAGACCTTCCATATCTCAGTGCCAGTTGTTCATCTCTTTTCTCCGCACATTTTTGTCGCGAAGGTGTCTGCTATGTTTGCAAAACAGCAACAAAAGAATCTTACGAAATATTGTTTCCACAACAAAGCAACCAACTGCAGCTGTCCTACATTTTTCACATAACACGTCAGCCATTTTCACAGAGCAACTCTGGGGAATGGTCGCAGCACTGGGTCTGGGCTTTCTGCAGCGTTTACCTTTAACACATGACCCATAGGAGCTTCTCTGAAGCACCTCAACACCACATCAGACCTTATTGCCAAAACCCCTCTTCATGTCGATGCTGTTTTATCCTGAGATGTTTGTCCCGTGTTAGAAGTGCCATCAACACACCCACACACTCGCAGTGAACTCTTTGGGGAGAAGATGTTGCTGTACTCACATCGGCTTATTCTGACATGCTTCTTACCCGGACATTTGTGTTCCCTTCCGGAGAATGTCAGGAGATTATCCAGTATTCAGTTCATGTCTAAAAGCAGATAGTCACTGCTGAACCACTCCTGCTATAATTGTGTTTTTTTACCTGTGTTTTTTACAGTATAGTTTATTTTTGTTTTGGTTGGAGGGGCAATGTCTTGTAACTTCCCTGGTTTGAATGTGTTCCTTTGATGATTATTCTGAAACATCTTCCTCATGGCTTTTTATGTAAAAATAACTGAAAAGATGTCTTTTCACATTATAGCACAGGGCATTATAGTCAGGAATGCTCTCTTTGTTGTAATATGGCTTCCAAATGCACTCTTATTATTTTTATGGCCTTTGTTCTCCAGGCTGCCTGTGCTCTGAGGAGTTTCACACCTTCATACATACTGTATATATGTGATAATTGTCCACAGACTGCCCGCGCTCCTCTCCCTCCCACCTGTAGCGTTTTCATCTTGGCAGCTTCTCCTCCATAACGATCTTGGCTCGTATCGTTTGTGCTTTTCCGAGCTCGACGCCTGCTCCCTCATTCGCTAATCACTAATCAAAGCTTGTGGCCCTGCTGGTCCACAGTTAACCTCTAGGCACTTGGGAGATGCTCCTCCACCTCCTCTGCATATGGCCATTGTAGATCTTGGGTGGCAGCCAGAGTGCCCTCTCTCATCTGCCCCTCCCCCGCCGATCGTTGGCGCAGTACTGAGGCATAAAGGCATTTGTATGCCAGTCATGTTTGGAAGGGGCCGCTGGCTCTTTAAGACTGTGGGAAAGGGGCATTTCTACACTCAAACAGCCCCGTTTTCACACATTCCTGAGGAGGGCATATTGAGCTCATTATCATAGCTAACTACAATGGCTCTTTGTGTGGGATATGGGATTTGGGAAGTTGCCAGATATCCTTGGGTGCATGTGTAGATGCACATGTGTGAATCTCCTGTCATATTTTTGTGTGAGCTCTGTAAAGTAACAGATAAATTCAATAATGCCTGATTTGAATTACCTAGGAGAATAAGCCAATTTCAAAGGCCAATCGTGTGGTTCTCACCAGAAACAAACACTACATACAATGTGTCGCATATTAGAGAACAACTCACCAGGAATTCAGCTCCTTATCTTTTTGTCCAATATAGACAAGGTTGCCAAATGACCGACAAGGTAATGGCAATGAGAGTTAAACTGACTCCACTGGATTAGATGTGGTTGAAACTCAAGGGGAAAAAGTAGAAAAGTAAGCAAGTAAGTATATTTAATAAGTCAAACTTTCATGTTCAGTAGTAAAGTACTTTTACTAACACTTACTTTGCCACACTTATCTACTCCACTTTAATCAGATTTATTACCACTCACTTTAAGGTCCCTGTACTAATGTTTTAGTGTTGTCCCTCAGCTCAAAGTTGATTGGGATAAATGTGGGTGACCATTGAGTGTATTTCAATTTGAAAAAGGTCAGGAACAAGCCTCAATTCTTTTTACCAGTCAAAATTAAATTGCTTTGGTTTCTCTCCGAAACCAGCATTCATTAGAAGTTTGGACATAAGTGCTATTTTACTAAATTATTTAATAATGGTGAATAAGACATTTTAAAGGTATGATAATTGAGTTGGGTAAAATGGGCTTGCATGCTTTCCACTGAAAACGTACAATTTGACATTTACAACCACATTTAACTGTTCTCAATTAAAAAAAACTTTTTTCAAACGGGAAGAAAGACACAAGACTATTCTTAACACAGTTTGGAGGTACTCAATAATAATTCCAACAATGGGACTTACTTTTATTTATTTATTCATCGCTTTGGCTTCATATTTACTATTACCGGCTAAAAAGATGATTCCATGAATACCCTGTTTCAGACAGCGAGTTCATTCTGAGTTTGCCTGGACTGCACATTAGTGTTTCCGTGTCCACTGGATTCTAATGGAGGCCCTTTATTTACTCGTTGCCATGGTAAAAAGTGGTATTTAGCTCAATTGATGGTTCCTTTTTTATCTACAAGGTATGAGTCAATTCCAATTGAACATAACCAGAGATGATGGAGCAAAATCAGAAAAAGTTTAAACCTGCTGCAACTGGTTGATTTAATCATTTTAAATACACACAGAGCATATATATGAATGTATATAGGTACGCACAATACATGTATTGCATATAAAACAGGTAATAAACAAGGCCTAAAACAAAACAAGGTACAGCAGTAGTTTGTAATAAAATTAGAAATGCTCCCACTGCAATCACATATCCACTGCTACAGTGATAACGGCACAATAAATGTCCTCATTATAATTTTGTCAGAAAAGCCCTTTGAGATGAGCTTTAACTGTTTCCACGACTCATTAAAAATCTCTCCAACTGTTTTTATGCCTCTGAGCCAGCAACAGCCATATTCAGAGCCATTATGTTTTCAGGTTCTCCATACGTACGCCCGCCCCTCACTGGGGGACAGGGTAGCTCAGGAATGTTCTTAAAAACCTGGTGCAACGGTTCACTGGACTGAGGGATGAACGGATCAAGCTTCGATGGTGATGCACCAAAGGTCAAAGTCGCTACGTCCCAACTATTTTGGCACTATTTTAGGGCATTTTGGCATTTTGGCAAGATGCCCTAAAGACCACCATACTTTCCCTCTTTGCCTTGTCTGAAGCTTCCAGCGTGTTGGAGCAGCTGCAGATCACAATAAAATAACAGACTAATAGTACAGATGTGTCAAAACAAAGTGCTGGATAACCAGCTGTGATGCACCTTTTATTATTTTCTTAATAGTTTGAGGTATTATAATACCTAATGCTATATGAGGATTTGGATACACGCAGACTATAATTATGTGTAGGTTTCTTTGATGCTTTTGGTCTTTGACAGTCATAAAAAGCAGAATATGAGAAGCCTAGGCCTGTAATAGAACCCCCTAATGACCTTAAGAGTTACCGCTGTATGTTTGCAGCCCTGATGGGATTGCACATGTGGTGCGGTAGTTGTGTTTGACTCCACGAGTGTGTGCTGTAGCAGAGCTGGTGATAGCAGACTTTGAGGAGTGTGCACTGTGGTGCACAGGAACACATTAGCAGCCAGCCACTCTGGAAGCGGCGCTCTCGTTTCCAACCAGGATGCTCCCAGCAGCCGCTGTGATCGAAGCCGACATCAACGACTTTCCCTCAGCTTCCCTCCTCCCAACACACAAACACACACCAGCAGCAAATCATTTTCCATGACAAAAATGGCGACAGCAGCAGAATCAATTGGAATCTTCCATCTCCAGTGACACTGGGGAAACATAGCCCGGCAGAAGTTACTGAAACAGACGCAGTGCCATCATCGTCATCGTGTTTCACTTGGTATTCCCACTTGCAGCTTGAAAATAGAGACCCCCACTCACCCATCCTGAACATATCAACCTATCATCTAAAGACCCCTGTCTCCATCTCGCTGCATGTGGCCAAGCAGAGTGGGAGGGGGATTCTTCCTCTGCTGGGAAAAAGGTTAAAGGGGGCTGTCTTTCATCAGCTCATCATCCTCAACTCTCCCTGCATAATTTATGGGCTTGTTACTGTAATCAAAAATTCCTATTTATTTATTTATTTATTTATTTATTTTGTAATGGGGAGTGGTAGTGGTGGTGGTGGCGTGTGCACTCCCACACAAACAGTTTCCATCGCGCCCCGGTCTTTTCATGTGAAATGAGTTTCGGCTGTGATGTCCCTCGGGTAACAGGGAACACACACACGCACAAACTGTGTGTATATTCATGCAGCACAATATCTCAAACTTCTCTCTGCTCTGCTCATGAATGTTAATGAGGGCAGGATGTACAGACAGAATCACACACTGTAAACTCATCCAGCGCCTGTGATGGTGTTGGTTTAAGTCTCTCGTTGGCCAAACTAATTGACGGGAGGTCATGTCATGTGTGAATTTTTTTTTTGTTGCCGCCCACTTTCTGGGTAATGGCTGCCCCGTGAATCTCCCAGCGTCACTTCAGGAGACAGCTGAGGGAAAAATCAAAGACACAATATTTGATCAAACCAGTCATGAAAAATATTCTCTATTCAATGAAATATTCCTACATTTGTGTCATATCAAGTGCAAGAGCAACAGTGACGATCTATCTCTCAAACACTTTAATGCATTTGAATGACAAGGACGTCCTTTAATTCAAAAGCAAATATCATCATCTGATTTATGAATTGAATGCCTCCTTTTGAAAGGAACAAATCAGTTCCATTCCGACTTGATAGATTGATCTTAGCAACATCCAACATCCATGCCACCAATATATTATATTACAATAATATATATAATATTTGATTTGAACAATTTAAAGCTAAAGATGTGACCCTTTCAAGTGACTGATTTTTTTAAATTGTAAATAGATAATACGTAATATAAGATATACTATATAGTCATAACACACAGTAAAATTTTAACTCATTATTAAATTACCTATGCAGTTGTAATGGAGTGTCTTTGAATCATGGATGAAGCATCACTGCAGGTAAGAGCGCTGAGTGTACGCCTGCTCTCAGGTGATTATCAGCCAACTCTGGCAATCAGCGTCCATGTTTAAACAAGTTATTGAGGAGATGTCGACGATGTCACACTCTCTCTTGTCAATCATGCTGCTGCTGCTGCTGCCGCTCATTCACAACTGCTCCAACTGTTCATTTTCCTATTAATTCGTTATTTCCACTGGCATCGTGCCTTGTGAGTTACAGCGTTGCTCGGTGACAAAGCTGTCTTCCACATTTCTCCGGGGGCTGAAGTCAGAGTCAAGCCATCCAGATGCAGGTTTCAGGATGACTGTCAGGGAATGTGTTCCTGAATACCATTCACACTGTGCATTCATAAGTACGCCTGACCTTGAGCACGTTTCACAGATGCTTGTCCTGAGAGGGCTGAGGGCCTCTGCAGGAATGCCATAGATTAGATGATTTACGTTGGGAGTTGCCATCCTGTCTCTGGTGGAGTGATAAGGTAAACCTTGAGAGACTCCACTCTCATGAGGATAGCAGCACAATAGTATTACTTATATTGAACATGACTGCACCCTATTCTGATTCTTCTGCACCGAACACAACACTGTTGCTCTCCACGTGCATCAAAATCAATGTCTTAACTTGATTTATAATGAGTTTACTTCTCCATTCCTTTGGTGAGCAGCTAGAAAGAGCACTTCATCTTGTTATAGTGCTCTACTGGTGTGATATAGAAGTCCTCTGCAGCGAGCCGCCCCACTGACGTCCCCTGCAGAGGCACAGAAGGGCGGGAACGCTCCATCCCCACAGCTGGAAGGGTGAGTGTTGCATGTGAACGAGCTGCATGAAAACACGCATGTGGGTTGGAATGTTGGTAAAATGTGTTTATAGTGTGTGTGTGTGTGTGTGTGTCAGAGATAAAGGGAGCGAGAGAGACAAAGCTGCCGAACATGTGATGAACACTCAGGCATCTCACACCATCGGAATCTTAAACCACAGCCTTAAAATACTGTCCTGACACTGACCGCCATGGGGGGAGAGGAAGTCTCTGGCCGCAGAGACCTGCGATTTCAAATGATTCAGCCGCCAGTCACGCACCTCATCAAACCCTGACCCATACCAGGACTTGACAGTCCAGCCCTCCTTCCCACATGGCCACTGACGAGCTGACCTGAGAAGCTGGGCGACGAGTCTGGAGTCTGGCCAGACACATTCCTGCCCGGCCACGAGACTCTCCACCCTGTGGGCTGAAGGCCTGAAGCCCATTCCTGTGCTCGGGACTTTTGGTTACTCGCTGCGCTAAAGCGTTTAAGGTGCAACATTTAAAAAATACGATAACAGGAGATGTGCACTGATCCAATTCAATTATGATTTTGCTGACTAAAAGCTAAAGTTTATGGACAAACGCCCCAATGCAGGAGTGCTTCTTCCATTGTCATAGCAACTTTTTTGCTCGTCCTCCTGAAAACAGGTGCCATCAACTACGAATGATAGAAACTTCAGAGGGAGAGGAGGCTGAGGGGAGATGAAGAGGCCTTTGAGTAACAGCTCATCTTTTATTTGGCAACACTTCAAATGTAGCCCGTTTACCACGTCTAGACGAGACAGCTTTCAAAGCCAGTGTAGGGCTCTGTTTCTTTTTTTTAACCCAAGTATATAAAAGCTATTTACTGTAACAGCAGAAGACAGACATCTCTTTTAGTTTTCCTACCACAGACGCTCTGCTTCTCCTCTTCGTTGCAGATGAGTTTGTCAGATGCCTCCATCCACCTCTCTTTCTCTCAGTCTCGCCCTCCTCCTCCCTCCTCCAGCAGTCTGTTTGAAGGTGTGAAGGAAGGGAGACAATCTGATCGCATTTGATGGATAATTTGAGAAACTCTGCGTGCGAGATCAGGGCTGGTGGCTGGACTTCAGAAGGCAGGTCGCACAAAGAGACTTGCTCTTCTTCTCCTGCGGCCCTTTTAATCCGACAGTGAGCATGCTGAGACCGCTTATGTGCTCCTAACTACAACCGCTAGCTTTTCATGTGGCTCTTCACGCTGCTTTGCTGTTGAGAAACCCCAGTAAAAGATGTGCGGTGCGGAGGAGACTTTCTACTTCAAACCATTGTGGTTTTATATCAGGTGGGCTGAAACGGACGCAGGGACGATCCCAGCCTCCCTATGTTCTCTTGCTAGATTTCTTCAGTCCAAATCCAAATCTGGAATGACAGCTCTTCATTATTTGTCACTGATAAGACAGTTTTAATAAGAGACTTTCTGTGAAATTATTCACTCATTTAACCAGAACTGATTCCACCGAGACGTTTGATCTGATTCAACTAATGTGCGCATGGAAATAGTTTTCCTAATTTTTTATCCTGAGGTACAAATAGGTACGACCTCTATATAATCTGTATATAAAAGGCATTATTATCTCATGCTGCTAGGTCCATTGAGTATGGTTCTCAATTTAAAGCTTGAATCAATCAAGTAATTATTCCACATCCCATCATAAATTACATAATGAGAGGAGGAAGTCACATGGATGATGTCATATCAGTGATAAAATGACATCATCCATGTTTAAATATTAACATAATTTATTATCCAACATTACCTGATTGCCTGTTTTATATACAGTTTGTTTAGGATAGGCATTCTCCCTCTTTCCCACCACTGACAGGCCAGTAATACAGGTAAAGGACTGACACATGCAGATACGATGAAAACAGGTTTAAATGCAGTGAAGACAATTTATTGAAAATAAACATGCAAGAACAGACAATAGCAAGTACTGTTTGCGTGGATGAATGTTTGATAAAGGATGGAGTCTATGTCCAGATATCCACTGTCAACACGGTAAACCCCCAAAAAAAAGACTGTGTCCCATAATCACACACCAATGACCTCCAAGAAGACAAATGTGTTGTTTTTTTCTTCTCAAAATATCCTCAGACGATACCAGCTCCTCCTCGTGCAAAATCCATAATCTATGAATATTCAAGCAAATTTGACTCCTTCACATAAAAGTCCGTTCTCAGTGTGTGTGTGTGTGCACTGGAGGCTACATGTTCCCACATCAGACTGGTGTCAGCTGCACACTGCAGGCCTCTTAAGTGGCTGTGGTAAAACAAAGCGTGCCGCTGCAAACACGTGTTAAACAGATATTTAAGATGAGCATTCCAGCAGATCAACACGAAAACTCCTCCCAAACTTCATTCGGCTCCATCATCCCAGGAAAAAAAAAACAACAAGTCACTTCTAAGTGGATGGTCAGATGAGCTGAGCACCGCTCTAACGATGATGACCACATGCTCACTCACCATGAGGTTAAGAGAGACTCAAGGCTCGAAAGCTACGTTTCAAATCCTGCGGACCTGCCACTGTTGTAGCAGAGCTATGCGTCCAGCCCGCAGGGTGTCCTTCTCTGGGCTTCTCTGATGACGGGGTGGGACTGTGGCTTCTGGGGAGTGTCTGGAATGGGTACCATCTCCCTGCGGTGCTCCACTGAGGCCCGATGACGGGAAGTGAGGGGACATTTCGCCAGTTTCAAAGTGTTTATTGGCCATTGGAGGACAAGGGTGGGGAGTTGGTGAGATGGGTGAAATCGGAGGGTGCATGGGAATGGCTTATTCTCTCCCTCACCGCCCAGCAGATCTGGCATATCACCAGCGTTGTGGCGGTAATTGATTCTCTCTGTGCCATTAGTCTCTGAGACAAAGATGCGCCAACAAGAGGGGGTGCTGTCACTTAGACGCTGGCATGGCGCCCAGCCACACACCCTCGGCACACAAATAGATACATGCAAAGATATACTCATTTTAGAGTCGTGCGCGCGCACACCGACACACACACACGCATTCGTTTTTTCTGCACAGATGCAAAGTAGCATCACTGTAATGTCAGCTGTCAAGGTCTGCTGAAGCAAGAGCTTTGCTCATTTGCAAATAGGCCAAACATCAACAATATATCACAAACATGGTTAATGCAGAACTCTACACACAGAAATCAAAGAGAATACAAATGACTGGTGATCAGATTTGACATTCTCCTCTTATACATGACATTATTCTGTTTGTGGGGGTTACTCGGGTTGTGGCAGTACAACATTCCTCCATCACACACACACACACACACTTGAATATAAAAAGAGAACTCCCCAGACAAAGAGCAGAGCATGTCTTTATCTCATTAAAGTTAACGAGGGGCTGCTGTCTTCTGCCTGCAGACCAGCGGTAATCTGATCCACAAGCTGCGCTGCGGACATCAGGCCCCGGCCCCGGCCCCATCACTGCCAGCGCTGTGCTGCTCATCCCGTGTCATAACGCTCCTCACCGAACACGTCCCTGCCGCCGCCGCTGGCTCCTTTAACGCTCATTGTCGTCATAACGATGATACTCATCGCCGCCGTGACGGAAATCCTCACCGTCACTACATCACCATATCATCCTCACTGTTGACGCATTAATGCCAACCACTGTACGCCATCTCCATGGCAATTGTCTTTTGTCACCCTCTTCCATGCCGTCGCTCATCACCATGGCCACGGTGGTAGTGCCTGCTTCACGCAGAGGAAAAAGAGGTGGAACAAAAGCAGGTAGTACACACACACACACACACACACACACACACACACGCACGCAAACGAGGGCATGCACAGAATGCCAATTAAACAAATGAAGGATAAGCTAGCGGAGACAATAGCGCCTCAAAGTCAGTTACAAACTAATTAAGGAACATATAGCATGCAATCTTAGATCACTCAGATCATTTTGCCCTTGGGCGCTGCGAGCTGCCTGATAAGCCTCCTTCCACATCTCTAAAGCGAGCCGTGCATTTAAAGACTGGCGTAAAATCAGAGCTGTAAACTGGTGGCATCCCTCCATCACACCGGCAGAGTGAAACCAGCCATGTCTGACTTTATTCCTTTCGCCTCTCAAGGCCCGTTACTACTTGGATGCTCATTTGGAGTCTGTAATTAATTGGAGCCTCTGTTTTTTCATCTATTTTTGTTTGGCTGCTGACCGACGTGTGGTCCTCTCACGCACTCGTCTTCAGGTCGACGTGGCTCCCTAATTAAGACTCCAGAGGACAGCTAATTGCTGTTGCATGCCTCTCAGCGGAGCAAGGGAGCCTTCTCCCGGCGCTGCCCGGAAAGAGCGCCCAAGCGCTGAATTAAAGGGGCTTATGTAAGCTTGCGGTGAAACTATTAAACACCAACCAACTTTTCCTTGTGAGGAACTGCCACTTGATTTAATGGGCCTCATTAAAAGTGCACATCACAGAGATCCAAACCACTCTCTCCAGCTTCACACGACAATGGGATAATGGTTCCTCCTCCATGCTGTCAGAGCCTAATCCTAAATATTGGACAGTGCTATTGCTCCCGCAGAACAAACCAAAATGGGCTGCAGCGTTCTTAAAAGGAAGGATTAACATCATTTGTCTTTTTTGACAAGGGGCAGAGAGGAGCAACCGAAGGAATAGATGGCACTGAGTGTTGTTTATTGGGGAAGTAAATAGAGAAATAGGGAGCTGAACGAAAAAGATCATGTATCAAGCTGAGATACTATTTTTTATTGCACTTCTTAAAATGTTAAATACGCTCCTGCAGATGAGCTGAGATCAAATGCATGTTGTCATTCTTATTAGGAGACTGAATGTATCCATCAGTATCGCATGCCATAATAAATAAATAAATACCTTTACACTATAACCGTCCTAGAGTTAATTGTGCAGCAGACTGTTGGATTCCTTATCAGATACATCAAAAACAGGAAGCCCTGAGCTGAGGGGTGGTGCAGCATGCAGAATGAGAGGGTAAAATCAGCTTCAACTTGATGTACAGCAAATCAATACCGACATATCTTCTACATGACACCTCTTTTTCATCATTCATTATATATGTCTATTTTTCGTTTTCATCCAAGTCGGAAAATGGCAACTCACTCGCTCCCTCACAGTCAGTCCTCCCAAAAATCCTTCTGTATTCTCCCAGGGGCCTGAACTTGAACATTTGTTTCTCACAGGGTTATTTCTGGAGATTACACCCGACCAAGTAAAGGCTTTAGTCCAATGACAGTCAAAGAAAGTGTAGATTCTGTAGGTGGGACCAAATGAGGAAACACAGCAGCAACGATTACTTAAGAGACACCATTAGGGCGCGAGAAATGTAAAGACCACTACCACAATGGGCGCTTCCACTAGATACCCTTGAAACATTCTTCTACTTCAAACACATAACTTGTGCGTCTCATGGAAAAAAAATCTCTAAGAGAAGAAAGAGATGGCAGAAAAAAAAACCCACAACAAAAACAAATCAGGAAGAAGCTGGAAATGAGTCCAACTCATGCATAACTTCAAACACGCTATCTTCAAAGTTGCATAACATTAAAAAACCAAGCCCACTCCGGGTTCTCAACATCAAAACCCAGGCAGCATCGAGGGGACACTGCCGAGCCTGCTGAGCCATGCCCTCACTCTGAGGCACAACATGCACCCACCCTCCTCTTCATCTCCATCCTTTGTCATCCCTTGCTGCTGTCCTTGGAGTATTTGTTACCGCAGAGCGATACGGCATTGTGAGTAAGAGAAAGGCCAGGTGGCAACACGCATAATGACTTCCCACCCCGAGAGCAACACAGACAGAACAGAGAAATCCTCTGAATTCTTTCCACTGCTTTCTTTTTATATCACGTCCATATACTACAATGGAGGCTTTAAATCCTTTTTCTCTGTTGGACACACTCTCACTGCCTAAAACTGGTGTAACCTTTCATCCACACGCCTCCATCTACTCATTTGAATTTTGAATAGCTTTCAAGCTGCATGTTATCCACAATAAGGATTATTGATTATTTTATTCAGATTACCGAATGATCAACGAGGTTGGTTTAGTGTCAATCAGTCCGAGTGGCAGAAACCGAATGTTTCTATGCAGTCCATATTTCCTTTCCTGAACAGCAGCCAATGATGCCTCATGGGGAAATCACTAAACAACAGTACATGCTAAAACATACTGGAACAATGGAATGCAAAAGAGCCGCAGGGCCCTTACGTTACATGGGTGCAAATCAGCACAAATTGGCTCAAACGCACTATGTGTTGGTTTTAGAGCAATGTTTTTTTTCCCTCCGGTCAACACCAATGTTGTTTCATGTAGGTTCATTGTAGGGCACATATAGAGAGACGACACATTCAAGTTTCTGAACTGTATAGATGTATCCTTTTTTCACCATTTGATTAATTTAACCTAAATGTGATCTGTCAAATCAGAAGTTCTATTTAATTAACTTCCTCTGAACTAACACTTTCTCCGCAGACTTGTTGATTAGGTTTCAAGAATATTTTCCTCTATCCTGGGATGCTACAGTAGGCTCAACAGCAGCGCAATACCACAGGAGGAAAAAAAAAAGGTCCCAAACCAAAGAGCTGACCTTCATAACACCCTGAGCTCAAAGCTGCATCTCTGTGCCATAGATTTCTTCATAAAACTCCGAAGAGGGGACAGGAAGCTGCAGTCTACAGCAGGGAAGAGCCATAGGATCAGGTGTGAGGTGACAATAAGCAGATTGCAATCAGCACTTACAAAGTGTGAACATGTAATTAAGAAATGACAAATGTATACGAGGCACGGGGGCTTGAACACACAATAGAGGTGTAAATATACATTGGTGCTGGTGTCTTTATGTCTTCACTTGGCTTTAAACCTTCTTTGTCACTTTCAAATGCACCTGACAAATTCCACGCCACGCTGATAAACACATACAAAATCCCGCCCACGCGTTTAAAGAGAGAAAGCTCTTCAGAAACGCACCTTTCCGCCCACATATGTTGACATACGCTCATGAACAAACTGGTAATGTTCCATCAAAGCTTATGGCGCCCATTAAAACCGCGGAGACACACGTGGAGCCGGGCCCGTAGTTAACGCCCACACACTCTTGAGTGCCGTACCTTTCCATCAACTGCGATTGCCGGTGACAATCACGGACCCCACTCAATTACACCTGGCTAATTGTCGAGATGCCACGTTACCGCAGAGAAACTCACTAAGACTGGTTCCCTGCTTTAAGCCTGAGTCTATTTATACATTAACGTACACAATCCTGTGGTATTTCTGACGAAAATGTAAAGCATTGCACTTTTGCAGAGGGCCTGCAGTGGCCTCCTGTACTCAGATAATGGATTATTTAAGCAGCTGCTGTGCCTCTCTCCATGCTATCTAACCCGGTGGAGATACAGTAGATTTAGTCTCTTTCTTTCCTGCTCTCGAACAAACATATAAGAGCCCACTGCACACAGTACACACTTTGCCTGAAGGATTTTAATTTGAGATGCAGACTCCAGTGTCATAGTGAATGATATTAAAAGTCGTATCATGAATAAATCAGGAGACAGAGGATTCACCTCAGCAATGTGACAGATAAGCAAAGAGAAACGGCACACAGGAGGAGACAGAGTGAGGGAGTGGAAGAGGTTTGAGTCTGAAGGGTGGAAAGGCCAATAAATAAAGCCTCTTTGCTTTTTAACAATACAGACAGCGGCTGTGTGCGATGCAGGCCCTTAATTTACGGGACTTCTTAATAAGGCTCTAATGACTTTACGGCTAAATCTAGAACATACCTTCATCTGTCATCTGATCCCTCATGAATGCTTCTTAATGACTATTTCCAAACAAGGAACATGTTCTTAATGGAACGCGTCGTTTGTCACAAATCACTCAGTTGTAGCATCAGTCGAAACCGACAATTTGTCAGTTTGTCATGCATTTACTGAACGAGACAGTGTCAGAGCAGGAGAGTGGTGCCTCCAAAGTTTCTGAAGGGTAAGCTCTCATTCCAACCTTTCAAAGCCTGAAATGTCCCCAAGCTACCGGCGTGTGGCAAAGCCTTAGTGTTTCAGACCAATGACTTATCGCTGATAAGTCTGACACCAACAAGAACTGTAGTTCAGAACAATGTCAGCTAAGGAGGTGACCATCGATACTGCTATAGTATTGCGTGTATCAGAACTGGTGAATATTTCTTCAAAGTTTTGGGCACCAGGGTCCCAGAGCAGTTTGACTGCCAACACAACATTTGCATAACTATATGAAGATTGTTGCCAAGCAATTGCCCATTTACTCATCCAGCAAACAAAGTAGCATTAGCATTCATTGGGATTAATTCATACATAAGTCAGTCATTTCATCTGTTTTTGCCTTGGTTTGGTCTTTGCCAACTTTTACCAGTTTACTCAGCAACGAAGATGCCACCTCAGAAAACCTCAGAAAACCTCAGAAAACGTCTCTTCTCTTGAATTTATCGATGCTAACAAGTTCCATTAGTTCCAAGTAACAGAAAGTTGGGTTCTTAGGACTTTCCGCACATACTGATTTTAAGTGTTATTTAGTTAAATAAATAAATAATAAAATAAAATTCATTAAAATCTGAATGTTTTTTGAGTTTGTAGAGGTTCTTCCATGGACATGTCTTAATTGAAAAAAAGTCCGTAAGCTTGCAAAGAAATTTGATTTGCCAAATTCCAGTCTAATATTATTCTTCCTTAAAAACAATTATAATAAATAAAATACCACTGAAGAGAGGGTTGCGAAGGGGAGACAGCCCACACCGCCTGTGGGAGTTGCAATCACTGGAGGAAATGTCTACCATGTCTGTAGTCTGCGGAGGTTTTGTCTCCCATGATGCTCTCGTCAACCCCCACCCATGAGACCCCACCTGGAGCCATTACCAGCACTGAGAAGAGGGAGGCAGAGAGAAAATCATTCTGCTCATAAGCTCGGATTGCATTTCATCCTTTGCTCTGTCTAACTACTCGAGAGCAGGGTCCACCACGTCAACTAGTGTTTGCCGTGTGTACGTGCATGCACGGGCACATGAATATGCATGTGTATTTTGTGTGTCTGTGCTGTGGCTACCTCTGAGGGGGAGGCAGCGGCTCTGTCGGCAGGTTAATCCAGCCCTCAGGCTAAGCATCAAACTTTCAGATCAGAGAATCAATAATTCAGACAGCAGCTTGTCAGGATCTATCACAGAACACAGACAGAGAGGCAGGCAGCGGCACGACAAAGGCACAGAGGTGATTTACAGCCTCGTACAACTCACACCACGTGCGCGCACACACACACACACACATACACAAATAGAGATGGACGCAGACTCCCTGCGTAATTGTGCACTGATACACTCACTCTAATCACAGTTACACACACGTAATGTTCAGGAGCGAGGAAACATGCGCATACATAAATTTAGCCGCGCACAAAGAGCCACACCTTGACTCCGTTCCCCAGAGAAATTACAATATTTGTTGGCAAGGAACTGATTGATGGTTACAATCAATTTTGATTCCCAAACCTCGGAATCTAAACTCATCCCCGACTATATCGTGTCACAGATCTACTGCTGTGCTTAAGATCCACCAGCTAGTCCTTGAAGCATACACCACCCTATTAATATGGCCGTGGCACTGCTGTAAATCCCCTGCAAATCAGAGAAACGTAGCAACAAACCATGTCTGTTTAGTGTGCATTGTGGGGGAGTGAGCTGGTAGGGGGTAAGCGAAACCGAGGGATATTTCAGCGTGTGGGTGTATAATGGCTATCAGAGGTGACTTTCAGTGGGATCAACTCAAAACACTTGCACACAAACAAGCGTTATTTTTTTTTGTTTGTTTCTTTCCCCACACAGTCACAGAGCATTAGCTTGTATAGATAACTCTATCAAATGATCATGCAGCTCTGTGGGTGTAGGTCTGTGGAAGTATGCATGTGTGCGTTTCTGCAGGAGGCAGTCATAAAGTGAAAGTGCTGACGCTCAGAGACATTTACTTGCAGTTGAGTGAACCCCTGCAGGCTTGGTAACCTTGGGTGCCATGCCGTGTATGAACCAGCCTAATTACGCATGTTTTCTGCGTGTGTGTGTTCATACGGTACAACCAATCACAGCCCACCTCAGCACCACAAGTGGTTTCGAACACATAACCCTTAACTAGCGGCTTGGTGATCCACACTTTGAAACATGAATCTGTGGGGGTTGAACCAAACTAAGGAATTTTCACTTCACGTCGGCTTGATTTACCGACTTAACCGTTTCCTCTCAATGTCCAACCACCAAAATCCAGAGGGAGAGCAGCAGAGAGTGTTTTCAGCCCTGCAGCTGCAACAGTTTGCAATAAACCTCAGACTTGTTTGCTTGTAGGGTTCTATGCAGCTTAAAGGGAGGAAATGCATACGCTATTTTATCAGCAAAAATACCATCTGTCTAATTTACAGAAGAAAAAAAAATGTGATTTACACTTGACAGTGTTTAATTAAAATAGTAACAGTAATTGTAATCTCCACAATCATTACTGTCTAAACCCTCCTTAGGATGAAAACCACAGAGTGGTCACAGTGAAGGGGGAGAGCAGGTGGACACAACACATTTGATTTAATGAAAAAAGAAAATATAGAGCAGGCCCAGCAGGAAATAAAAAGGAAACTCAGAGCTGTTGAAGGGAAAAAAAAACAAGGCCGGGTAATGAACTTGAAGCAGAACCTAAACAGACAGCAACTGAACAGACTCGACAGAAGTGAGGACTCGACCTCAACAGAAAGTGAGCTGATGACAAACCTGAGACAGGTGGCACAGGGACCAACAGGTGAAGCAAATCATGGCAATCAGCTCAACTGCAGGGACACAGGAAGAAAGTAAACATACAGAAACACATGAGGGAGAACTTCAAAATAAAACAGGAAACAGAAATCAATGTGAACACAATCTAAAGTGAAGTAAGCCCCAGGTATATTTCGAGGGCGTCCATAAGACAGAACCAACACGTACTTTCCGAATTCAGGGTCAAGGCAGAATCATTAATCAACCAAATTCTATTTTTGTAACCCTTAGTCACAATACACAATTTGTCTCATAGGGCTTGACCAAAGTGAGACATGCCCTTTACCGTCAACAATAGGAAGGAAAACTACTACAAACGTTTTAATAGGGAATATAAAACTCCCACATATGAGAGATCATTCTTCCAGGACAGACAGAAGTGCAATAGATGTCTCATGTGATGGAGAATGTCAGAAATATTAGAGTAATTAGGGAAAGTTGGCTTCTCATCTATTTTTTACACTTTAGGGACAATGAGTCAGTCTGAATTCTGGGAGTGCAGAGTTCTAGTTGGGTGATATGGCACTCGGAGCTCTTTAATATATGCTGGTGCCATATTATTAAGGGCCTTGTATGTCAGGAAGAGATTTTTAAGTTCTGCTCTCAATTTAACTGGAAGCCAGTGTAGTGAAACTAATACAGGAGATGTGTGATCTCTTTCCCTGGTTCTTGTCAGGACGCATGCTGCAGCATTTTAGACAAGCTTGCGGGGTCTTTAACGGCTTACTGCTGGGGCCTGATAATAGGGAATTAGAGAAATCAAGTCTGGCTGTGACAAAGGCATGGGCTAGTGTTCCTGCAACTTTTTGATACAGGTCATGTCTGCTTTTTGATATATTACGGAGGTGAAATATGGCAGACCTATAAATTAGTTTTAAGTGACAACCAAAGGACAAATCAGGATCAGAGATGACTCCAATATTCTTAACTGCTTCTTGGAAACAAGGGCATTGTCATCCAGCGCAGCTATATCATTACAAAATGAATCTCCAAGGTGTTTAGGGCCAAGTATGAGAACCTCTGTTTTATATTTATGACCTTGAGACACGATTGAAATTTAGTAAAAGTGTCATTTACATAGCATGCTTTGTTTTTGTTCAAAAATGTGTATCAATATACCAAGATGGTGGCATTCACATTCAGAATATTGTAGCTTCCTTCCATTTCTCAGTCTTCAAGGACAGGAATCAATTTAGAATTGAATCTTTTTTTTTTTTTTCAAAACTGCTTCAATAAGTGGAAAAGGGCAAACTGTTCCCAAGCACTAACTCCAGTCCTTTTTTGGTCCTCTGACTTGTTATAGGAAACATGACTGGCTAACAAAGGCCTTCAAATGAAACGAATGAAGCAGAAAACCTTGTGAGAGCACGTAGCATAAGTTTATTTAGTAATTTGGAAAAAGTTACAGTCTTCTGCCTGTCATTATGTTTGTGTCCCCACCATCTGCAGACACACTGCAACTCTAGTCACAGGGAAAGCCATCATTATCCTCAATGCAGCGTGGCTGCACATCTGTAAAAATGAAGCAGGCTTGTGAACTGGCTGGAAGTTTTGGTTTAAGTGGCGCGGCGTTGGTTGGGTCTTTGGCTCTTTGGCGTGTCACTGATTAAATGTAGAATAGGCAAGCAGTTGCTAATTTCCTATTTGTTTAGAAAAAATATCTGAGAGTAAAGCCTCTCAAAGAATCGGAATATCTAAATCATGATAGATTTTCAAATAGTTCTGACCAATAACAATGTCACCAAAAATGTAGTTCAGCATTACCATAATTGTATGTTTTATTTGAAGAACTTTGACTTTATCGTGTCCCTCCATGTTCGATTCCTTACCTACTTGAAGTTGTGATGCAGGAAGTTGAGGAGAAAGTGAGAAACAAGGAGAGAGACAGAGCAATCTGACCTGAAGAGGGGAGGCAGATAAAGAGATAAAAGGATAAGGAGGGATGAGAGATGGAGGATGCAAGACAGGAAAGGGAAGGAACAGCCTGTTTGCTTCCTGTGTTCATCCATATTTCACAGCACTTTCAATTAGTACCAGTGTGGCTGCAGAGCGGCTGAGAGAGATAAAGAGCGAGAGAGGCGGAGAGAGCGAGCTTTGCTCCAGGTCACCGTGGCCCGGTACTGGCATCTCTCTCTTTTAAGGTGTTTGCACACATAAAGTCTGTTTGCTTTGCCCTGGGGCAGGGCACAAGCTCTTGGGTTGTTACATCTCCATATTGCTCAGGTAATTTTTAATGGTGCAAATCTTCAACCACGGTAGAATTTATCAAGAGAAGCCACATGTCTATTTGTTTACTCCTGTGAGCGGGATCAATTTAAAACTTTTTTTTTTTTCTCCAGCGCAGTGCAAGAGGAGGTCAAGTCCCGAGTGCAAACAAACTTTGACCATCATGTTCGCCAGGTGCAGACAGTTCTTGAAGTTCGGCGAGGCAGGCAAGACAGGATTCCAAGATCCAAAACATGGTAGTGGTCAGGAAGGTGTGCGTGGGTGTAGGGGAATGAGGCGATAGTTGGCTAATGACGGCGACGCAATCTGAAGTGTCGGAGAGAGATGATTAGAACAGGTATTAATTTGGTAGTTGTGGCAAAACAATAAACTGAAAGACATCACTATTGCTCCTGTGGTGACTGCCGTAGAGTTCTCATCTGGGTACCACTACGAGTACCTCAAGGATTCAAGGGTCAGCAAGGTTTAATTGTAACCACTGACTACATTCACACAGTCCACAGTCAGCCACAGAGGGGGGAGTTATCACGAGAATAAACTCATGTATTTTTTTTTTTTTTTGTTAGAGTAGAACTCTGAGGTGGCCTCAAAGCTAACAACGTCAAGTTGAAACATTTACTCCTGTGGAGATGTTCCCTTGGAGAAAACAAACCAGCAGCAGAAAACATCTTTGAAGTTTGAGATGGGCTGAATGCTGAATATTGTGCAATCAATTATAAGATAGAAAAAAATATATAGAGATAAAAAAAAAAAAAAGTAGTTCTTCTTTTGAGCCGTGCGCATGAAAGGATTTACTGTTTCAATGAATCTTAGGCCGGTCGATGCACCAAAGCCTCTTCACTTCATCACCTGCAAGAACCATTTTATCCAACATCCGTCCTCAGTTTGAGTTATATTAGGAGCTCATTTCAATTTTGATTTTTCAAAATAAAATCTGCCAAGATATTGATTGTCACAAAGCAGCCTGATAGAGAGGAAAAAGGAGTTTCTATCCTTAGAGTTAGTATATTATCTATGGTTGTTTCTCCTTTTTTATTCATTCAGTGTTATTATTATACGATTACGCTACTATATAAGTAATTATATTTATAATCAGAATTACAGTTTAGGTCCCATGGGGGGGCTGGAGAGAAGGGGAACCAGAGGTGCATTTGAGGAGCAGCCATTTCAGTTGCATCCAGCAGCTGTTGTCTGGCAACACCTGCTTCTCCAGGGAGCCAGGGCCTACAGAGAAGGGATGCCAGCCCCCAGGCATAACCCCAGGCAATGCATGTCAGCCATATGTGCGGCCTGCTGTAGGGACCAATGAGGAAAGAATGACTCCAGTGTTGGGGTTGAGACAGAGAGACAGTGTCAATTCAGGCTGCATTCTGGTTGATAGCTCTGCTGACGCCAGGCTGGGTCAAACCTCGGCCACGCAGGACGAGGGGTTCAGTCTCACCCCTTCAGCACATGCGGCAGAGTATTTTAATGTCAAACATCCCACAGTTTGATCACACCAGAGCCACAGGACACAGAGCAGAAGAGGGGACTGCAGGGAATGATGAAAAGTGACGCATTGGGAAATTAATTAAGGTGAAGATAGGAGTGAAGTACCTGCCTCTGGGTGTCCAGAGCAGATCAGGCATCAGAATCAATTATGGCGTTCAGCTGTCTTTGACCATCCGGGCAACCTACGGCGGGCAGCAACATATGAAAGTGTAATGCGATGTCCATTGCCCGTCATCCCTTCAGTTTCACACCACCAACAGCTGGATTTCAACACTGTTATATTATAGTACCTCTGACACCTTGGGAATTGCAGAGAACTGCAGCCCCTTTAAAAAAAATGAGAGTAGAGTCTGGAGGCGGACAGTGTTTTGAGGCAGATGATCCCTCTGTGATAGATGCAATCTACCTGCCATCCAATCTAACACTCCTGCTCTCTGCTCCTCTCGCTCAGTCTCATAGTGCAGGTTTCATAACACACACTCTAAAATGGAGCTTTAATCGCAGTGGGATGGAGAAGAACCAACATTCTTCAAATTGGCAGGTTCATCCTAAGTCTTATGCAAACTGAGTTTACACACATGGTGCTCCACACACTGAAGTGTAGCTTTGACAAAACACTATTTACTGCAGCCTTGGCACGGAGTGGCTTGTTGTGGTGTTTCTCCAATTGATTTCTCAGAGAATTGTCAATCAAATTGTGTGAGACTCCCCGTCTCTCTTTGCTCCTGGCAGATCCTCAACATGTCTCAGCATGCGAAGCGCTTCACTTCTTTTTTCTTAAAAATCACATGGCATTGAGAAGACAACATTCAATCAAAACCTCAGATATTCCAGAGGAAACGGGAGAAAGACTTTACACCTCTGTTTTGGGAAGTGCCAGCACATCTGTTGAAAAAAAGTGTCCTTTTAATTTTGCGAAAAGGAAAAGCAGCAATCCAAAATGTTCAGACAGAAAAACACAGGTAAACGAAGGTAAACATGATTAAGTGATGTCACTTGGTGGCTGCGGTGGAAGACCGTAGGGTTGTGTCCCTCTGGCTATGTGGAGCTACACAGTATTTAGCTTCCCACATGTGTACCTCCTCTCTCCTTTCTGCTTGAGGCGAGATGCTCCTGTGGCATTAGCCAGCAGCAGCACAGAACACCCACATTTTTGACCAAACTGTCAGCGTTTGAGTTAGATTTGGGGTGTCAGGGTATATTTATCATCAAACACAGACATCTGAGCTTTCTTGCAACTTTAAAGTCGGTTCAAGCGTGAACCACCATCAGAGTAGGTAACATGATGGTAGTTAGCATGTGGTGATGATGTCACTCCTGGTTTGATCTTTGCTCCAGTCTAATAACACTCCTGTCTCACAGCGTGTCCATCATCTGATATGGTGTTTCATCGATCTGTTTTCTCTCCGGCTTGTTTTGGCATCTCAACATGAAGCCAACGGAGAGGAGTCCCAGGGGCAACAGGCTAGAATTACTCAGTTCAACCAAATAAATAAATAATATATATGCAACTGTTTTTTGTCCTTGATTAGTTTGACATAAACCTGTAGGGGTGTGTTGTACTGTAGTCCTGTGAACTGTGAATGTCCTCAGGTGTTACCCAACCTCTTCAGAGAGTTTTGGCCCTGAAACGTGACACTTTCCAGTGGGTGGGCTGGCACTGGGATCTTAATCACTGTCCATCTCCTCCTGGCCTCAGTGGCTCATTCTTCCTTATCCCTAGTCCAGTGAGTTCATTCTGTCTCTTTCCTTTCGTCCCAGCAAAGACTTGGCTACAGCCGCTAAGTTATTTGAGCCAGAGAACATCCAGAGCCCAATCTCTGCTGGGAACAACCATGTCAGGCACCCTTTGTCCTAGCACTGTTGAGCTTAGGCTTGCACTTGATGGACTTTGTCTGGTGGACATATCTGCATTTTTCCTCCGAGTCACCTCAGGCCGAGTCTTGTTCCAGTACTGGGCTGGAACAAGACTCTGCCACATGTCCAAATGTAGGGCTTCACCTCCCATTCACCCACATTCCCCAGGAACTGGCACTCTTTGGCAGATTTGGCTTTGCTCTTTTGGTTCCGGGATCCCTGGATCCCTTCTTGATGAAGGTCTCTTATTATCAGCCTCCCACTCTAATGTGTCAGCACGAGACAGAACCACTGTCTTAGCTAAATCATGAGTTAAAGAAGTTTGAAATCCAGACAATCCAGAGTGTGGAAGTTTAAGTTTTTTCATTGTATTTTCAACTCGGGAAGCTCAGGCACTGCCTCTTTTGGACCAGAGGATCAATCAGCTAACCAGTTTCACCTGCGCTGATTAATGCTCTGGTCCAGGTGAAGGTGGTGTCCCCGCTACCTCTGCAGTACCCTTCATGTCAAGTTACCATGTCATATTCTCAATTCCTCTACTTTGGCCTGGCTTTCACCAAAATCCTCAAACTCTTCTACCAAAACACAAAAAAAGGATTTTGACAGTAATCACGTGAGAGAGATCGAAGCCTGTAAACCGTTGAGCAGCTGCAGACAGCAGGCGGGACAGAAGGTACTAGCTGGACATTTTCTTTCCAGCTGACTATTGTCAATAGTAATTAACCAAAGAAATGCCGATTACATTTCATTTGGCAAAATCTGGGACAGTGGTTGATTATCATACCCTTGGCTTTGTTTCCACAGTATGATGCATAATGAACACTTGTCTGCAAACACACTGATTGTTTTTCAGAACTACATGGACTGAACAATGAGCTGGGAAGAATTCTGAAGATCTGTAATAGAATCACAGTGTGCATCTTTGACAAAGTAATATTATGTACTGTTATAATGCATTTGCCTTTTCCCCCTTTTAGGAAAAATGTAATGAAATAAGACCTTTCACACTTGTTCTTGCAGAAAAAAAAACATTTCTGACTTCTTCAGTCTAAGCAGATTATACATTAATTGTTTTTTTCCAGCTACTTCTGCTAGTTCCCCTAAAATTCCATTTGTTACTGGGTTTAAATATTTAGTGACTAATACTAAGAACAGCTTTGGTATGAGAAACTGCTTCATCTTTTCCTTTCAAATTATTTGATTTGTCGGGTCCCTAGATCTCTATCCACCCCGAATCAGGTATATTTAGGAAGCGATTCATGGTGTGACCACATCTCTGAGCTTTTTCTGTTCTCAGTCAAACCAAATTCAGTTTTGACAGCGGTTAGAATAATTGCTTCTGGTTGACATTATTTCATTAAACTATATCATGCTGAGAGCCAGATTACTGTCATTATCCAACAGTCATAGAGAAATTTTAGGCCCACTTGCACGTCATAGTAACTTCCTTTGTCTTTGTTTCTGCCAGATAAGACCAGCAATGTTAATACAATATGAAATATAATGTTTTCTCATACTAAGACGCGTTTCTGTGCAAGAAAAACAAAAGGGGTTTTCAAGTCTTCACCCTCCCCCACAGTAGTAAGAATAAACTTCCAGATCAATTAGCAGTCAGTATCAAATCTCTCACAGTATGTTCTAAGCTTGCGCTGCTTATTATTGAGAGGATAATTGTTGCCTTGCGGTGGTTTGAAGTTGCTTGCTGACTGACTGCCTGACTGACTGACACTGATACATACACATACATGAACAGTAATTACTAACAAGCACATGAAGACACATAAAGAATGAGTGACACCGATAATTAACACACATGCAACACATGCTCTCCCCTTTGTTGTGCCTTTCAGAGGGTCCTGTGTACACCCCAGTCAGAATAATCCATCTCCATCATGTCGACACAGCGCTCCGTCTCTGGGATTGCCACACTCTCTAATTACTCTTTAAGATAATCAGCCTGTGTGGCTGGAGATGCAGCTCCCCTCCGTGGCTCCGTCTTCCCAGGGAATGAGAGGTTTAATCTGCGGCAAGATCAAAACTACTGGGAGCAGGAGGAGGAGGGATGGGAGGCGGATGGAGGGAGGCGGGTGGAAATGAGAAGGAATTTGGGCATCTTAACAAACTCTTAATTACGTTCTCTATCCTCTGCTGGTGGCAGGCATAAATGCCAGTCCCCAGGGAGCCTCTGATCCACTTTCTGATCTGCTGAATTCACAGCCGAGCTGCTGATCAAAAAGATGGAGCGGCCTAGATGCTTCAAACACATGGGACCTTTTTCTAGCATGGGACTCATAGCTTGTCACTGAGCGGAAGTTTGAATTGTCAAAATTCATGTTTAAAAAAGTGAAAAAAAAACCCAGCAGCTGCCTTTAAAGACAAGGGAAGGGGTTTTTTTTAAAGAGAAACACAGAGGGTTCAATGGCTCCATGAATTGATAATGAGCATTCATGCAACGCGCTGAAGGCGTTTGTCCCATATATGAGGCAGAATTCATTGGAGATGACCTCCACCCACATCCTTGGTGCTCTGATGTGCTTGGCACAGCTTTGATGTTCGCCATCAGCTGAATCCCTGGGGAGACTCTGCTGTAATAAACTACAGCTGCGAGCGTACTGTAACACTCTCGCCAGCAGGAAGTCCCATCAGCCTGTCCCTCTGGTTCAGGAGGCCACTGAAACTGGATCAGGACACATAACTGGACAGTATGCACGCTGACCACCCGTGTCACACATCATATCCTTTCAGGATAAGAACAGAAAAACTGAAATGTCTTCATGTCGCTTTATGGGCTGCGACAAAAGATCCACGTTGAGTCTTTCAGTCTGTAATGCCATGGCCATGAAGGAAAGCAATTTCTGATTGGCTGTCAGGTTTCCTTTAAGATTGCATAATAGCAAACAAAGGCCTAGAGCACAGTTTGCGTTCACCACTATTAAGGTATATTAAACTGCAAGTATCCATAGCAACATTGCTTCTAATAGTGAAAGCGGCTAAGCACCTTTCTTTCATTTTCTTTCTTCATTTCTAAGTGACCAAAGACTACACCCAGTGTAATTAAAAGGTGTTGCGGCAGTGTGCGATGCCACGGGGCTTCACTGCAGCAGCCAGAGACGAATCCCTTGGACTTCATCAGTGCACCTTGTTTCAATCAACATTAAACTTAAACATAAAATCTTAAGTGTCCGAGTGCCCTCAGTGCTGTCTCCATGTTCTCCAATGTGTTCCCCAGGCAGCTCAGGCACTGCTCCTTTTGTACCAGAGGATCAATCAGCTAACAGATTTCACCTGCGCTGATTAATCCTCTGGTCCAGGTGAACGTGCCTCTCCCTGCTACCTCCACAAGTATATACTCTTCGCTGTCATTTACTCAAATAAACCAGACAAAACAAAATGCCAGGTGCAAAATGCACGTTTATTTATGCCTGTAGCTTTAATCATGAAGCAAAAATAACTGAGTATTGAAGCTGAAGACATATGGCTGCTTTTTAACATTCTTTTGGGTTTGTTTTTGTGGTAATGAAAGTAAAAACTATAACAGATTTTTTTTTAAAAAAAGTCGACATAATAAAGAGCTACACAGAATAATGGCAGTGTTGGGAATGTGTGGAGATTGTTTTGAGCCAATGTAAGATAACTATAAGCCCAGTCCAGTCAGGTTTATAGACAGATATTTGCATTTTTTCTTTACCCTATAGATTATTCTTACAGCTGAAAACATCCCATCTTACAAGTCAAATCCTGTGAACTTTATGCTTTTTAGATGTTTAAATAATTTATTGAGTTTATCCAGTTGGTATATCCATAATTTTCCAAATGTCAGAATATCACCAAAAAAAAAAGAAATTAAACACATCAGATCTTTGTATTGAAAGGTTTTTGTTTTTTCAAACAATTTATTCATCAATCATGCAAAATTACTATTTATTTTTTAATATTCATTTATAGAACTACGCCACTGGATATACATTCCAAAATAAACTGATTTTGCAGTCCTAGTCTGAGGTTTGGGTGAGGAATGTTCGCGTTCCTCTCTAATATTTACTGACAGACCCTCCACATTATACAGCACCATACAGTTTATGCAGATGCAGACACCAGTACAGAGCTCAACCTTTGTCAGATCACAAAATTCCATATCCTGTGAAATATGGCGACGTCTCTGAACTGGCTGCCGAGGAACATGGGAGATTAGGGAGGAAAAGTGCATTAAGATGCTCTAGTTGTAAATATATACGGGGAGGGAGCGAGCGAGTGGGAGAAGGAGTGTAGGTTTTTAAGTTGCTGTCACCGGGCTGTCACCATGTCTGTCAGAACAGATCCATCACAGCTCTGACACGTCAAGCTTCACATTTGCATGGAGTGCAGCAGGAGCTTGTCCTTATTATGCATTCTATCTTGCACTAACCTCCCTCTCTCTACCAGATGAACTAACTAGCATCCGAGAGGCGTATTTTATAGGACGGCATGAGCTGGGGATGATGGAGAGCTGTTATTGGCGTCTGACAGCATGTGAGTGTATGTGTGTTTGCCCGTAGCTCCGAAGGCCGCCATCTTCCCAGGTGTACAATGATCAGCCATCTTGTCAGGTGAGCTGCTGTTGACTAACTATGTGTTGCTGCGGCTCTCTCTGTGCAGGGTGACAGTAACCAAGGTGATAGGGCATTGAGAGCGTGTGTGCGCACGCGTTTGCGTGTGGCACAGTTTGGCAGTGCATATGCAGCCAGTCCCTCAGTGAGGAAGCCTCCACTGGGACAGACACAGCTGTGGCACGGCATCGGGTTGCTAACGAGCCTTATCATACAGGCTCTAGACTGATGACACACACACACACACACACACACACACACACACACCAATATTCACAAAACTGAGGCATCTCTCTGTCACACACACTTGAACATACATATACTTGCTCAAACACATCCAGTCACATGCAGTTACCCTTAAATGGATGCTCCCTTATCTACATGTACATCCACTCTCATATTTTTCATTTATATACAGTATAGAAACAGCAATACGCTGCAGTCTGAGTCACCAACCACTTCTGTACCAGAGGATCAATCAGCTAACAGATTTCACCTGCGTTGATTAATCCTCTGGTCCAGGTGAAGGTGCCCTCCCTCCCCACTACCTCCTCATTTAGACTTTAGGAAAAGCATGAAATTACCACTTAAACTGTTTATTGTAACTCTACATTTCACATTACAGCCTGAAGCCCTAGTCAAAGTCGTCACTATCAGTGTTACCTCAAAATAAAGTGGTTGAGACAAATTTTTAAATATCCATCCATCTACTCCCCTGACCAGATTTCTAATTCTTGGATAGAGGGTGTTATATTATTATTAATAAAACCTGATGATCCTGATGATTTTGGCTGCTTGTCAAAAAATCAAATCATGAAATAACAGACACTTACACTTAAACATTTATGTTCTTATTTGTTTTTTTTTATTTTACGGTCACCAGATGAGCAGATACATCATTTTAGAAAACAACTTGATATTTGCAAAAAAATTATAATACAATTTTTCTCAATATAGAATATATACAGGATGAAATGTAATCAGACTGAAATAGCATTCTGCCTCTTTGTCAGCAAGAAGAGAAAGCAGTGAGGGGTCCAAACGGTCCTCCAAGACCGAGCTCCCTAACCAATAAATATAAACTGTATATATTAATGTAAGCTGCACTCAGCCAGGCATGGACAATACCAGGGCAAGTTAGTTCTCAACAATATTCCCTTAATCAGTTCTTGTACATCACTGTGCTACACACACACACACACACTCTCTCACACCCACGAGAAGCATAACACACAAATGCACACAGGCCAGAGAACAAATTACAGTTGGGTTACAATAATGGGCCATCTTAACTCATGAAACAGAAAAAAAGAAAGCATAAGAATTGTGTATGGAAATCCTCCTCATTGTCCTTGATCAGGAGAGAGAAGTGGCTTTCTTGTCAAAGCTCGACAGAGCTGGCTGAGTAGCACTTGACATTTGGCCCAATTCAAACAGCCAATTCTACACAAAGCCACCGAGCTGGAAAATCTCTCCCAGTCTCATAGATCCTGTCGACTCATCTAGCTCCCTCCCTCCCATTCACCCTCTCGCCGTATCTGTTTACCTTTCTTCTCTCTCTTGTTCCTATTCTCTCTACCTTGAGTGGGACAGGTGCCAGGACAAGGATTGGTGAATGGCCCTTTTGCCAATTTCCCCCCAGGGAATAAGGAAAATAAGATGCACACGAAATCTCTTATCCACGCCGTATTGAAACAGGACAGACGATTGCACAATCACGGAACAAGCACCAGAAAAGACAACAGCAAAGTAAAACTGCAGCCAGGGCAGGGTGGGTAATGCTTGTTAAAGGGGGATGCTTGAAGGACACTGTAAGCACATCGCTTGCCAGACGCTTTACCTTGTCACTGGGCACCACCTCTCAAAAACTGCCCTCCTTGAGCTTTGTAGGGGGAAGAATTATGACTTTGTGCCAATGAGCGAATACACACACTTGCATAAATCATCCATCTTGTTTGGCGGTTAATTACTCTTGTTTACCCTCCGAGTAACCTCGGGATGGGGCGGCGCGATAGGAGGGAGCCTGGGAAGAGAAGATAGCACCAAATAGTAATCTGCTGACGGTGTTCATCAGTGTGCAATTTGCAGGAGTAAAAGCACATAGTGGGCTTGAACCCGGGTGTTAGTAAATTAGACAGGGTTGCCTGGGGTCTGAGGATGGCAGCTCCATCAACATACTGGCCTGACCACTGCTGCTCACTAAGCTGTTCTGGGGTCAGCCGGTGAAGGAGCCATGCTGAGGCAGCCTGGTGCAGGCCAATCAGAAAGCTCCTCAGGATGTACAGCAGGCTCTGATCGTTGCTTATTTCATTATGGGGAAAGCTACATAAATCCACAAAATGGAGAGGAAGAGGCACTGAGGGAATATTTGCATTTCTCCTCTTCTATCGTCTCTCCTCAATACCCCCCTACCCAACTACCTCTTTCAATCCCTCCCCCATTTAGTGCAGAGTGACTTTAATCATCACTTTCGCCAAAACACATTAAGCTGGTGTGTCCGGAGCTGAAGAGAGGGAGGGGGGTTGAAAAAACACAAAGTGGCGCATTAGATTTGCAATAGTGATGCATCACTCTGGCATTACTTTGGAGATTAAAGAAGGGACGTTGCATTTCAATGGAGTGGTGCTGATGGTTGTCTGATGGATGACTGTCCTCCTTCACTGGAATAAACAGGAAGCATGACTGTCCACTAGGGAGGGAAGTCACACGGAGTTCCCTTCGCTGCTTTCCTTCTAGTTTATTCTTTCCCCTTAAAACCTCCTTTTTATTCATCCTTAAACCTCAAAGCCTTTTTAACCCCAATCTAAAAACACCTCTACAATGAAAGATATTTATGCAGCTGTTTGATCATGTTCCCAAGTCAAAAACAACACCTCCTTTGTAGGAGGAGATAATACTGTGAAGTGGATTGCATACATTAAACTTAAGCCAACACTCAACATGACTTTGCCTGTTCTTTGTGTTACTGCATCTGTATGAAAGGATGGATGTAAAGTGCTTGAGAGCTTAGGACAAGCAGGACGAGACTGAGAGGAGAGCTTAAAGAAACAGAAAAAAAACTGAAGGGCATAAACAAGGGGTCTTTCGCACTCGGCTCATTGGGGGCAGGCTCAATATTGAGACAGAAAGCTTTATAAACAGAGAAGAAAGAGGAAGAGTAGGATGTGTGGTTATAGGGAGTCCCCAGGAAAAAAAATGACAACAAGTATTTTGCTCTACAGTCTCAGAGAAACAGAATCACAGTCAGTCAGTCCAAGGGTAAAGCCCACCAGCAGCCTGACCCAGAGGGTGAGCTTTCCATTTAATATGTTTATCCAAATCCTTGGACCAAGGTTCACCCTGGCACCCAGCTCTGGTTGCTGTGAGCTTGTGGAGGGCAAGCAAATGCCCCTAAGCTCATGCCCATCCCCATGCCCAGACCTTGGGACAGAGAGCCATCAAAGTTAAAGTCCATGCTCTCATTTTCCATAAAGTCATTGAGCAGGATGGAGTCTACATCACAGTCCAGGCTATTCGGTATGTTGTCCATCTCCAGGTTGGCAGCCATTCGACTGTGAGAGTTGTGCTGCTGTGCCTGGTAACCAGCATTCCCCTGCTGGTGGTTGTTGTGGTAGTAGCCATGCCAGGAGTTGGTCATACCCTGATGGTGAGCTCCTGGGTACGGCTGATGACGGGGGTGAGGCGCAGATGCCAGGCGACAGGGATCCTGGGGAACGTCCATAACCCCAGCAGGGTTGGGGGGGAGGGATGGCGATGTTGGAAGGTGGGGTCGGGGCCCATAGTGGTTGGAGGTTTTGAGGCTATAGGGCTGCAGGATGTCAGTGCTAACCCGTGGGGAGAGAGCCTGCGGGGGAGGACCACTGGGCATGGGGTTGTGGGTGTGCATGTGACTGGAGCGAGGGTTGTGATCATGGCTGGGGTTGACTTTATTTCTGTGACCATGCTCATGACTTCCACCATAGTCATGGGCATGGTGGGGTTTGTGGCTGTGGCTGTATTCGAGGCTGGCTTGGTGTTTGTGACCCTGATTGTGGTTCTGATGGTGGGATGTGTTCTGGTCGTGGACTGAGCCATGGCCATTGTGTAGACTGGGATTGTGAGGATGCTCTTGGCTGTGATTGTGGCTGCGATTCTGATTGTGGTTGTGCTGGTTGTGGACACCATTGGTTCCCTGTGTTATTAGTGTAAGTGTTTCCCGTCCCTGGCCTAGTACTGTGTCTTTGTTGCAGTATGAAGGACCCCCAGTGAGTAGACTCTGCAGGGCATTGTTCTCTGAGTAGCCTCTCATTGGGCGCTGGAAGCTGACTGGCTTGTTCTCCTGGATGGTTTCCATGGGAGTGTGATGCCGGAGCATCCCCAGGGAAGGCTGTCCATACATGGGCCCACAGTAAGAACCCTCCGCCTTGGGTCCAGGCACATAGGGATAACCGTTGCATTTGATTTGTGGTGGCTGGGGGTAGCCACTCTCATCGAGACTGATAGCACCAGTGAGATCAGTCAGCTGGGGCAGCTCCACAGTGGGGCAGTGCCCCCCAGTGCCCAGGGCTGGGGAACGGGTACTGGTGGGGCTGGGGTACAATCGAGGGGAAGCTGAACACGACAAGCCACCCTCCTCAGGTTCATCTGCCTCTGCCTCAGCCAAGATTGGGGACAGGCAGCCACTCAGCGTGGAGGCAGAGGAGGAGGTGCGGGAATGGAGATCGGTCCAGGTGTCATACTCCACACCACCCATGCCCACACCTTCTTTACCTGCTGGACTGCCATGCTCTGGGGACCCTTGCAATGCTGGTCCACCCCCCTGACCTTGTCCCCTTCCAAGACCTATAGCCCCTGCTCTCTTCCGACTGATGCGACCTTTAGTCTTCAGGTAGCGAGTCCCATTGTCTACAGAGGCTGCACGTCGTCTGGGTCCCTTTCCCATCTTCCCACCCTCTGGGTTCAGCATCCACCAAGAACTCTTCCCTGTTCCTTCATTTTGCACCCGTATGAAGCGACTGTGCAGGGACAGGTTGTGTCTGATCGAGTTCTGCAACGAGAGAAAATTGGGAAAGAAGAGGGTGGGGAAAGAGAAGAAAAGAGATTAACATTTCCACCCAAGGGAACATTTAGGGTTAAATAATCATTTCTTAAGAACACAAAGTCATTTCAAATTATGGCAAAACTATCAGGGCTGCATGGCAAGTGAGAAAAAGATGGAACAAGAAAGAGAGGGAGATGGAGGGGAGAGCAATGAGGACAGGGAGAGTAAAGGATCCAATCGATACCTCCCCTGACCAACCTCTCCTCTCCACACGCGCTCACTGAGTCATAATATGGACATGGGTGCAGCCTCCACATCAAACCATCACCAAGGTTACAGAAATGAATCACGCAAGGCAACCCAATCACAGACAGCCTGTATCGATTGCAGGGCCTCCAAATATGAGAGCCTGAGATCCAGCCAGACACAGGGAGGGAGGGTTGGAGTTAGGGGAAGGGGGGGTGGGTGGGGGGGTCTGATTTGGCAGGAGAAGCTCTGGAAGCGCACCAGAATGAAAAAAGAAACACTCATACACAGGCCTGGAATAAGATAGAGGGAGAGTAAACAGGGGGAGGCAGGAAGGGAGGGACATGCTCATTTAACCTCTTTTAAAAATCATGGCACAATCAACATAACTGTAGGCAATGGCAGCGTTATGATGAAGTCTTCCTTCGAGTAGCTTTGAAGGGGGGGGCGGGCGGATGTGGCAGTTGTGGGCGAACGTAGAATGGGTGTTGGTGAGGGGAGTGGGTTAGGATAAGCCTCTCCAGACCTCTGTTTAAGTGTCTGAGTGACGGCTGTATAGTTAATCCAAGGCTCTGCAGCAGCATTTGAAGCTAGTGCCAACCTGGAGTGAGTTGATGAGATCTAAGCCTGCCTAAAGGAGAGCTTAGCAGGGATACACATCATCTCAGCTGGCCAAGTTAGTTTAAGTACAGCATGTTCATCCAAATCTTTCCTGTTTGTATCATTATTCACACTCTCACCAGCCTTCCTCCCTATTCTCGGCCTCACTTTCTTTTCTTTTGTTTTACCTTTTTTACTTTTTTTTTTCTTCTTTGCTCTTTTGGGAAAAATGACACCAAGCACCCCCCTAGCAGCCCACAACTTCTACCGTGCACACAATCGCTCACTTTTTCTTTTTCCTCCCTTGAGATATCTATCTATTTCTGCCTTGTTTATTACCTGCACATAGCTCACAATCTCTGTCTCCCGATATCTCGAGCCATTCTCTATCTTCATTCACCCCCCGCCTCCTGTCCAATTTTCCTGCTCTCAGCCCCATTCATCTCCTTCTCTGAGTCCCAGCATCTCTTGATCACGACATTGCTCATTCTCTCCCTCTCTCCACATCCATCCTCTCATCACCTTACACAACTCCCATCGTTCCCCCCTTCGTTCTTTCATTCAGTCATTCAGTCATTCACAATGAAAGACGGGCAACTATCAGACAGAAAAAAACAGCAGGAGATGCAAATCTGTGTTCAGTAGGGGGCCAGCTTACATTTCACCCTTCAGCACAATCTATACAGTCAGCAGATGCACTCCCCCCACCACTCCTTACTTTGGCAGCATTCAGAGCCGCACGGCTGAGAACCGGACAGCCAGCTGAAAGAGGTGATGGCTCTTTGTTGTTGCAGCTTAATATGAAAAGCACAGCATCAACAACAGCAGGTAATGGGTTTCTGGCAAAATGTTTACAGGGGGAATTCAGCTTTAAGTGGGTTTCAGATCAGTCTGGTATCTCGCTACTACTCTCATTCATGTAGAAAAGCCCCCTCCAAATGCACCCATCCCCTCAGCATGACTCCTAACAGGTAATTTCATCCCGTCCTCTATTCAAATCTCACTGCTTTGGCTGCAAGGCTCTTCACAGACGTGGAAATTGGATTGGAAGGAGAGGTGTTTTTTTTTTTTTCTGGGACCGTCAGGAGGGGTCCTCTCCAAAAAACCAGGTCGGCAAAATTGCACATGCTCAATGTTTGACGAGGAAATACACAGACTTCACTTCTCAGCTGCGCCACGCCACGGAGCACAGACTTAATCAAAGCCAAATTGAACGATGACGCTGTGTGAAAGAGGCCGCCAGTGGAGGCGACCTGCATCAGGTGATCTGAGAGCGGCACCCTGACAGGTTCCTCCTCAATGTGACGGCTCTGGCTGGGCGTAGCCATGGCAACTGAGTAAACCAAAAGAGGGAGAAATGAAGAGAGTGGAGGTGATGGTGGGGGGAGAGATGGGAGTGTGGGAGGGGAGGGCTGATGCTGTTTGATGCTGCAGGCAACTCCAAACAGCCTTTTATCTGAGTCTGTCAGATTCCTGCTTCCAATCCACCAGGGAGGCTCAATCACCAGTAGTCCCAATGCCTCACTACCTGTACCAAGCTGTGATTAGCAGCCGTGTGTGTGCGTGTGAGTGTGTGTGTGAGTGAGAGAGAGAGAGAGAGAGAGAGAGAAAGAGCTTATTTAAAATGAGCAGAGCAACTATTATTCCACAGCTCCTTCACCTTTTGATGCAAATAAAGAATTTAACATGGAATATTTCTGCATCAGTGTATAATAACATGAAACCTATGGGTTTTTTGGGGCTTTGATGGAAATCTCTGCTCTGAAACCATTCACAGTCTAAACACAGTGGTGATACTCTTCCCTTAATCTTACAATTTCTGTGCCTAAATAATTGTTCCAATTGTCCGCCCCCTTATCGGAACGAAGTAGTGCAACAAGGTTCCAATGACTCATTAAATAATTATCAAAAGACATATGAATCTGGTCATGCATATGAATATGTATGATCACTTTGGAGGAGGTAGCTTGTGTTGCTGTTGTTAATGGAACTATACCAATCTTTTTTCACCTTGTATAAAATAACTGAAATACCTCTCTCTGATCTCTTGAATGTCTCTAGTTGCAGTGGTAAGCTGAAATTAGTATTGTCAATATAGTTGACGATAAGAACTCACCAAAAATAAGTTTCAAACGATGTTTTATAAGCAATTAAGTTCTAACTGCCTCTTCGCCTTATTCCGGCCAATAAAAGCAAAAGCATTTGTGACAAAGAGCAGCAGCAGGAGCTATGTGGCGGTTAGATGGGTCAACAATTCCTAGGACACCAGAAATAACCATTTACAGACAGTAAATGTCGGTCTCCATTCACCAGGACCACAATTTCCCCCTAACCTACAAAGTAGTTCTTATAACCATGACAACAAACATTCCAAAACCTTAACGAAGCTGCCATTTTAACCCAAACCAACAATCAGTCCACGACCATAACCCTGTAGTTTTTATCCCTTAACCTAACCAAACCATAGTGGCAGCAAATGCTTCTATTTCTGCTACGGTTTAAAGGCACAGACACGAGATATTGTCCTGTCAGCACTAATGTAAATTAGGAAAAATTAGGCATGCAAATATATGTCTCATTGTGCGGCGTGACCCAAGGAATCTGGAGCATCGATTGGTTAAAAAAAGAGCCTCTGGCAACTGTGGTGAGAGAGGAGGAAACAATTAGCCACAATAAGCTGGTAAAGATGTACTGTAAGTACTCATTAGCAAACAGCCAATGACAGCAAGTTAAATAAACGAACCTAATACATCGCATCAACACATACAAGGATGTTGTTAGCCTCCATAGTGTTTGACTGTAAACAACATACACACTGTTTTATGGCTAAGTGAAACAACAAAGAAAACACAGCAACTAACAGAAGGAAGCAACTACATCGGAAAAAAAATACGAGCCACGAGCAGCAACATGAGGATTTCATGACCAACAAACTCACATTAACTGTTCTAATTCTACCTAAGAGGAGTGCGACCAGATCACACAAGTAGATGCATTAGGGAACTCATTGATGAAAACATCCGCTCCAAGCTGTTTATAAATATGTTTCTCCAAAATTTCCATTTGGGGTATTGGGGTGTAGGTTCATAAATAAATGAAAGTGCTGGTTTCCTCACTTGAGTTTAATTATAATTCCAACATGACAACTTGAGTTATGGCCAATTTCTCGTCAATCTCTTTCTTTGTTAGGTTGGATTGATTGATGGCAGCCATGTTTATTGAACTTGCAACTCTATAATAACTTTGTCAATTCCAGTCCTGCAAGTCCAAATTTGAAGTTGATCGAGTCAGAATTCAAAACATCTATGGCATTTTCATGCCATGAAAATTAAAGACAACACAGCGCTTTTTTTCAAGCACATTGAGATAAAGATTTGAACTAATTTCCAAAATTGTAGTTTTAAGGTTTGATTAGTGTCGTCATCTGTCCATGTTTTGTTTTTTTTTGTTAGTTGTCCCACTTTTATCTTACAAGCTCTTTCCAGCTCACAGCACTGTGGCAGAGAGCTCATAAATCAGCTTGACATGGAACATCACATGTAATGTGGACACTCCAGGTTATTAAAGCAGTTAAAAGCCATGTTGCAGGCCATGCCACGGATTAACACAGTGTCAGCAACAGTGGAGGAGCTGCACCGTGAAATCCTCCAGCATTGTCTTCGGATGGAGTGAAACCTGAGTGCTCTCAGCCCTCAATGGCTCAGTGCTGCTCGTCTGTGCTTCGGTGTATGTATTAACTTGTCAGAAAGACTGATTCTGGAGTGGAGAAGCCTGTTCCCACTGGTCTGAGCCTTTTACCTCTCTGCTAATGCAGGAGAAGATGGACCGTTGCAGTGAAAACAGTGACGAGACCTGGCCTCACATCCACCCTGCTCCTCTACAGGGAACCAGCTGCTCAGCTTCCTGCTCTACTGCTGTATTTCATACATAAATACTGACTGAGTATGATCTCGACACAGTGCTTCTTTCACTGAGTCTGGGGAGAGTCAGTCCAGTGGTTAGCTAATGGCCCAAGGACACAGATCTGTCAACACTGGATTGTTACAGATTTTTAAAGAGGCCAGGAAAAGTGGAAGTTACAGATGATTTCAATAAATCAAACGATCCATTCACAATTGAGTGAACTCTATAAATAGAGTTGTTGATCAGTTATGAATATAGTGACAACCAAAAAAGCTCAATCGTTACTTTAAATGGGGAAACTTTGGTGGGAGGAAGATGCATGATTAATACCAAAATGAAATAACATTGTTTGTCCATCATGTCTTTGGGATCAGGACCACTGACAGAGTATTATCAGTGGCATCACCCATGAGAGAGCACTGCCACTCTTTCAGTTGGTCCTGGTCACTAAAAACTAACCACAAACTATTTTTTCAAAGAAAACTTCAATCACGAAGATTGAAAAACTCAAGATGTTTGTTTGACATTTAACAGCTTGCGACGTGACATTAACAACCAGACACTTGCTGCCCCTTTAAACATTCAGACACATTTAAGATTCTTTTCTTTTCGTGTTTGTGTGACTGTGATGGCAGCAGCCGCCTCAGAGTCCTGCCTGTCCCAGCCACAACCCAGCAGAGGACAAGCAGGCCTCCTGCAGCTCTCACAGTGGACTCTGTATAGTACACACCCTGTAATTATTATTATTATCATTCACTGCAATTATGTGTCAGCCAATGAAAGAAACTGACACTTAGAGATGGAGGAAAGTGTGAAAACTGACAGAAAAAACATCAACAGTCTTTTCCCTGTCACTCATTTTCCAATCATGTACTGCTTTTTATCCATTTTTTTGTCACAGCTGAACTACAGTTTTGCTAGAATTGAGGAATCCACTGTTAAAGGTACAAGGTCTAGATTTCAGTGACACCTAGTGGTGAAGTAGCATTTTGCCGCTGAATACCGCTGACCTCACCTTCCTCTTCAAAACATAAAGTAGAACCTGTGGTAGCCTTCAGGTGTCATTAAACTTTTAAGGATTTAAAAACATGACAGGACCCGCACCCAATGTAAATAACACTTTTTAAAATGTATATGAAAGACACTGATGAAAATATCCCTAGAATTATAAGATATATTCAATTTCTGCCAATACAATATTTAAGCATAATTTATTTTAATTTCAGTAAAATAAAATGTAGTATTAGTATTTAATTTATTCATTTTGCAAGCTATCACTTGCAGCATTTTTTGAAATTAAAATAAACCATAATTTCTGGTAAAAAAGAACTTTTCTCAAATACAAAATGAGCTCCGCCATGTGAAAATAGTTTCAGATTGCCAGATTGCCATTAATTAAATATGCATGATGTGCTATGCTACCATTAATGTACCATTCACATCGTTCATCCATATCCATGTTTTGCACGGGGCACTCTAGTTGAGCAGACAGAGCTGATGGAGGTCCTGCAGCCACAGGCTTCACTCTCCACAAACCACAAATCTCTCAGCCGTGCCGGGTCATTGTTGCGTCTGCTGCTGTGAACCAGTCAGACCTTTAGTGGAAGATTCTTTCAGCACATTCACACCTCCGGAAGCCTGGCCTCCACATCCAGGCTGAATATCTTTCTCATAGTCATTGAATTTTCCATCTTCTACTACTGATCTACAACTTAACTAATTGCACATTAGCAGTAATCATGTTTTCTAAAGAATATGTCATAGGCAAAATGGTCAAAATTTAAGTCGCAGATCCTGACATTTGTCAACAAAAGATCCCAAAACAATTCCTCTCCTTCATGACTTTCTCCACTCCTTGTTTTTCTCATCTGAATCTGCGTCAGAGTGACAATGACTGCATATTACATTTCAACTACTAGCCCAAAATCCTCACACCTATATTTGTCTTGAGTCCCTTTTTTAATTATTACTGTGTGTCACATCCTCCTTTTCGGAACTGCAAAGTCAAAGTTTTTTGATTATCATTATTTAACCCCATTGACCTCTTTGTTTATAACGACTTACCAAGCTAACACTAATTACATCTTTTGCAAATTATCCAGTTTGTTGCATAGCAACAGGAATAGTTGAACCCGTTGCACCCTTTTCCCTCTTGCTGTCTCTCGGTTAGCAGCGATCCTCCAGCGACACAGCTTTGTGACAGAGTAGAGAAAGGAACTCCACATTAATTGTCCGGAACAACGTGTAAACATCTCAGGACTTAAACAAAAACTAAGCATTACAAATTAAAAAAAAAAACAAAACAGACAACAACAGTCGGTCAGTAACAGTGGTCGGTGCTTTCAACATTAATTAAGCCTTTATCTGGGTGGTCCCGGCCGCCAGCATCGAGGCGCATTACTCTGTTGGTCAACAAGAGATTCCGCTGCTCTGCTCTTTTCTAATCTTTCTGATCTGTTACTCTCTGGCACGAGCAAAACTGATAACCACGTGTGTTCAGTCACTAATCGATGGTGTGGGATCATGAATCCAGATCGTTCCGGTAACTTTAACCCTGTTGTTCCGATTCCGAAGCAGCGGTGGTTGTAATTATGCAGCTGTTGGATATCTCTAAAAAGATTAACATCGCAGGAAACATGGATCAATTATGTCCTGTGTCAGTTGCCGTGAGACATTTCCCCACCTCAGACACTACTGGACACACACTACATTCAAACAAATACCACAATATATACAGTACTTCCCAACTTGACACATGTTCACCTCAATGTGCACACACACACACTCACACACATCGCACTCCCCACCCACCCCAAACTGGCAATCATGCTTAATCCCTCTCCAGCCTGAGTAATCCCCGACAATCCAAGGCTAATCCTGGTTAATTCTGGGCACTCCTCAGCTGGGTTTCACCCTGAAACCACAGAGGCAGGGTGGGGATTGGTCGGATCATGGCGACTGAGGGTGGGCGCGGTGTTGGTAGGCATAATTGGTCGGGCAGTTATTGGGAGCCAAGAAAAACAAGCACAGGTTTTCACTGGCCTTCAAAATAAATCTGGATTGACCTCGTCCACGTCACATCGTAGCCTTACTGTTGTTCCCCGCTCCTGGTAGAAAACATGTTTTTCCGCGGAGCACTCTGTGTTATCGTGTCTCCTCCCTTACAAGGCTGTGGTGCTTTGTCTGATGGTTATGAGAACCTGGGACACAGATTAAATCTTTTCTTTCTTTTTTTTTTTTAATTTAAAGGAAAATAAATCGCTCAAATAAAAACTCAAGCTGTATGGACAGTATGAGCCATTGCTCCGTTGTTAAGGGGCTTCTGAGAAGTCATTAGCCTCTATTCAATCAGCTCTACCTACTGAAGCCTTTAGCTCAATTCGTCTTAGCGGCTATCGATCCTGATTCCAAAATGAAGCACTTAAGATGCCTTGATCAAGCTGCTCCTTAATCTAGCGTTAAGGAGATTGAGACCTTTTCACCCCCTGTCTCAGACGTATTACTTTGGCACAGGGGTACAGTGACAGTCAAAGCACACTTCACACTCAAAGCTTTACTTTGGGTTTTATAGTCTGTGTAAGCCCCTCTGGTGCAGAGCTGGCGGCAGGAGCACTCTAACTCTCTGCCATTTTGAAAAAGCTGTCAATATACACAAAGCCAAGAGTGTTAATGAAGCAATATGTCATTGACGGGGGAGGGACGGAGAGGCTTTGTTAAAGACAAGAAGGCCTCTGGTATGTGCAGGCCCAACTGTGTGTGTGTGTGCGCGCCTGCTGGACTGAGTTTACAAATGCAAACTGCAGGATATGTGCTCTCAAACTGTTGATATACTCACGAGAGCGTACATGCAGAAGCAATGGGGAAACTGATTTACCTTCTGCTGCAGCTCTGTCAGCAGCAAGACGGGAAACAGGTTGCAGAGGAGTTCTGCTCCTGGACATTTTTACAGGCTGCTTTTACCTCTTGATCCTCACCGGAGAGGAGTCTCTCAGAAGGGATTCTTTGGAGGTTTCAGTGGAACATCATGTTGTGGATTTTTTTTTTTTTTTTTTTTTAGTGCTTTCAGCTTCACATTTCAAGGAGCCCACCTCTAATTTATGACGCATTCCCAGGCCTATCCAAGAGGAGGGTCACGTTTTAAATTCCGCGCGGCGTTCCATTAGATGTGGTCCGGCACAATTTCGCAGAGCGTGGTGGGGATTTGTTCTTAGCCGCCTTGTCGAGAAGTAGTGGGACGAGGCAAAGCTGTTTTCGCTCCTTGCTCAACCATTATTTATTAATCCATTTCACACAGCCAGGAGTCATTATGCACGGTCCTGTCAATGGGTATCTCTCTATGCCGCACATTTATTTGATAATAAGCAGGAGTGGGGGAGAAGATAAAAGCACTGACTGCGCTCATTGTGGAGTGTTTTCTGCAGGCGGGGAGACTTAAATGAGAGCAGCCAGGCTCTGTGTGGGAATGGGTCTCGTCTGCTAAGCCTGTCTGGAGGCAATCGATGGAAATTAGTCAACGCTAAAGATTCACTTCCTGTGACTGATGTCACAGGCAGCGCTTGTCTCTTTGAAGGGAAATAAAGAAGTGGGAGGCCGAGGGATTAATGGGGTTGGAGAAGATGTGAGCATGCCGGGTTTGGTTGGGAGCTAAGCCGGAGGAAATGCTTTCCCTTTGGTGGACGCCGGGACAATAACAGGTCACAGTATCCAGACAAATGGTGTTGCTATCGGGACAATTATGAGACAAAATAACCTGGTTGTAAATAAGACCAGCAAAGGGCACAGACCAATCATGCACAATAAAGATGTACAGTCACATAGTCACAGCCTTGGTTGTACTGCAACTTTTGAAAGTTCGGAAATACATTTGTGAAGTGTTTTTCAACTTTGGTTCTTTTAAATCACATTATCATGTTGAGAGAACCTCATCGAAACAATGCTCTCTTGACGCATGATATCGCATGAAAGTGTTTCTGGTACGAGAAGCAGCAGGTTCAGGTGTACGCTGGCAATAGCTGTGACAGCATGATCAGAGTTAGCGTCTCTAGCAGTTGCGGTGAGGCCGCTTCCTGAAAGGTGCACCAGTTAGCTTCTCCTCAAAGTACAGCCAAGGGACTTGAGCCAGCCCTTGGGCGACAGAAGGCCTTTCACTCCCTCCTTACTCCCTGTGGAGCTGCTCAAGCTCAGGGGGGGAGGAAGGCAGAGGCAGACAGGAAGGGGAGTGGAGGAGAGCCAGGGAGTGAGGCATCGTCTGGGGCTAACCTGAGAAAGGTAGACGAGGAGCGAGCCTGAGGGGCCAGGGGCGGACAGCAAGCCCAGTCCCCAGCGGAGGGGCCTCTAATTGGAGCTGCCGAGGCAGCCTCTCCCTCTGCGGATGGACATAAGGAGTGAGTGAAGGCGGAGAGCCCGGGGGCGGGAGGAGAGGGCAGATAAAAATAGAGCTGGCAGATTAACGAGCATCTGAAAGCAGGGCAGGGGATCGGAAAATCCTCCCTGCGTGCCAGAGATGCCCGGTCCTCAGGCCACAGTCATCACAGTAGAGACTGATGGACCCAGTGTACACGACTGGTGCATCCTTCCTGTTGGCGATCACGATCACCGGGGGGAAGGCACACCACTCTGTCCTGCTCCAGGGCTTTACTTTCATTTTAATGAAGTACTTAAGTCCCCAATTTGCTGGGTAAAACATTAGTCTTTTCATTCAATAGAATGATCCCTGTCCTGATCTATTAATTTCTAAAATACTAGTAATATTCCAAGATAACATCTGTACTATTATTATTCCAGAAATATATAGAAGAGAAAGGGTTTTCTCTCATATCTCTTGACTTCAATGGGTTTAAAGAATCTCTGCTTTTATTCTTTGGTAAGATCTAGCCACAAACTGAATACTGAACCGGAGAATTAAACACTGTACCTGACAATTTACTCAGCTGATCACTCACAACTGATTTGACTAAGCACAAAATAACAATAATGAAACACTGGGAGGCATCTGGATTTCATACATTAAGACACCATATTTCTACACTTCAAGGTATTTGTAGGCAAACCACAGTGGTTCTGACCAATCCGTGTGTCACCCGTAATAAACTACTGTCACACTGCAATTAGTCAGGAATCATCGGATTTTAATGCAGGTCTTTTCCCTTTTCCAGCAGAAAAGTATGCTTCTCTTATTTGTCTCCCAGTTGGAAGTCACTAACCAAAATCCAAGGCACTCGCCCACCCTGTTGTGCCACATCTGGGAGTCTTGTTACCTTGGAGCCAGAACCAATAAAAACCTGAGTGTATCCTTCCCCACTGCAGATACAAGAAGGTGTCAGTGGGTTTTTTGACCACTGGAAAATGTGCTATGGGTGTTTCAACAGCTGCAGTCAACTGTGCTGAAAGGTTAGCATTGGCCCTGCTAAACATAGCATCAGCTCAAACCTGCAGTCCCCAAAAAGCGACGCATTTACTGAACTGAAAAGGGGTTTTCTCAGATGAAAAGTGTGATGCGTACTAATAGAGAGATAAATCAACCAATCACTACTCAGTATTGGAAAGCACCTGCCCTTCCCCATAAATCCTCTCCAGATGGTGCTATATAACAAACCATCTGCATTAGACAACAACAAATTCTCACCCTGATTTTGTGAAATTGTTTTGTGTTTAGCTATCATGCGACTCCACGAGAAAAGGCTAACAAAGGAGACCAACAGCTTTGTTAATTAGCCTGATAGTTAAAAATGAATTCTTACTGACTTGCAATCATACAATAATAATCTAGCAACTAATTTGAACTCAGTTTAACAGTTGTTTAGTACAATATCGTTTGACACAGCCAGTTTCTGATGCAACGCTTCGTTAAGTGACAGAACTTGCAGAACAATAGTAAATGTAGTTTGTCACCTCCACCTTTGACTCACACTCATAAAAAGGAGTCACCTCCATGTCTCCCTCCCTCGGGAGCTTTCACACGCCAGGTGGAGCATTGTGACACCTATGGGAGCCAAAGGAGAAGCTGACAAACAGGCCTGATCACACCTGCCATCGGGTCTCAGGGGCGCACCACCCGCCTCAACACTCAGCTGTCACATCCATCCAACACACTGACGCTGTGCGACACCTCCAACAAATTCACTGATCCTCAGTCAAAAGCTGATACACCGGCAGGAACCCGGGATAAGATACGCTGAATGGCACATTAATAAAAAAAAAAAAAAAAGGTTAGACTGACTTTAGCTCGGGCCGTCAGAACTCGCCTCACAGTTTGAACAGTTCAAATAAATCAACATTCATCAATCATCCTGTTGGTCAAGTAGGATGGAGTTTTGGTGTATTTCTTTAGCAGGATAATGTTGGGATAATTCATCATGACAAACGGGGCTAATTCGCTGCACTGGCAAAACAACAAGAAATATACTTAGACAAACAAACCCTGCTCAGTTTCACTGACAGTCCACCAATGGCTTGATATTTAGAGTAGATATTTAAAGTTTTCACATTTATGCATTACGACATTAGTGGATAACTGCATCAGCTTCATAACTGCTTGTCAGGATTTTTGCGCCAAATTTTCATTCCATGTGATTCATAATCTCTTGCAGATCGTTGGAGTCGAAAATGCTGCCACTCCCTAACACATTTGCGGTAGTGGACAGTAATTCACTGATCTGGACCCAGACTCCAAAATCACGTCACTCTAAAACTCAACATATGAGTCTTTCATCTACGGCTATGATCCAGACTTGATGAGCTCAGAGCAACATTTAGCAAAACAAAATGCATGCAGATCTTTTTGTATCTGATTTCACTCAAACGTGGTTATTGTCTCCTTTCGCAATGGATCTTTATTAGTTTCATCTCTAATTGTTTCTTAGTAACCAGACACCTGCTTTGGGGCCCCCAAGTCAGGAAAAGTAATAATAGCTCATTTATGGCAATTGTACAAGATCGCTGTCGACAATAAATGCATCAAAGTATTGTTTGATCCAATTAGTCCTTTTTTGAGTACGGCCAGCTTTGGAGACATTTTAAAAAACTCAGGGGACATTGAGGTAATTTCTCTTTTTTTGCCAGAAAATGCCAATTCATCCTGTCACAGCTTTTGATAATTCAAAGATGTTTTTAAGAGAATCACATCCCTCAGCAGATGTACTATGTTAAGGATGCCAAGAGTTTTTGCATTTTTATTTTATCAGACTCCCTTCAACGTGTTTACTGTCATTAAACCAAGACAAGGTTATATATTTCCATTCAGCAGATGCACGCTGGGAAATTGAAGTTAAATTGATGAAAGAAGAAACGGACAGGCGCAGTGTACACATCCGCAAGTCCTGCATTTGTCAGAAGTTATCCTGTTCTGTTCACTGACATCAGAACAGAAGTCAAACCCCTCACTAACAGTGTGCACTGACACACACACACACACACACACACACACACACACACACACACATCTCGTGCTTCCCTGGCATGGCATGCTGGGCCGGCTCATTACAACAAAGCCAAGCTACTAGTTGCTAAGGAGACCTGAGGGAGAGGGAGGGTTTCTGTTGCCATGGCAGCAAGCCTGCATCCTGCCAACTGTCTACCCCCATGAGACTTGACCATCGTAGACAGAGAGAGAAAAAGCGATGGGGAGGAAAAGTGAGGCCAGAATGGAGTAAGGAGAGAAAGGCTGGAGGGGGTTATGGTTAAGATGTTGAAAGAGAGGGACTTGCCTGCAAGGCATCAGGCTTGTTACAGAACCACAGAGACTGTGAAATAATGCACGGGGAAAATTGATGGGGTGAGAGCAAAAGAGGGAGATCTTAAAAAAAAAAAATGTTTAAAAGCACCAGCGTTTTCCCATGGCTAATGTGGTCGTAGCGTGGCCAACCACAACTAGATCCAGGCATTGACAAAATGACGTTAAGTACCCAGAAACCAAACCCCTTCTTGACTCCCACAATCCCCACCCCATAATGCCACGCATGTCCCCGAGTGAACCGCCCGCCTCTCGGCTTTTACTACGTGAGCAGAAGATCTGACAGAGCTTTTGGATGAGCTTTCACAGAGCCCATCCGTCATGGAAAGAAATCTGCTTTGGTGAGAGTGAGCCGTAATGAACGACGTATGGGAGGGAGCGAGGAAAGAAAGCGCTCGCAAGAGAGAGCGAGAGCGAGAAAGAGAGAGACAGAGAGAGAGAGAGCATCTGGGAGGGATGAACGGAGAGAGATTAAACTGATTGGGGAGTGCAGAAGAAAGGCGACGAGGAGGTCAGGCGAGGCGATAGAAGAAGTCCTCAGTCTCAAATTCAAATTAGCCTTGTTGGTTTCCAAGGACATTGAATTGTTTCCATCCTCCATCTCTCTCTCTCGCTTTGTCGCTGTCTCTCCCCCACCATCCCTCCTCCTCCCCTGAATGTCTCCTGCATTTTCCTCTGTTTCTTTTTCTCACTTGGACTTCAACAGCCCTCAATAAATCACTCTCTTCATTGCCTACAACCGGTCTGTCACCCTGAGGTGTACATGTGTGTCCAGGGAGCAATAATTGCGGCGCTCCAATATATTAACACCTGAAACTCTTACCTCCTGCCGCCCTCTACACACACTGGAGCTACTTGGTGTGAATTCAGTGGTCTGAAAGGAATCTCAGGTCGGGTTTGGGTCAAACAGGAGAACTTAATTTTGTCGCCCAAGGCTCTGGAGTCTGCAGATTGTTTCAACTGTAACTTATGCATGGGTTTCTCTCTTCAATCACCAGTGTCTGACCTGATGTCTCTTAAAGGAAGGGGAGAGACATCCATCCTATAGAACTAGTAGTTGAGCTGGAGTAAGTATTCAACATGTCTTACATTGTGGAAAATTGAACTCAGTGGTCCGCTGACAAACAAACTCTGTAGCCACCCGATGTTTTCCACTGAACCAGTTCCCATTCACTTTTGCAGGTTTCCGAGTCGAACTCCCTGATGCATCCCCAGCTAATGTGAGGGCATGTTTCTAACTGTGCTGCAGTGGTGACACATCACACAGTAGTGGGCAACTGCAGGTCTGCTAGTTGTCTTTACACAAACACTGCGACTACCTGGCGCTTACCAATCAAGAATGTAAAACGCTCCAAACTGCTGCATGATACAAGCGGTTGCTGCCATGATAGATCGGTTAAAGCAGGTCTAGATTGGAATAAAGAAACTAGCTTCATTCCTGCTCCTGCAAAATAAACCTAGAACCCTAAAGACTGGAACTTTGTTAAAAAGAAGAAAATAGCACATGCTTATTAAAACAACACATTTTATGTGAAAACTGACCCTGCTCCCACTGAGTTTTTCCACTGTCACATGATCAATTTGGGTTTTCCTTTCATCAAGAACAGACAGATGATTGGGATGAGCCGGGTCTCAGCTTGAGGCGTTTGCAAAACTGTCCCCCCCCCAAACACACACACACAAACACAGAAAAGGAGCACATTCCCACATACTTGCATCCAACCAATTTCGTGCAATGTGCAAACATGCTGTAACTGTCCCAACCAATTCTCAGCACCCCGCTCTCATCCTCTGGTTTTGATCACTCGCCCCCCCCCCCCCCCCCGCACCCCACCCCCCGCTCTCTCTCAGTCTGTTTCTCACTGTGCCGGAATGTGGAGTCTGTCTGGTTTTGATCACTCGCCCCCCCCCCACCCCCCGCACCCCACCCCCCGCTCTCTCTCAGTCTGTTTCTCACTGTGCCGGAATGTGGAGTCTGTCTCATTGTCACAGACGCTGGGAAACAAGAAGCCTCATCACCCTGATCACCCTTATCCTCATCTGATGCTCCCCTCTTCCATCCCTTTACACACACACACACAGACGTGTCTTTATTGACTTATTCATGCATGGGTTTGTTTCGGGGGCACAGCTCCAGTCTGCCAGTCTGACAGACACCCAGTGAACGCTTGAGACACCCCTCCCCATCAAGCGCCGCTCTTTCTCCTCGCTCGCACAAGCTAACATCAACCCATCCTCCCTCTGCCCATCCTCCCAAGGCCCCCCCCAACCCGAGCATGGCACAGGGAGTACTCATGGTGCAACCAGGGTTCACTCAGTTTTCCCCTCCGTCGTCTCCCCTTACTCCTCCTCTGTTATTTCCCTCCCCCTTCTTCCACCACTTTTTACTTGTCTTTTCTCTCTATGCCGCGGAGAAGGCGAAGGTATGCCCACATTTCCCAGAACAAAGACAGCCCAATTAAGTCAGTTTGAGTTAAGGTCTGTGTGGCAGAGAAGGATCGGAAGCGAGGAAGCTAAAGAGGAGGAAAGCGATGGAGGAGGAGTGAACGGTGAGGAGAGGGGGAAGAGAGAGACAGTCTAACGAACAGGGAAAAGAGGGGGTAAAAAAGTAGGAGAATTGAAAAAAAAAAGAAGAGTGCGAGTCACTTTGTAGCGGAAGCGGGTCGACTTCGTTTTTAGCTCCTCAATAGGAGACTATGAAATATTAATAACTGCTCCAGCCATATACTTCAGAGGCCTATGGTAAAACTTAAAGTCTAATGAGACGCCGCTCATGAATTGCTAATGGGGATGCTGGAATGTGTGTTTTTTGTGTGCGTTTCAGCGTCTGCACATGTGTGTATGTGTGAGTGAGGCGGGGGGGGGGGGGGGGGGCAAAACGGGAGGGGGGGGGGGGAGTACACCGCAGCGTTCAGTCTTTCAAAGAGCAGACGAGAAACTTCATTAGAGGCTTGAAGTTCCGCTGCCTGAACATCTAAGTGTCGTCGCGTTTTCTTGAACTGAGAAGTAACTCGGCTGTTCTCCACCATCCGACCGCAGCTAACAAAGTTTGGAACCGTCCCGTTAATTGAAACAAAATGGATTCTGGTTTTTAATTGTGGCTGGGTGTCAATCTCTCGGAACATCTCCACTCTTTTATATGTGGTTAGACTCTCATGTATGTTTGAAGGGAAGACACAGCCGAGAATGTAGCAAGGTTTCGTCTCTGCTGCCCTTCACTGCGTGATTTCCCCACGTTGCTCAAATATTGAAGAAAGAGATTCACAGAGCTTTAACAGTTCCATGTGCCTGAGTTTTATTTTCACCATCTCAATTTGGCTGGTGAAGATCGCAAAAATAACACAGCGCTAGTGACCGTCTCTTGGATAGGTGCCTGTCCTGTTAACAAACTTTTTCCATTTCCTCAAGGACAACCCATCCAGAATATTTCACAGTTGACGTCGCACTTCGTTAGAACCCCAGCAACAAAACATCGGCGTCTGAAGTTGATCAGACGAGCGAGGAACACGCACAGACGACATTTCTACACTTATTCATACAGTCAGGCTTCACATGAGCAAGGATTAGGTGCAGTCATGCTCGTGCCTCTGCAAGGTCGGACTTGGCTTACAATGTCGATAACTATGCTAATGTGCTGATGTTTAGCAGGAACTATATTCTCCATGTTCACTCCAACATGATAACATTTGCTAATTAGCGCAAACACAGTCTAGCAGCGGCTGATAGGAGTTCATTATTATTGCGTATTTGTTCATAAGCCATGTTGGAAATGGCAGCAGGTGTTAACTTAGGCATAACCAAAGTTACTATAATTAAAGATATAAAAAAAATTGTTCCACTAATGTCATCCTGTGTAATAAAGAATGCACTGTATATGTTGATAAATGCAACATTCAATACAACCAGTTCCCCTCAGCAAGGCAGTTTATAACTTGCAGGAACGAGCATTAATGATGAATTATACATTTACGGATGCGCTATCAGACAATTAGTCATGAATACCATTGGTGGTGTGGGTCTTCCTCCATTTCAACGACAGCATTTAGACTACAATGCATTTCAATATTTACCAGCATTCAGGCTACAGCTGAAGACGTGCAAGATGGACTTTTTTTTGGACTAATTTCCCAAATTATTTTTTTTATTTTCAGTGCAACTTCTAAAATAGTTATTTTCTTGTATTGTCTAGTTCTTCTACAATTCGTCTTGATGCCTGATTTATTTTAGGTAAATGTCTTTGCCTTTATCGCTTTGTTGAAATGTGCTGTACAAATGTGCCATGACCTAGCCTCCAACTCTGTGAGCAAGTCTTAACTGCACAATTTATATGCTTTCTTTTGTTGAATTATTTTCATTTACAACTGCAGACTTGATGCTTGTTTAAAATCGATCAGCTCAAGAGCAGCCGTCAATGACTCAACAGAAAGAGAACATTACGGCTTATAAACCCTTTACAGTGGCCCTGACTGTATAAATTAGTCCTACCAAATATTCCACGACATAAAAGTCCCATCCACCTCAGCATGCTGTACTGTTCCTTCACCTCTAATGTTGGTCTACAGCCCAGATATTCCATACAGCAGTGAAGTACCTGGCCGAGACTCCCACTCTGCTCTGTGCCAGGGCCTCGCAGGGCCTTGCATAAGCGAGTGTAACGGCAGGGCTGAGCCATCAGCTGGGGGATTGTGGGCCGTGTGCAGGCTGGGACTGAGGGGAGCCCACGGGTGTCGTCCTACACCTCAGCGTTGCTTACTGACCTAATTTCTCTCCTCCCTGAAACTCCCCTGGCAGGGCCCGGCCGTTGGAACGGTGCGGGCGGACTGATCGCAGCGCACTTAGACAAATATGTACTTCATCAGAAATCAAACCCAGTCAGTGTCTTCCAGCGATATTAACGATTGATTAGATATTTGTTATCAAGCTGATCAATACCACAAAGGAAGGGAATAAATTACTCTGAATGGATTCAAACAAGCTATTTTGATCAGATATCCATATGCATGATTGTTTATTATTAGTAAGGGCCAATTAGTATTTAGGAGTAGGAGCAGCAGGAGGATACTGTGTGAGCGCGCTCTAATGAAAGAAAGGCTTGAAGTTATGACTTCATTGAGAAAGTATGCTACACCAACACGCTGTAATTTGAAGGCGTCGCTAAACGTGTGAAGTGGGGGTGATTTATTCCTAAGCGTCATTTCCAATTGCCTATCCTGTGTATTATGCTTAATAAAAACCTCACTATCCAGCAGGTTTGTACGATGATGTGGTGCATTCACACAAAGAGAAAACCGCAGAGAATCGGTTAAGTCCACCAGCGAGGAGTGAGTGTGAAGCAAAACTAAACGCAAAAAAACAAGCTGAATTTGTTGAATTTAAATACTTTTTTTTCTGAATATGAAAATGTGGGATAAACCAACACCAGGCAGCTGTAGTCTAATGTGATGCACAGAGCATTAAACGTAGAAACTATGGATTTGATTTAAAAGGAAGGACAACTGCTTAACCCATCGTAAATCAATCTGTTGTCTTTTTAAAGTAAGAATCAAAATTGATTAAAACTAAAAGCAATAATAATCCAAATCTTAAACATAACATAAAGCTGGTGAGTGTTTTTTTATCAATATTTTATAGGGCGTTAACGCCTTACTTTGTAAACTTATGTGAATCCTGTGGAATGTTGTTGCTGAAATCTATTTACCACTAATTGTTGCACAGGTTATCGTGTCAAGCCTGCATCAATATTCATACAACTAATACATTCCCCAATTCATTTATTATTATTTATTTATAACATATTTCTTTATCAACACACACACACATTCTGCCTCAACTGAGCAAAGAAATACATTTTCTAACACTGTGGGAATTTCATTAAAATGTGCCACTCTCCAGTCTATCTAATTCGGTGAGTTGTGATTTGCATAAAAATGCAATGGATGGTATAAGTCAGCTGCCCCATTAGCATGCTATTGTATGGAGGAGGAGGAGTGCTCTCTGTGGATAACGTATACAGTGTGGTCTATTTGTGTGTTTGTCATCTGCTCTACATATATGTCTGTTGACATATGAGTGAACAAATGGGCGTGATTTGTTAATGTGGGTCTATCTATCTCACCGTGAGTGCTTACGCAAGTTGGCGTGCATGGTGCATGTGTGTCACATATGCATAGTAAATATGTGGCGCTGCGATGTGTAGGACTTCATTACTCGGTATGTGTGTGTGTGTGTGTGTGTGGAGGGGAGGAGGGGTGCAGCCTTTCCGCATGAGTGGGGCTGTCAGTGGGCATCAGTCAGCCAGGCAGCGACAGGCGGAGCAGATCATTAGCAGAGACGGAAAGGGAAGGAGAGGGTAAGGGAAAGCGGGGAAAGGAGAGGGCATGCAGGGAAGAGCGGGGACGGAGTGGAGGGAAGGCCACGGCGCTGCGTCTCTAATACCCGTCTTGTGAGTAGTGCACAGACTGTGTGCACTGCACAGTCACGCAAAGCCACAGCGCTGTGTGACCATCCTGTCCTCCTCAATCCTCCCATCAGCTTCATGACTGCGGGCTTCAGCTCACATCATATCTGCCAATATCTCTGGAGTGGAGCTGCAAATTGTTTTCGATGATATTCAATACTGCTCAATTTTCCTGTCAAACTGTTTCCAGGCCTTTCAAAATGGTATCCTAAATAGAGTGAAAATAAAACCACACTTGCAGCATCTGCAAAGTAAAGCTGAGCTCTACTGAAACGGAGACCATAATATAGCATCTGGCCGAAATTATGGATTGGGTTTCTATCGGCCCATCAAGTGATAACGATCATAAAACACATCTACATCCTTTTGATCAGACGTATTCAATTAAACCCCTGAATTCAAAATGACTAGTGGTATTAGTAGTAGTAGGCGTATTCATAGGTTGCATTTTAAAAACCTTGATTTGTCTTAAAAAGGACCAGTGGGTCCCATGAGTCCATCATGTCTTTGACCTGTTCCGCCTCGCTAACACAAAAGTCTGTCATCACTTGCCTGAAATGCTATTTCTGATAAAAATCTGTCAATCCCGAACTGTCACTGATGACATCATTAGGCTATTAAGGTCATGACATCATCAGCTGGCAAAACTGCTTCACAGCCACGCAATTATGCAACTGTTTTCACAGGCTTAATCGTACAAATGTAGATTTGACTAACACAATTTTGAGCCAATATTGCTTACAGATTTTACTTAAATTCAGATATTAAAACTATTAATTCAATTAAAATAATATGTGACCATTAGGGCAATATAGGATATGATTCAATTATCATTTATTAGGAGGTAAGCAGAGTTGCTGGTTGCCATGCAGCAAATTTTGCCTGTTGTGTGTAATTAAATCTATACAAATGAATCATGTTTTCAAATTGCCCAAAAATGTAATGGAAGATTATAAAAATGCATAAAATGGGCATTAAGTAAAGTATAATTACCCCAGATGAAGTGCTTGAGTAATTATATTGAATTCCATTTCACCACAATATACAAATGGGGATGGGTAATTTTTCACAACTGCTGTTTATCCTAATCGAGGTGGACAACGCTCGGTGGCTCAGAATCCAAGAGAAAATCTTTATCATTGTCCCAATCTCAGTTATTACTCTCCGTTATTCAAAACCTTATTTCTAATGACATGGCGACGTCCTCACCAGGCCTCATTACCAAAAACCCGAGAGAAACAACCTGCCACGAGGTTGAGTGTTTTGGGAAACACCTGAAAAGAGGTGTATGATATTTAGTCTAAACATGTTTCAGTCTCTTCGGCTCTGACGAGAAGAAATGAAGTTACTTGTGAAATCCCATAAAATCTCACCAGAGGATGAATTACTGAGCATTTTCACTGATTCAGCAAAGGTGGAAATTGTGCTAACAGATGAAAATACCACCTCAGATGTGCGCTAGGGAACCCGTCAAGACCGATGACGACCCGCTCAAACTGACGCCACTGTTTTAATTTCACACCGTGTTCAGTGACGGACTCGGCCTGTCCTCTGTCCCGCGCTGTGCAGAGGAGAGACCTTGTTTAATTCCACCTCTCCCCTCCACTTCTTGACTGTTTTGCATTTTGCCCTTTCATCGTTTGCCAGCTGGGCCTATAACTCATCTTTTAGTGCCGCGTCTTGCGGTGGCCACCTTCTACTCAACAACACCATTAAACAGGCAGATTAATGCTGCCATTAAATCCACACATCGACTTTGGTGGCACTCATCATAGACAGTATATATGACTGGCCGTATCAAGGATTTGATGAAGTCAGACTTTCAGAGGGCCAATAAATCAGCCAGGGGAGGCTCAATCTCCCACTTCACAAGGTAGGAGGCTAACAAAGAAGGAAACAGACACTGGACGAATAAGGCTTTGCAGACAGTAAACATAATAGACGTGTTTTGGGGCTGTGCAAACGTTTGACCTAATAGTAACACGAGCAGGTGCATATGCCTCGTAGTTCTCTTCAGGAATAAACAGACATGATCACTTCCACTGCTGTACGTTCATCTTCATGGCGAAATTCAACTGTCCTGGAGCAGAGCTCTGTCTTTGGTCTCAATATAGCGGTAGACAACCAATAAATGAGATGTGGAGGTGTATGTATTTATGTGTGCGAACAAGTGAATGAAGTGGAAAAGCAATCTGAGTGGACATCAAGGCTAGAGAAGCTCGTCATAAATACAGTACAAACGCCGCTCTGCGCACTTTAGCTGTTAGACAACTTTATTGGGACAGATTTCCAAAGAAAAATCTGCACTAATGAAATCCCAATTAACAGCTGACATGTTCGTGAACCTGCGACTTCTAAACCCCCACATTTCATGACCAATACACGTGATTAAAGCAATAGGTCAATCTGCCTTTTACTGCGTTGCTATTATCACGTTACCCTCTTTCCTAGATGAATCTGTTAACAAGACATCACCGACACTAAAGAGTCAGGCCAGTGGCCACTCAAGATGAAAATCTCTATTAAAGCCAAAATATGAAAGTGCTGGTCAGTGCCAGAAGCATAATTATCATCTGAAGAGTGCGGGTTGAAATATAGTTTTTATATTATTATAGTAATATAATTCTTTTCCTGAGGTTGACAATTAAAGAAAGATTATACGCATATCAACTGCAGTAGTACAAACATCCATTCGTTCATCCCCTTGGGAGCTTGAATGTGATCAGCAAATTTCATATGAATATAATTTCATCTGATTGTTTTCAGACCCATTTTCATTCACTGGGAATCAGCAATGATGTTTTGATTACTGAATCGATTACTTTGACCAGAATTAAGTGCCGTAGATTTAAATAAAACAATCCACAAACAAAAATGCACGCTGTCGTGAACAATAATGTGCTCAGTAAAATTTCACACCAGTATTTGGACAAGATATTCCATGTTTACAAAACTCATATTATGAGATAAATTCAGGGTGTTTTTCACCTAAATTCTGCACTGATGTGTCTGGCTAGAAACTAATGTTCGCGAAATAGCCATTAGTCACATATTCATGATTAAATTGGCTGTTTGCAAATGGACGGCGGCGAGAACCATGCATTCTCAGCCAACTGCTTTGAAGGCAATGAAACAACCCTTTCTTCTGTCAAGGTAATCTAATTGGAAACAAATCAACCTTATCAGAAAATTCACTTAACAGACCTGACCTCACAGCAGTCCTTTCACTTATCTCCCCTCACTGCGAGCTTTAGATTTACCCAGTATGTGTGTTCAGTCGATTCTCCACGTGCCGGAGATGGTTGGTGTGACTTAATTGTCATGGCTCTGGTGAAGCTGAACACTGAACTGGTTCATCGCCGAGTGAATTCGCTTTTTAAAGCATGCAAGACATGAGAGATGACTCAAACCCTTCTCATGGTGACCAAATATACAGCGAAACTAAGCTAAGCTTGTCGCACCTAAATCTGTTTTCTCTTTCAAAGGTGGGACCACAACACTCAAATGCACATCTAAATCAAATAAATTCCACTAGACGCGGACTATTGTGGATTTCTGTGCTGGAGTGGAATAAATCTATGGTCACAGATGAGACATTTCTCAACTTGAGCTTCAAGCGAGCGGCGCCACGGCAGAGAGGCAGAGAGGTTCGACAGCGCAGGGTTTCGATCCCAGAGACAGACAGAGAGACGGGGAGAAACAATGAGGCAGGAGAAAAGTCTGGGGTTCATGCGAGGCCATGGCTGTCGTCAGGCGCGGCGTCAGCCGTCACATGGGCAGAATGCTAAACGCCAAGCTCTGAATCCTGACCTATTTTCATCAAACTGACACAGAAATCCACCGAGGAGTCGTCTAACGCTGCTAACCTCTGTCTGCCTCCTTGACCGGCCTCAGCCAGGCTGTGGCTACACACACACACACAGACAAGACAGACAACACACTATTGTACAATTAAAATCACGGAAATTTGGGTAGCTGTGAGTCTAAGCAGTTTAATGACATTTGATTAATAATCTCCAAATAGTAGTTTTTCTCCTCAGCTCAAGCTTGAAAGGCCTCCACTGTAATTTGTCCAAATATGTCGCAGGGCTGATGAATATTCATCAACGAAACATTCCGCCCTGACCCTTCTTTGAGCTGACAAAAAAAACAGTAGGCATGTTGTTCTCTTTCCGTGTCTCGGCTCGGCTTGACATCCTGAGCAGACACCTTCGCGGTTGTAGCGACGGCGCAAACAGACTTTTTTTTTTCGCAAAGACAATGAGCAGAAATGCTCCGGCAGAAACACGGCAAATGATCCTGCAATCGAGACACTAATGGCTTTAATATTCGGCTGGCTTTTATCAACAACGATCAAAGTCCAATTACAGACGTCTCTAATGAAAATGGATTCAATTGCGGGAAAATGACTGTTGCTGAACAGAACCTAAACTACACTGAGAACAAAAAAGGGTGACTAATCGCACTGTAAAATATGGAGTATAACTTTACACAGATATGCGCCGATATTGTTTAAAAATGGTGACATTCATTTCCCTAAAAGAAAAAAAAAAAAAAGAACAGTAACCTTTTTCTTCCAGGCTCGCCACACTGAGTGGGTGTGTGTGCTCATGAGATTTGATCAAAATCAATACCACAAATTGCCGTATACAATAGGTCTCCCTGTTCTGCTCCAGTTGTGGATTAGTTACATTCATAAAAATGTCACCTCAAGAGTTGTAAGAGGACATTTTACACCACCGAACTTCAAACTCTGCTGTGGGAAATCTTGGGACATGAGCCTAACAAATTTATATCGTGTCAGTGGTGATAGAGAGGGGCCCGAAACAATAAGGTAATGTTACCACAGCTGTCAACGCTCAGTCAACTCAGAGTTGCGTGGCGACATAAAGGAAGGAGAGTTCTGACATGATGAAAGATTTGAAAGTCATTTTTGCACCTTGAAAGTTGATACTTGCTGCTTGGAAAACAAAGGTTTCGACAAATATCTGAGGGATTCACGTTAATGCTTCCCTCAGGATGAGATGCCATAACAAATGCTAAACTCATCCAGTGCATGGTTAAGACTGTCTCCACTTTCTCCCACTGTACATAAAGAATTGACTGGCAGTCGGAGCCAAAATCTGCAGCGTAGAGGAGCCACACTCTCGAGGTCGTACTATCACTTAGCCGTCGAGCTGGATGTTTAATCCCTATTTATAGCATCAATTACATAAATGTATTTTCTTTGATTGTACGTCATTTCCTATTCCTTTACGTGGAGGAGAATAATTCATATTATTTGGCTTTACTTTTGGGACATTTTTATGATGGGCTGATCTACAATTAGTCATAAGATATAATGCTGAAGTAAAATGGTTGATATGGTCAATGTTACAGAGAACTGAATGCGACTCAAACTAATCCATTTCCACCGAATTTGGTTTGAGAGCATTTCTTGCATGCGGCACTTAAAAAGGAGTGCACACTGAACGTGCTTCACCGTGAAGGCTCTAACCGCGACAGTGCAGCTGCTTCCCTCACCGCAGTCAACTGCAGGACAGCTGAAGTCCTTCTCCTGTCTCAAGCCAGACCTCTGACTCAGTCACAATATCCACTGTGCAACACAATTCAGCCAACGAGAGAAAAACCTTTAACCCGTTCCTAAACACTCCCTGGTGAAAAATAACGGCTCCATCTCTCGTGACTGTATGTGTGGGGGGTTGAAAGGTAGGAATACCATTTCCAAGCAAACCGCCATCATTGACAATAGCAGGCAACAGCTAATTACTGCTTCAAAGAGACTGAATGTTCTGTGTGACTAGATTGAATTCTGGCATCTGGTACAATCAGCTGCAGGGGAACCGCTGAACAGTAAATCCACTGTGTAGTACCGGGGTATTATTTAAATGCAACATCAAGTGTGATAGTACTTGTTAGGCAGCAGCAGTTCTCTTGTTTTTACACGCCGCTGCACGAGTTCGACTCCACAGAATTTTTGGTGTCGAAAAGTCGCGATCCGGGGCATCCAGCGCGGCGCTGAGAGCTTCACTCTCCAGCAGCATTAATCACAGAGTGGCTGTCCTCCAGCTGATTACCTGCCATCAATCTTAGTTTGTTGAGCCCCCCTCCCTCCAACAGGAGAAAATCTCTTGTGAAGATCTGATTAAAAATGTAAGTGACTCGTAATATGAGCACGTGCGCGGCTCTCAGAGATGATACTGTGTAGTCATAAGCTCTGAGTGGGATTTATCTACTTATCTCCAAATGCCCATTCACCTGCTCCAGCCCTGATCCCAGAGAGGGGACCTGCTGCACCGTGGAGGGGTCTGGGGAGATCTCTGTGTGTGTGTGTGCATCAGTGTGTGTCTTTGTGTGTGTGTGGTAGTCATTTGCAGCTGCAGACAGAAGGGGGAGTGACTTTGAGAGTGTGTCTGAGAGGCACATCCTGCCTGCAATTAAGGTGGAATCAGAGAGAGATCTGCGCTGCCTTGATAATGAGCCTCATCTGAATTATTAACTAGAGCTGTACCCCCCGGACCTGGACTCCCATCAGGCCTCGCTACACAACAACAAGAGCAGGCGAACGCACACGCACGCACGCACACACACACACACACTCTTCAGATCCATACAAACCTCTATCAAATCCATTTTAGTGTGTGCAAGAACTCAAAAACTAATCCCATTTGCAGTGAAAAAAATAAAATAAGGGCAACACATTACTTGAAGTGTTGCTCATAAGGCATTGCATCAAAAGCCCATTATAAACACACTGTGAGTGCGTGATGATTTATTAAAATTGGTACATAGTATAATGAGAACAATATGCAGAAAGTTAGGGGGTTGAATACTTTATGAGGCAACTGTGTCATTAATCACATTAAAATTTAGTGCAATTTCAGATGCATGATTACATTCTAACTTTTTCCTCCTCTGATACCAGTGGGACCAGAATCAGCTTGTTGCTGGTGCAGATTGATGGATTGGGGTTGTGAGGATAAATGTATTTTAAATGTAACTCCTGGCGTGACATTTGACTGGAAAGGTTGTAAAATCAAATCATTCCCATGTTTTTCTCACAGATACATTACAGCACCATGATAATTTTCATACCATCACTATGGGAATGTGTTTTGCCCCCTTCCCATGTAGAGTACGCCGGCATTTAATGTAATTCTAAACTGCATGCTATACAGTTTTTGGCAGCCGTTGGGTTCTATTATTTCCACATGGTACGAAAATCAATCAGTCACATGTGCTCTGCATCGCAAGTAGATTTTTTTTGCAACCTAGGCTGTAGCAGTCGGGCAACTACCACCTCAAGCAGCCGTAATTTTCCAATTCATTTCCATACGATATGAAAATCAATCACAATCGCTTTTCATCACAACTAGCAAGCCACGCTGTCATGTTTTAGAAGTCCCGTTGCCAGTGGAGCATCTATTATTCCATTCGTTTCTGTGTGAAAATGATTCGCTCTCGTCAACATTGGGTAAAAAGCAGCCATTCTGCAATCCGTGCAGCTGTGTTTTCAGAAATTTGGACAAATGTCATCTCCTGATCCCGGCAGCCATTGTTTTCCATTCGCACCCGTCTGGAAAAAAGATTCCAGGGTAGACTCGTAAAACTTTCTCAAGTCACATTATCGGCAAACCTCAACTCCACGTTAGAGCGCCTCTTTCTGTTCTAACCATGATGCTATGGCAACTGAAAGGTTGCGCGCGCAATGTCTAGAGGCTTTTTGGATTCAACACCAACCTGTTCCATGCTTGCTACTCTGTCACTGGAGACAATTAGTCCAACGCAATTACCAGCAATTACGGATATTGTTCGTCTTCTATGTGATCAACAATGTCAATGCTCCCAAAAAAATACTCCAAAAACATGTAGTATGCATTTTGAAAATAGGAATCCAGCATCTGAATTCTACACACACAGTGGTAATATGATAGAATGGTCACATGTGTTTATTGAATTATTTCTATTGCTTTGGCCGTGTGCAATCCTGCAATAAGGTAAAACGGAAAAAAAATTGGCCATGTTTGATATCTTTCTTTCAAATTCCCCTCAAAAACAAATATGACTCAAGGAGTTTCCGTTATGGATTGAGTCCGTTTCTGCTGACAGATTTTTCATATCACATAGAAATGAATGAAAGCTTGTCAGGCCGGGCCGCCTGCAGCCGTAGACAAAACACAATCTAATTTCTCACACGCGGCAGCACGGTTGTCAAAATGGTTATTTGTGATGTAAACTGTGTGTGATCTGCAGAAAAAGAGCAGAGGTGAAGGAGACACCCAGGTATGCTCCTTCGGGCTCTTGGTGGCAGTGTAGCGACAGGACGTGCTGACCTGCTCCTGAGTCACCGTCCGACAGTCCCTTCAGACGTTCGAGCCAAACTCTCAGAACAGACTGAAGCCCTCAGGTCTGGGAGACGACATGGAGAGAGAGAGACTGCGTGCCGGGCCGACATTTTACGACACACCACCAGGCACGGTTCCCAAGATCCGCCTGCCTCACTGACTGTTGTGTGTCTGGACTCGGTTTTGTCTCTGGAATTTCCGCCTGTAGAGCGTTTCTCAACATTTTATTCCAGCTGATTTATTCCAACTGATTGAAGTGTGAGGGCTGAGGGCGAGAATATTATGTTCTATTCTAACCACTGTGACTCATTTAAGCAGAGAACACCCGCCTCCACTGCCGGTGCATCCCTTGTTTACATCCCAAGCACCAGGCCACAGATCCGTCTCGGACCAAAATCCGTCCATCTCCACGTGGCCCCGTTTTCATTCAAGACCCCGACGACTCTCCCCAACTGTTTCCTCTCCATTCACAGGACTGATCAGATGAGGTTTACCTTCGTCTCTGATTCGACAACCAACCCCCTTCTCCTTCCAAATTCCTCTTCCTGTTCCCCACCCCCAGTTAACCCAGCGCCAAGCCCGCCAACTCAAGAGCTGCCTCTCCTTCTGCTGCGCCTTTGTGATAATAACAATAACTGTGTAGCGGCGCAGAGGGCTTTCTGTTGAGCCAGCGCCAGGACGGCTGGCACGGGGAAACCTCTAAGCCTGTTCCACCAACTCCAACCAATTCCCCTCTGTCTCGGCTGGCGCTGGAGCATCACAGGCATTAAGGCTGCTATCAATGTGCTCAGCAGCAGGGGCCACCGCCACCACTCTCACGCTCACTCTATCTTTTCTCTTTCTGCCTCTAACCCTCTCTCCCACTCAATTCTGAATCCAATTCAAAAAAGGTTTCATTGGCAGGACAAATAATACCTTTGTTCTTCAAAATGTCTCCTTGCTTCCTTTTTTTTCTCCCTCTCTCGCTATCTCTCTCTCGCTCTCTGTCTCTGTGCTGTGCACCTTATTTTCCATCTCTATCGCCTGCGAGTGGAATCTCAGCAGAACAAGGTGATGACCATCAGTGTGGGCGGTAAAGTCTGTTGTGGTGCATTACAAGCAGATTAGAAGCGTATTAGAGGTAAAGATCCACTTTTATTCTCAGGGATATAGAAGAGGCTAAAGCAAGCTAAAGTCAGTCCGACTTCAATCTTCAAAACTTTTAAAATAAATCCTATTCACCGAATGGAATTGTACATTGTACTTGTTTCTCTGCAGTCAGACAGCACTGGTTAGGTTTTGGATAAAATTCAGGACTCATCACCAAGCAAGCAGCAAATTAAAAAGCTTCATGAACAGACAAACAAAAAAAATCTTCAGGTATTATTTGACTTCACCTTCTTTTTCAACTGAGTGCAACTCTGTTCAAACGAGTGAGGACATTTATAGACAAAGCTCAGAAAAACAGAAATCTCTCATGTGAAACGACTGAAACAAAACATTTCTGGCTTGCTTGTCAGCATGTTATAGGACCCCATCGCTTGTTCTATGAAAGCTGATTGAAGAAATAGGCTTTCAAGGCCTTTGCAATTCTTCCTCGTCATCCAGGCGTCTTGTTTTCTCTTACACGACTGACTGCTTGTCCTGAGGCTTGGTTGATATGCTTTCTGTATATTTACAGTAGCAGTTACTGAATAAATCTTCAACACAAATGTGTTGACCGAGTGCACGAGCGTACGTCCTGTAATGCAGTTTTCCACAGACCTAAAACTGAGACGCCAACCCGACTCATTAGCTCAGCAGACTAAGCGAAAGACCTTGGCTACACTCTTTGTGCAAAATCTCTCCTTTTTTGTTTTTTTACAGTCAGTGAACTGTGTTTACTTCCTGCCATTTTATTTGAGTGTCAGAGTGTAAACTTTATGCCCTTTACAATAACCTCTAAAAAAAGACTTGTGTACGGCACTTCCCGCTAACAATCCCACAATGCCACGGGTCGCATTTTATAGATGCAGAAATTACAGTCGTGCAGCTCCACAGCTGTCAGTGAGGATTCCAACAGGATGATGATTTACAAAACGCCTGAAATCTCAATTTACAGCTCACTCCTGACAACTTCCGTGTGTCTGTTGCAAACAAAGCTATGAGTATGGAGAGGGAGAAATTACGATCACAGAAACGGGTTTTTTTCCCCTTTCTTCCCTCTGGATAAAGTGCACCTCCATGCAACACACCATGCACGGATGCAGACAATTGGCAAAGTCAGTGCCACAAAGAGAGAAATAAATAGATTCAATAAATCACATTTGAAACACACACACCATCTCACAGCCAAATGGAAACCTGATTCTCTGAGGGTCAGAGGGTTTGGGTCGCTAGCAGAAATCTGCTGTATACAGGTGTGTAGGGATTATTATTGTTATTATTCTGTCATTCTGACAGAAGCATGCGCGGACATGCAGCCACGGATGCAGGGTCTTCTCAGAAGGATGCATTCATGAGCAAATATGCAGTCTGGCAAGACGGGAAAAGAACGAAAGTGCGTGAAAAATGCTCGCAACCGTCTCTCAGGCGTGTGACAATCCTGCAAAATTGAATTTGTAACTGGCCTTGCTGGGCATTGCTGCTTGTCAGCCGCGTGCTCATTATATCACAGCCTGATCACAACGGCCTCACACCCACACCGTGCCTTTAACATGCTGCTCTCTGAAGCCTTCAGGTAGAGTCGGCGAGCTCCCACAGTACCTGCCTGTGTACAGTACAGCCTGCAGACAGGCCGCAACACCGTTCCCACGCAGCGCCACTCTACAAATCAACAGAGCAGTCTGTGTGTGTGTGTGTGTGTGTCCTCTCCCATCACCATCCCCACCACGAACACCTACAGAAGTGAACTTACTTCATTACTTCACAAGAACAAACACAGTCTCCCACCTCAGATCCAATAACAAACATGGCCAAAGCACTTGACCGCAATCACTGAACCGCAGTCAGAGAAATCCATACAGTAGCCATCATAATGACCCGGCTGTCAGACGCTTAAGCAACACTTTGCCCATTTAAGCACTGGAGGTCTTGCTGATGTTGCGAGGACCTCAATCTGTACACACACTATGGGGACTTGTGTCCCTTACGGGGACAAAATGCAAAACCACATTGATGTAAAACCTACAATTGTAAGGTGAGGGCTCGTTTTAGGGTCAGGGTGAGGTTGGCCACGGGTTGTTTGGATATCTGCGAGTGTGTGAGTGGTATTGAGAGGCAGGAGAAAGCTGCCGGCCCAGATGAGCCTGGCAGCCAAACTGAGTAGCAGCGTTCAGACAGGATTACACAACGGCTCTTAAAGACAGCTTTTAATAGCAGGAGTCTGACTGGATGTTGTTTTTCTCCAACTTATCCCATCCGTCCATCAATCAATAACCCCCCCATACAGAAACAGGAATGCACAAAGTGGTATGGTTTGTATATATTGTACTGTGTGTGTGAGAGAGAGAGGGAGATTTGGTACCTCTGCGTCAAATCTTGTTAAAATCGCTGCCAAATGTTGCAGGTCAACATGTGTATGCATGTCTTTTCTCTCTCTCCCTCCCCTCTCTCCCTCTCTCTCCCTCCCTCTCTCATTTTTATTATTATTTTGTTGTTGCCGTTGACGGGTGTTACACTGTGATTGAATCAAGTTGTTTTTCGACCTGGAGCTTCTCTTTCTGCCAATCAGCTCCCATCAACGCACTGGCCAATCAGAACCTCTGCACAGAGCTGCGATGGGAGCAGACATCAAGCTGGGCATCCCTGGGCAGCACAAACAAGGCCCCGGGAGTCAAAGCCCACTTTAAATCCAATTTTTAAAACCCCACCATACCATAAAGATTGGACGGCAGTTGTTGCCGCTCCACTCCAGACCTAAATCAAATGGTGATTTTATTGAGATTAATCTGGGTCCTAATACTGCTCAACTGGGGGCTGGTGTGGCGCCAAATGAGATGTCAGGGCAGGGGGAGAGCGTTGAATAAACCTTCTGTGTGAGGGAGGAAAGGATGGAGACGAATGTTCTCCTCATGAAAACATAAGGAGAAGCAGATAGATGATCAACTCAACTGCAAATCGCTTATTAATCCCACTGCGACACTTGGGTGGATTAACTGGGAAGTAAAAATAAAAAAAATGCTAAAGTTGCATATCACAGTGATGTCACCGGGGTCATCTCACCCAGGGTTTAAGATTTGAATATGCAGAGGGTGTTGCCCAAGCTTAGACCATACTCACGACTGAAACTGTACGTTACACGGCTTCCTAAATATGTCCTGCAGCATGAGGGACAGAGACTTTCAAGAGCGATTCAAGATTATTATGATGTTAAATGAGCCGTCTCCTTTTAAAGGTCCCCAGAGGAGCAATGCCTGCTGTCAAACTTAACAAGGGTGTAACCAGGCTACTCCTGTTCTGCCGGACTCAACAGTGTGTATCAAAGTCTCATTAACTACATGACTCTCCCACACCTTAGAAAATGAAACACACAGCCCACAAGATGGGAATGTATATAAGGTGTGAATGTGTACATTCATGTGGAATTGTCCTCTATGTGCAATATTCGCCTGCCTTTGTATGGGTTCAAAAAGGAGCCATATGGAGGAAAGGCTTCAAACGTAAATAGTGTGAGGAGGAGCTACAGTAACGGGCTTGGAAACAAAAGATTTTTAATCCTCGTAGAATGAGTGGTAACTTAAGTAGATTACAACAACCAATCTATTAGATTAACCTTCTATTAATTTGAATTTAAGGGATAATCTGCGGTTACATCTGTTTGCTGTGACACCCCATGTCATCATCTCTTGTTATTGTCCTTTTAAGCCCCTCGCCTTGTGCCATGCTTTCGCCAGCCTGTGCGTAATTCAACGTGCGCACAATGGATGGCAGGGGGCGGGGTGGCTCCGAACGCTTTATCCCGAGCACCCAACCGGAGGCGTGGGTGCACGCTGCAGCCGACGAGCTACAAATCGGACCGGAGGCACACTCTGTCCCCGGTGTGACCCGGCGACGCGCAGAGACACGAGCTCCAAACCAGACACTTAACGAATGCGTCACAGCGCGTAATAGGTGCCTCTCCAGAGGGAGCCGCGGAGAGACGGTGTTTTGACTCCGTGTGGCTTTTCCCGATGTGCACAGGCTGCAATCCCCAAATACGATGAACCCAGTGAACCCTCATGCAGCCACGCTCACCGCCCCTTTCCACACACCGCGCTGTGGAGTGACACGGGGACACGCCACTGACATAAATTGTTGGAACCAGGGGTCAATTATGTGGCTTTCAGATATGCAGAAAAGGAGTTTCTTTTTTTCTGCAGACTCTGGCTCGAGGCTAAATATAGTGCTGCTTCTTCCACTAAAACCTTGAGCAATGTGGTGTGAGAGAATTCTTTCATGTGGCCTACCTTCCATCCGGCTGAACTGTTGCTGTCGCCTTTATCCTTGAAATAAGGAACAAAGCGAACCATCCAGTCATAAATCTGGGACAGGGTGAGTCTCTTCTCCGGGGTGCTCTCGATGGCACGGGTGATGAGGTCGGCGTACGACAGGTTCCCCCACGCGTTCCGCCGGGAGGACTTGGCTTTGCGCAGCTGGCCGGCCACGTCGAGCGCAGCCCCGGACATGCAGGCGGGAGCGGCGACCACCGGGGCCGGGGCGCCGGCTGGATGCTTGAGCTCCGCCGGCGCGCCGCCTTTTCTCTCGGCCCGGCACGCGGGCACGTTGTACTGCTCCACTTTGACCGACGCCAGGGCCAGACCCCGGCTCGCCTCCTCTCCCCCGGGGAAATCCTCCGGACACGGCAGCGGCCAGGTGCACGACCGCGACCGGCCGTGGGGCTCAAATTCCGAATCGATATCAACCTGATGCGCGTCCATGCCGCTGTTCTCCATCATCATCAGCATGTTGAGCTGATGTCAGAGCCGGGCAAGGTCACTATAACAAAAAAAATCACTGTCGGTGTGCGCCGGTGAGTTCAGAAAGCCCAAAGTGGTCCTTAACTGCGCCCCGAGAGCGAATAAAAAGGTGTTGTTTCACACACAGAGGTGATGAACCAGTATGACAGAGCCGGCAGCCGTGTGGGATATTATCATTCTCCTCAGCGCAACAATGTGGCACCACATCAGGACAGATGAAGGTGTATCCGAGGCATCAACAACAGTATCAGTCTCTCTTCCATGTTAATTGCACAACGCCGGCTGCGAGGCTACGTGCAGGGGCCGGAGACGGTCACACATCCATGGTGGGAGGGCAGACACACTTGGAGAACGTGTGTGCGCGCTCGCTCCGGCTGCAGCAACAGTTGATCCCGCCTGACGGGTGTGAGGGTCCAGGGCAGGTGAAGAAGAGCACAGCGCGTCAAACTCTTCCACCCCCCGCCTGCAATTAATTGACTTCGCAATTTCCTCCCAGCCTCCGGTCCCAGTTTCTGCCGCACACTGGCTTCAGCCGAAACTCACCGCGAGCGCATTTACTCCCATGGAAACGCGGAGACGCAGGCGCTAATGAATCATTTATACGGTGCCGTGGATTTCCAGACGCGAGAAGGAGCCCCTCGTGGATTTCATGTGGAGCATCCTCCGTGTCTCCTCCGAACGAAGCCAGACGCCTTTCCCCCCCTCCTGCACACTGGAGCAGATCTTTCTACCTTTTGTCTGCGGCTCTGTTCACATGTCACATGGGTATCGCCTCTGCGCTCGCTGCTCTGCCCTCACACTTTGAAGCCGTGTGTCTCTGAAGGCTTCATGCCACTTAACTGGAGCCTGAAATAAAGTGGAATAAGTGCTGCCTCCATATAATTGGACGCCGCCTGGATCAAGTCACTCCCTCCAGAACAGGTTTCCAGAGGAGGAGGGGTGTGTGAGGATGTCTGTGTGCGTGAGAGAGTGAGAGCCCTCAACAATACAATTTTCCAAGCTGTAGTCATTCATATTGAGACAAAGTCAGCCTCATGCTTTCACAGACAGCTTTTCTTCCCCGGTGACCTTCACCATGTTTGAAATCAGTCTACTTCAAATACTTTGTGAATACTGTTGATTTCTGGCTGAACAGCAATATATGCACAATCAATTAACACAAGTTTTTAAAAATAAAAATACACTTAAATCTAAGCAAATTTTGCTCAACTGAAAAAAGGCAGCATTCTGCATTTCTCTTTGTCAAATCCATACAAAGGTTATACTGGTGTTTTGGTTTAATGAGGCCACCTACAGTTCCCTCAGATGCAGCATTTAATTATGGTATTTATAATTTATTATGACCTTTGGTCAACATTAATGAGTTTTCTAATGTAGTTATCCATAAACAGCACATGGATCCATGTGTCCTGAATGCTTTCACCCATGCAGAGCCTCTCCCACAATCTTAGCGATCCATGAGAAAGATTTAATCTATTCAAAGTAATATATTTGTACTTCTACTACAAATGCTTTTACCAAGCCTGCTCCAAACACATAGGAATTGTTAATTAGTTTGACATTTCATTGGCCTAAAAGAATCACAACTTTCATAAATCCAGTTTTAACTGCAAAAAAAAAAAGGGGTTTACCAACAGAAACATCAATGAATAAAACCCTGAGGTGTGATCACTGACATTTTGTGGTACAAAATGCAGGAATTACTGAATTAAACTAAAATTGCATATTCTTCTAGTGAAGGGACATCATTGAGTATTTAAGATACTTTCAGACATGCAGTGAACCCTGGACAATTCTTCCACATGTGACATCAAATGCACCTGACATTCTCCACAGCTTCACCGTTCAGATGTTAAAAACTCTGGAGAATGTCTGCCCACACGAAAACACAACAGGAGAACCTCTGCAGGATTCACCACGAGCGAATGAGCTTCTAAAACACAACGTGGAACGGCAACACAGAACTGAACCCAAAAGCACAACAACAGTCAGTCTTAGGCTCAGCAACGTAGTTTATTCTCCAACAGAGCAGAGAAAACACAGGAGGGAATCAAAAACCAAACAGGGCAGTAGTCAGGTCAGTGACAAGGAGGCAAAAATTCAGCATAAAAACACACAATAGCAAGACCTCACAGCAGCAAAAACTCACCAGCCAGCCTAGCAGAGACTGAATCAATCTGACCAGTATAAATAGACAGATGAAATAATGAGAGGATGGGGAGCAGGTGAGTGTGTGTGTGGGGAGGGGGCTCAGGTGAAGGAAATGAGGTGATCAGTGGCTGGTGACAGTGACTGGGTCTGAAATGCTCTCTCTGACAATAAGAAACAAGGCACAACTAGTTGTGACACCATGGATGCAAAAAATGAATGAATAAAGAAGTAATCCAAATATCTGAGGATTAAAAAGCACAATCCTACAAAGAGAGAGAAAGATGTTGTTTTGTTGTGTGTTTGTTTATGAACAGAAAATCTAATGTTGGAGAATGTGCATATAATTGGGTCCAGACTTTTAAAAATGATCCCTGAAAACAGCTTTGATGCATCCATTTGTTTTATTTTATTTTATATTAATACATGTAATTTAAAAAAATCTGAATAATTATATTAGTCTTTTACATAAAAATAAATTGGGTGAATTAACTATGTAAAATTAAATGAGAATTAATGAGAATAATCTAATTGATGAGATGATGAGGGTTTTTTTCTGTCTATGAAGCACACGACATTGGTTCCTGATGATTTAAACTCTAAGGGTCAAAGTCTCCAACTACCAACACTCGCCGCCTTTGTCACACCCCGTTTCCTTTGGTGCGCCTGAGTCCATAAAGCCGGCTCCATCAATAGTCACTCTTGTGCGTTGTAAAGCTCTGGCTGAAACCTCCAACACTGATAGAGGCTGCCACTCTCTGACAGCCGGTTGTCAGTGACAACCATAACCTCAAATGCACCTTAATGGAATGCTTTCATGAGGGCGAAAGGGGCCAGTCAACACGAAGGCGGCGGACACTCAACGTTCATGAGTGTGCATGTGTGACAGGGTGAGGGCGATGAGAGGGAAGAAGAAGAAGAAGAAATGGGGAGAGACTCTGTAAATGGGAACAAACAGTGGGGAAATTCAAAACACATGGCTCTGCGGCTTGGAGGGGAGATTTTTATGTGCCGCAGAGAAGTTGTAACAGGAATGTGGTGTGACTCCTATCGTATGGAATGAAAACACTGAAGCCGTGCCAGCAGGGTGGATGTAGGGTTTTCGCAGAAGGCCCTGCGGCTTCCAGCAAAGTCCTCATCATCACGACGAGGTGATGTGACGCCGCGGCACAAACACGAAAAACATGAGTCACACGGTTGGACACGGCATGAGGTAGACAGAGTATTATGTGGTTTCACACGGGGGGGGTGGGATGTGTGCAGGGTGCGGGTTGTGTTTGTCAAAGATATTGTGGCCATTTGTGCAAAAACAAAAAAAAAAAATTCAATATGAAGTGACTACAAGAAAAGACTGAATGCTCAGCTCGTCCAACATGTTTTAACAGCAGCGTTTCATTCCCAGCCAAGCCATGATTTGTCAGATTAAGTGCTTCAGCCAACTGGATTTGTGCTGAGATTCATGTTTATCCATTGTCCCTTTATTTTCCCGGCATCGAGTATTAATGATATGCATATTGACTGCGGCTGCCACCTCCATCACGATGCCTCTTTCCTGTTGAGCTCAACAACCGCGGATGCCCAGGGAAGAGCAAATAACACAGCAAAAAAGAAATCTGTTTACACATGCTTTATGATGGACTAAACATGTTTGCCATCAAACCAACAGTCAGGCAAGAGGATTGATATGGAGTGCATTGGTAGATCTACAGCAAACATTACGCAGGACAGGGAAGTGTTAGCTTAGCATTGTTCAAAGACTAAAATTAGGATGAAACTGTGAGCGCATATAAAATCAAAATGCCAGCTCTAGAGGCTTCTTCACAACAGCCTCCATTGTTGACAACAATCTAAGTTTATGTTCACTGGATGAAGGACGTCTCGTGGTCGCACACATAATGACAGACTCTCACATAGCGTGACATGGTGCCATAACCTCACATAAGGAGGCAGTTGAGGTGCATGAAGCAACAGCATCTTGACAAAGGCCTCTTGTGACAGAGCTCTTTTCTCAGCGTTAACCAGTTATGGCTTCAGATGCACAAACGGAACCATTCACAAAGCTGCACCAATCAATACTTTTTAGATTAGTGATAGGTCACATGACTGCATGCAATGTGACAGGGGTCAGACAAAATGAAGAGCCCGCAGAGAATGATCTGCACTTAGCTCTCTGTTCTTCGCTTGGCTGGTTATAGCCAGATCACTGATGGTGACCTCACCGTGAATGGCTCATCACTCTCATCAACAAGTGGAGAAATTCATCAAACAGCTACAGACGGCTGAAAATAAGCACGCCTGCAGTGTTGCTGTTACTCCAGAGGGCAAGTATTTCTATATATGTTCATCATCTCAACTTTATAAGGTGATAAAATGTCATTGTTTTGTTTACAGCCAATTTAAAGTCACGCCCCTCTTCCACTTCTGCAGCTTTAGCCATAAAGCTGGCAGATCTATAAAATGGGCTACATGACTTACATGGGTTGTTTTGTAAGGCACGGACATGACCCACTTTGTTATTCAAATGTGGAAACTTGTGAAACTCCAAAACCACAGTGTCTTGATTTTACATAACCGTCTCTACATCACTCAAGCTTTGGAGTTGCTGCGAGGCCTGTTTTTATACTTTAGGCAGTCCCCCTGCCGCCAGTTTTTTTGTTCTCGAGTTTGGCGCCCAGCCCCAAACATGCAGCTGAACGCACAGGGATGAAGTCCCATCCACTCTGTTTTGTGAGAAAACTGTGTCCTATTAATCACTGAAAAGTCATATAGGCTCATGTACCCCAACCCTGCTCAGGAAGAGCTCGGGCATAGTTGGAGAATTGTCGCAGACTGCTTGAATAACAGCTCATCTCCAGCGATCGCTTGTATCATTGTTAAATTCTGAATTACCAAAACAACAGGGTCAGCAACGCCTGTAATTGATTGTCCATGTTGCATGCTACACTGGTAGCCAAGGGTACTGTTTGTTGTTGTCTTCTGGAAGACAGTCATGTGATAGGAGCCTGACTGACTTAAAAGACGCAATTAGTAGACGGTTGTAAGTGTCTATGTCATAATATACAAACATTTCATATCTGCCTGTCAGAATAAAATGCAGCAACAGAGTTTCAAACTGAAACGGAGCGAGCAGTGTTTCCAGTCTTCTCTGTTTTGTATGGATGTCAAGCCGAGCCGCAGTAGAGATGACGCATTCTCAAACAATAACAATCATCCAATCAAACATGGTCGTGTGTGTGGATGTAGTCCAAAATGTCTCCATTTTCCTTTCAATTTATTTTAAATTAATTGGTTCATAAAAGGGAAAAATTCACTTCTTTCTCGGAAGCGAATTGATTTTTCTTTTACATGACAGTTGTTTGCATTAGGCTGATCACCTGAGGGTTCCCACTACATCACCGTAGCCCTGTATACCTGAGTGTGAGCCCTAATTGCTTCTTCTCCACAGGTTCTCCTCTTCGTTTTCATGCCTTATCCAGTAACCAGTCCATCAACCTGCAGGGTTATTGATGTGTTAACTGGGGGAGGGGGGGGCACCACTCCCTGCCTTGGGAAACCCTGAGGCTTTCAACTGTTGAGTAACACCGTCTGTTGCCACCGGTGTCTTCAATCAGGAAAGTCAGGGTGTGCGCTTGTCTACTCATAACGAAGCAAAACAGCAAGAAAGACATAAACGTTTGCACTCACTTCATTTAATGACCAAGAGTCTTGAACCACTTTGAACCAGGAGCTTTATCCAAGTCATAATATAAACACAAAGCAATGGGACCTGTGTATCTGCATCCCTTATGAGAGGTCAGACAAGGCAAGCAACATATGCCCACTCAAGAGAGAGGACACATTCATTCACAAGGTTCAGCTCTGAGCTGAAAACAGCATGGCTCCACCTACAAAGAGTGCAACTCAGGTCACAATGTTCTGTCCGAACCAGAGAGAACATGAAACAAACCCTATGATTTTATGTCGCACCTCAACTCAAGGCCAATGTTTCCCCCGAAAAAAGTAGATAAACGTCACCAAACATGACCAAAACCCCAATATAATCTTTTAAAGTTTTGTCTGAGCTTGTAATCTATAGCATTTGCCAGTGGAAACAGGGTTGTCAACAATGACACTGAAACCAAAACAAATGAGCTAAAAGATAATAAAATGCTCCCTGGGGGTGAGGGGAACTGAACTGGCTGAATATTCTCAAAGGGGCCATTGCTGTATGTGACCACTTTCTATACAACACAAATGAAATTGACCAGTTGGTAATGTATAAATAAGGATTAGGGCAGCTTAAATCTTTAAATAATGAGTGTAGCTGCAAGTGCTAATGAGCCCTGACAAATGCTAAGACATGTTTCTTTTTTTCATTCCGAAGACTACAGCAGCCCAAAGTCATTAATTATCTGCAAGAAGGGAGAAAAAGACTGAGACTGGAATCACCTGCTGGAGAGCAAGTACTGCAACCTCCATGCTGTCCACTGGAAGTCTCCAAGTTCGGATATGAACTCGCTCTATGAACGTCAATTACAGTCCTCTGCTTTGTTTTAGTCTCAGGCCTCAAACAATCTCCCATCTTTTCCCCCCGTCTTTCGCTTCATCACTCCATAATCCTTTCCTCCAGCCCTCCCTTTTTCTTCACAACCAACCCCAGTTACATAAGAGCGCTGGAACTGTTTTCTAGCGGGACACACTGCTGTGTGCGGAAACTGTGGGAGCAGAGGGATGGGCATCTCAGCCCCGTACACTGCCGAAGGCCATCCCAGGAATGCATCCTCTCTGTGGGTCTGGGCCACAGCCAACCATGTGGCCTCCCAATGTCACCGAGGCGCTGAGAAAAAGAGGAGACGGAGCACTTTTTGAGGTTTCCCCTCCACCACATCTCTGCTTAAAAAACAAAAAGCCTGCATTTTGCTCCCATATTTGCAGTACATGTTGAGGTTGTCTAATACTGCACTCGTGGATTCTTTCTCCTGCTTTTTATAGGTGGAAACACTGCCGAGCGTGCTGCTCCTGTCTGCCTCACAGCCCTTTGATGAATACAAATACAGTTTTAGTAATATTTAAAGAATCCCCCTCAAGCAGTGCTGGGTTCTGAAAGGATTCAGCCCGATGCAATGACAGACTTCCCTCAGCCGTACCTGACATAAAGTGGTTTAGCTAACACTACCCAACACCTACTGTTAATCCTATTTCAAATTGCACTCTCAAGCATGAAATCCACTCACAAGAGGGAAAGGGGGAAAAAATACACAGTGATACAGTGCAGACGTGTTACAAAGATAATCTTTCCCCTGCCACTTCCCCCCACTGGCTTTGGAGGCAACAAAGGCAAGCAGGTACAATTAAGCATGTGTAGGTCTTCTGAGTGCGAGAAGGCAAAGGGATGGGGGGTTTTGGGAAATGAAGTTATGTAGGAAATAAAACAGGAAAGAGTATCACACTGTGTCAGCGGGCGGTGCCAGACATGTGGCAGACATTTTTTGTGTGCCAAAGCTTGATTTGACCCAGTACTTTAAAGCTTCCTGATGATGGTTGCAGGAAGTTAATCACATGAACTCTTCCAGGCCTTGCGGTCTGCTGACCCAGCACTGATCCCTGGAATCAGGCGTGGGTCTGGACAGCCATTTTCTTTTTCTTTTTTTTTCCAATGCAACATGGCCTTTGCATGACCGTCATGACTGAGAGTTCACAGAGAGGAGTAAGACAAACAAGGCCTCTGGGCTAGATGACAAATTAGGCTGAGGGTTAAGAGCTCATTCTTGACCTTGGAAATGGAAGTGGAGAGAAGAGCTTCACTGTTTGGGAGCATCTCATTGACATCACATGAGATGTCCAGCTTTCATGAAAACATGGCTGCTCCAATCTCCATGTTTTTGTCAGAGCACTTTAGTCTTATGGACTTTGTCTCCTTGGACTTGAGACTCCATATCTGTAACCAAGAGTTTATTGGTGTTGAGTTTAAAAATGTGGAAATTCATCAGGCACTAAGGGTTTAATCAAAGACGTTATCAAGTTATTCCACAAACTTCTGTATGCTTGTCTCTGGGTCTGTGTGTGTATGTTCCAATTATCACCCTCACACATGACACGTGGATTCTAATAACCCAGGAAAATGCAGTGTAAAAATGTCTATGATAATGATAAATGCAATATTCTATTAATACAAAATTTAAAAACTGGGATCACAGACCCTGTAGCTGTCAGTGAGGGCAGGGCAGTGTTGACTGTGCTGAGCATGTGTTCTTCTATGTCCACTCTAATATAGTCAACATGAACAGTAATGACACCCAATTCACTTTCATTTTATGAAAAAACATAACCATAAAATCCACGTTGCAGATAAAGCAGATAGGATGAACACAAAGTCCTTTCCCTCTGCAACTCTTCCAAAATGCTTCCAGCACATAATAATAAAAAAGTTACATTTTACTGTAGAAATGTTTGAGGAGGACTTTTTACTGGCGAGGGATACGTGTGCAGTAGCTCCAGAGCTTTAACACAGCTTCAGCAACCAGGTAATTTTAGGTCGATCACTGCACCAGTTCCGGTAAATGTCGGCTCCTGAGTTTGTGATAAGATCCTGATTCCTCAACCTCATGCAAATCTATTTCTTGACCACTTATTAACATGTATTAAAAATTCTTGAGTTCCTGTTTTTGGTTTAAATTTTGGCAACATTATTTTTCAATGGTTTGGAAATATTTAACTACCATATAACTGCTAACTACTTGTTCCTCTGGTTCCAAGTGACACCAGTCATTTTGAATGATTGAAAGAGTTTACTTGTCAAAGAGACGCACCACAGATTGTTTTAACTTTGTTTCTGACCGAACACATGAAGGCTGTTAGATTTCTGGCAACCTCACTTCCACAAATAAGGGGTTCAGATGAGACATGCTGATATTTTCGGGCTGATACTGATGATCTGCAGCATTTTAATGCCAAGAGCCTTCATTATTCTTTTTTTTTAACCAGTCTATTCTTGGCAAGTTGAACAGTGACTATAGAGAGCACTCAGCTTGTAAATCAAATCCCAGTACTGGCCCAAAACAGTTGTTTTCCATGCAGAACTTTTACATTTCTGACTAAAGGATGTCAGAAACTAGCTGAAAATAACTCAGAGGCAGGGTGGATTCCGGCCAGAGAGGGGGGCACAGGCTGACAGGAGGCAGGAAGGGAAGGCGGCAGACGGAATGGGAAGCTTCCTGTGACAGGGGATGGCAGGGTGGGTGTCACTAGGTACGATTCCCCCTGTCCCGGTGTATCTCAAGAGTTTCGCCTGGCTGATCAGGGACGACGGGACCGCTGCTCCCAACCTTCAGTCAGCTGTCACGCAGGGGTCGCGGCGCGCGGCAAAATATGTGAGTCACACACCGTACAGGCCAGACACACTGCGGCTACATGCTTCGGCATTCAGTAGCAGGGCACTTGTGCTGCATGTGAAGTCTGACACCACCTGTTCACTCCTGCCCGAGTGTGCACGGGCCGGCAGGAAATGATGTGGTGCTGAATTTAATTTCTCCATGATTTCTATTATGTTGGCGGTCACGGGTTAACACCAGGGAGTTAAGAAGGAGGAATAAAAACACAACTTGGATTAGAGAGGGAAAAAAATGAGGGAGTTCAGAGGGTCGTATATCATTAAGCAATTGAGAAAGTTAATTAGGCAGCTCTGATAATTATTGCCATGGCAACCTGAGCGCACTCATGCAGATTTGATTAACGAGGTGCCATTTATCTGTGCTGGCGTGACAGCAGGGCTGCGCGGAGCTTGAGAGACCCCTAAAGGTGGAAGACGTGTAATGTACGCTTTATTCCCAGCCACAATGTTGTCTTATGTTTCATTTAATGGAGGCAAAACACAGACTGAAGCCTCTGGTGTGGAAAAAAAGGAAGATAATCTGGCACGGTGTATTGAATCGCTCATATTAAGTAGAAATTTGAGGTGAGACAAAGCTGTAGTTTTCTATTTACCCTTATTCTCTCAAACCACTGAGAGGCAATTTGTAAAGTGAAGCTGCCGAGGATGTTTCTCTTTATAATAAATGACATATCTGTATCAATAAGAGTCTGTCAGTGGCATTTAGTACATTGAGAGGAAAATTGCAGCATAAAGAAAGGATGAGTGTGGAGGGAAGGAGAGTTGTGGGGGTGGGGGGGGTATTTGTGGATTACAGTACACATGTTGCCCTCTGGTGGAAAAACAACAACATTTAAGCTTGCATGCTTTGCTGCTGAACGGGCGTCTGGAGCCCCGCTTAGCAGCAGGCAGCATATTGTCTGAAACAGAGGCACTTCATTATGTGGTGGGGACAATTATTAACGGCTGTTAAGAGAGCACAGCACAGCAGTAATGTGAGAAATAATGCAATAAAACAAAACCCCACACTGCATTTAAAACAACACTAAAAAAAAAAAAAAAAACATAAAACAGCTGAGCCGAGCGGTTTCAAAAGAAATACCTGTCACCAGTCAGCACGCAATTCAAACACAAAGAACAGGTAGGTGCTCAGAATCTTCAGAGAATATCTTCATCAACGTGGTGAGAAAATGACACATTGAGCATGTGCCGGAGACACGCTATCAATATCAGTTTGCAAAAAAAGAGAAAAAAAAAAAGTAATTAGCATTCTCAAGAGGTTTTTTTTTTTTTTTTTTGTCAGAGATGGCACCCTCGGCAGCATGCAGACAAAAGTGAATACATGAAAGTAAAGTACGCTCAGTGTGAGATTTCTCCAGGGACCTGCTAATCCTCATCCACATCATTTCACACGCAGCAAGTGAGCGGTATGGATTATAGTTTATTATACAAATATCAAGCATAGTCGTATTCTAATAACAGTCATATCAATTACAGCTCTCTCACTCTCAGGGTTTTATAAATATCTGACAGCAGCAGTTTCATGGAAAGACACATTCTGGTGTAAAAATAGAAGAAGAGGAGGAAGAGGAGGGGGGCATTGATTTTACTGTCACAAATACCAGTTTCATTCTTGAGTTCATTTGAAGCCAGTGTTCACCCACAGTTCGCGGCCCTGTCACCGTCTATAACAGCCTGTGTCTGCTTCTCTGGCGTGTCGTCCAACTTTTATTGAGAGCAGATCATCTGCTGACCATATAAACCTGAAACAAAGAGGAGAGATGAAGAAGCACACACAAGCAGAGAAAGGAAGACAAACATCCCTTTGTTGGTTGACTTGACCATGAAACCTGGTGGAGGGATGCGCGACAGGCAGGGGATGAATCCATCACTTTCTGGTGCAGATCTGGATCAGGGAGCGGATTTGTTTTTCCTTTAGCATTGTGGGACAGGGGGAGTTTCTACTTTCTCACTGATTTCCAAGGGAATAATTCATGATAAATCAAATCTGATATATTCAGGGAGCTGATATCAATGAGTGTGTGGATTGTGGTACGATTTAAGAGGACTGTTGGGCCTTGGCGGATATATGCGCTGCACTGAGTGCCTGTCTAGATTCCACAGTGAATCATGACAGATGGTAATCATCGACTCAATACTTCACCTCAGCTCTATGAAGCCTTTGCGCTTCTTTCAGCTCACTGGTGTGTTTTTATTTAGTTTTGTTTCGTCCACAATCTCCACCACAGGAAGCTGTTTTCTGGAAATTGAGGTGGTGGTGACCAAAACAAAGCTAAAAAGATGAGAGAACATTTTAGTTAAATGCATCAGCTGACCAAAACACAATAACCACACAATTTTAGTGGCATCTTTGTCTGAACTTCATAATCCATTATTAATATAATGCATCAATAATATACATGTACCTCATAGACGAAGGGGTCGATGATGAAATCCTTTGACTGGCTGTAATCTTCAGGGGATATTACCTGGAATGAAATGGAATTAATTAATCTGCATACAGAGTGGACCCTAATTAAACCAGAAGCCACTAAACATCTTGTTAACATTTCTTTTTTATTTCCATTGTAAAATATTCTGGCTCAATATTTTTAGTAGTAGAAGTAATAGAAAATGAAGGAAAATAAAAATGGCAAGTCCAAAATGTAGTGCCATTCCTCTGCATTTAACTTTTTTTTATAATTATAAAATGCACAAAAGTAATGATTATATCAAACAGAACAAAAGCCTGGAATCACAATCAAATTTGTAAAATCAAATTGTTTATTCTTACTTGTAAAACAATGGATTTTGCTTCCTCAGGCAGCTGCCTTGTGCTTAAAATGAAAACCGGCCCAAGCTATAAATTATTAATGCCTAGAGCTGTCAATCTTCCACTCCGTCAGATCCCCAGATCTGCAGTTTTTCTTTTGCAAATGCTTTTGGAGTTTGGAGCTGCTCACACTCAGATTTCTTGCAAAGAAAAGAGGGATTCCCCTTTGAAACCAGACTTTTTTACCGTCCTGCTGAGAGCCAACTTTTGCAAACAAAAGATTGAGACTGTGCACGTCGAGCACTGTCTCCTCTCCAGGCAATCCCAGCAGGCCTTTCAGCTCTTTATTCTCCCTCGTCTTCAGCTCCCCTGGTGCAGCCTTGCTTTGGGTCTGGATTTTTTTCCTGCAGAACGTAGACCCCAGAACTACATGGGGAGGGCTAATGGAGCCTGTGTGGTTCCAGGAGTATTCGTCCCATGAAAGTCCCCTGTGCAAAAAACAAAAAAACATCAGAGCCAAGGACCAGTCATCAGTTCTTATGATATTGTTGCTTGGCAACTCTAAATGGAATAGTGATAGTTAAGTGATGCCTTTGAGGGTTCAATTATGAATCTGCTTCTTCATCTAACTCAACTGTGATTAAACAATGAATTTTCATGTATTCAACAAAAGCTAATGAGCAGTCCAATCAGTGATTAGCGCTACCATGAAGAATTGTTGATTATCATGAGGCTGGAAAGGTAAAACAAAAAATTGTCTTGGAGTTTTTACATATTCGTCAGCGCATCGTTGTTGCTGCCTCTTGGCCCAGGAAGCTCGCCATCATGGAGGGGAAAATGAAATCCCGTATTTACCCTCCAGGATAATGTCGGGGTGGCTGTCCGCCAGCTGACGCTCAGCAGCAGGAAAATGATCCTAAACGTTAAAGTGAATCTAAACTCTAAACAAAGAACATCAAACTTCTGAAGAAGTCAGAGCTCAGCTTTTAACCTAATTGATGGGAGAGAGTTGTTCCCAATGGTTCTCAACAACATTTAAGTCAAGGTTAATGCATATATGTTCAAGAAAATAATAAAAATGAAAGTACAGTAAAAAAAAACTTTAGCCAAGCCTAAATTCACAGACCCCGTCCTTCGGGGGCCAATGAAACCTGCATCGAAATGTGACTGTCTGGTCTACAGAGGCTTTGCGTGATCAGCATCACCAGCCCCTTATTTCTGTTGCCTAGCAGCAGTGCTGAAGTTTAAATGAAGAGAACACTTTAATGCCCCCTGATATATTAGCATGTGCTGCATTAGCTGTTTGCTTTCCTTGAATACTTGATGCTCAAGCAAAAATTGAACGTTTTGGCAACAGTACACAACGTTCCACAACCTTTAGTCGTAAAATAGGATCGAGGGCTAAAAATACAACCTTGAGGAGCATTTTAGATGTATGAGGCCTGGAGTTCAATAGGGAAAGTAATTTAAATACAAATGAGGCAAGATTCATCATTTTTATATGCAGTTATGATTGACAGAGTCCACAGAAATCAGAGCTTAAATTAGCGTGGAACCAAATATAGTTAAACAGAATAAGGCCTGAACAATTCATCCGAACAGGCAACAAACGATTGACTAAAATAAACTATATAAGCTTCAGAGCAAAGTCGGCAAAGCCATTAGCTGCAGTGCTTCATCAATAATGACTGACTCCAACCACAACAACAATTCAGGATGTACAATTCATCCTGATCAGCTGCAGGTTCAGGGCAGCGGCATGTTGGCGCTTCACTGGCCTCAGGGAATTTGTAACCCTGTTGACTTAAAATGATGCTCATCGATGGTGGAGAAGACATGGCCTCCGCAAGCTGCTGCTTAGATTTAGATAAGCAAAGAAACAAACAAAAAAAGCATTCTTAAGCTGACATACGAACACATGAGCCGGTGAGCTGATACCTGATGTCTGTCAGTCTGAGGTGATGCAGCTGAGTTTTCAGGTCATCCAAACTGATGCCTTCATTGTGGTCGGAAAGCTGCAAATGGGCGTGTACCACCTCCAACATCAGGTCCGTGATGCAGCGCATATTTATTGCCATCAAACTCCTTTTACCCTAAGGCAATAGTGAAATAGAGTCGGTTATACATGACACCACACATCAAAAGAAGCTCACTGCTTCATATGCAGACTCTCACATCGAGGTTCCGTAGACTTCCTGTCACCTTCACGTATGTTCATGGCCACACCGTCCTGTGAGGAAATTGAAACTGATCATTTACCACAACTGTGCGGTTTGCAGTCTCCCACTGTGACCCTGAACAGTGTTAATCCACTGCCTCACGTTCAACGGTGGACCCGTCACGTCATCCACAGAGAACCAGGCGCAGGTATCCAAGTGGGAAGCACCTCGGATGATGCCCACAACAGACACCTGCAAATACAAGTCAATACAGACCAAACTCCATTGAAGAATTTAGCTAAATAAACTGAATGTTTGTATTGCAGTTTATGTTTCTATGTGTATAAGGTTTCATGTCGTGTATAGTAACTGCGAATGATGCCATCTCAGCCAGTCGTAGCAGACATTGGTTTTACAGTTGTGGTGATCATTCCCATGGTAACAACAAGCTCCACCATTCTCCTTGACATCCACAATAACACGTTTTTAAACGGAGATGATGTCATACGTACTTGTGGTTTTTCGGGGAGCATTTAACATTGTTTCCCTATAGCTCGTGGTGAGTCTGCCTCAGATGGTTGCATTATTACGGCTGATGGTCCAGAAGTCTATTGCGACATGAGGGGATTTTAACTGCCAGCAGTTGAAACTCATTGTCAGAAACACTGGCAGCATGGTTTCATACGAGGCATCGTCGCTCACTCGGTCTCGGCTTAAATGTCTGAACTGCTATTTAATGGATTTACTTTAAATGTGACACATTATATATTTACTCAGATTCATGGTTTCAAGAAGATGGATTTGACGTCGTTGGTGACTGACTTCACATTTGTGTGTCGAGTAGGATCTGACTGTTAAGATCCCATTAGCTGCAGATATTCAATGTCTGTTTAATTTGTTTAATGTTGATTTTCCACTGATGTCTCATTCATTCAAACGCCACTTCAATATTGACACCCACTTAAAATAATGGCTTAAGTCATTGTTTAATAATACTACTGAACCAAATATTAAATATGATACTATATGATAAAAAATGACATAAGGTCTACATCCCAGTTATGCCATTAGTTTTTTAAATGAACATAAACCTCCCTAACTCACAACACATACCTGGCTGAGTTCACAGATGGTGAAGGCATCGCTGCTGTCTTGAGGCGCGGACAGAAGCTGTGACGCTGTTCAGAGCGGAATCTTTAGAGTTGATTTCTGTGGCGAGACCAGAACACGCTACTGTAGACGACGGACACACCTTCTTTTTCACTGCACTGGGGCTTGTCATCCGACTGATGGATTGACCGGAAACTGTCAAAGAACAAGTTGAAAGAGTTTATGAAGTCAAAAATCACAGAGGGGCTGTGTGAGGCAAAGGAAACTCACCCTGGTTCAGCATGACAAAGTGTGTAACTGTCACATGAGCAGGAGCTCCTCACCAACATTACCACTTGGGCAGGAAAACAACAGTCAGTTGTTCTGCTCAGGTGATCTGAATTACCACAATTACCCATGGTGCAATGCAGGACAAAGGAAAATAGCCTGAGGAGTAAACGATCATTCTGTGCACATTCTGTTTTTGTATTTAACTGTAAATGGGTAGGATTTCAAGAGTATTTTTTTATCCTTATTGTTTTTTTGTTTTGTTTTTTTTATCTTACTTAGACTTATTCTTCTTTCACTGAGCTGCTGTAAATGTGTGTTTCCCCTATGGGAGAGAAATAAAAACATTCTATTCTATTCTGTTCTATAATCCCATTCACATGCTCCATTTCATGTCAGTTATTATTTCAATTCATGTTTTCATTTATGAAAACTCCATCAGTTCAGCAGTGATTGACAGAAGCTCACACTACTTTTGATCGACTTCCCTTTATCCCTTTAAATCTGACAATGACATGAGAGTAAAAACTGTTCATAGAAAAGTGGTCAGAGCGAATGAGTCTGTGACAAAGTGTTTTTCCTCTGACACAGGAACCAAGCTTTATCAGACAGATGCTGTTATTTTTTCTAGTTCTACCATCCACACCATGTGATGCTCACACATGAATTATTTGTGTAGCACACTACTGCTGAGAGAAAAACAACATCCTCCTGTTCCATGGACGCTTCTTTTACAGGTTTTTATTGAATGTTATGCCATGATTACATCCTGTGAGCTGAGTTCTTCTTCCCAGTCACCAAAACAAACTGCCGTCCACCAGGTGGCTTCTTGTTTTCAACATCTTAAAGTAACACATTTCATGAGCCACACAGTGACTGAAACATCAAAGTCCCGGGACACAACGAAAGCCACGCCATGGTACATTACGTGGTGGTCCTGGATCAGATCGTGAATTTGATTCACTTCTGAAAAATTCCAAAAGAGACTGTACTATTTCCAGATAGTCCAGCACCAGACAGAAAACACGACGGAGTTGACCATGGTTGTATATCAGCTTTGCTTTCACAAAAAAACAAAAAAATTCACAAACAATAGGCCAATGTAAAACATACAATTGTCACTAGCACACTGACAGTATTAACCTGTAAATATATCACGTCTTTTCAATGATTGAAGTAAACTGAAGCACAATTAAGAGCTGAAGAAAAACTGATTCCATCACAGCAATTTACATACAAGTCTGGCTCTTGAAAACAGAGCACATCCGGTCAAATGTACATCACCCTTGTTCACCCCCCCCAGTTGATCATATACAGTATTTACACACGTGCAAAGGAATTGAACACAATAACTCAAAAGGGTGGAATCTCTTGATACCACACATCTAGCATTTGTTTGGCAAACCTCACAGGAAATGAAACACCCCCTCTTCTTTAAAAGGAAGAAATCAAACTGGAAATGACTCTACCCATCATTCCCTGCTTTGAGCTCTGAGGATATGGGTGACCTACTTTGTGTACCTTATCGTCCGTGTACAGGAAGACACAAATTTCACATTCTTGAAGCAGATCAACATTGTCCTAAGCAGCATAGATGTCTTGTAGTAAAGGCAGGCATTTTTAATACTGATTCGTGGTATTGCTCTTCACACCCAAGGAGCACCACACTGAGTCAGCAAAACAGGGTGCAACTCAAGCACGACTTCTGCCAATTCTGTGTTTGAGTGCGGTCTTGACGAGGCCACTCTCGTGTCAAAAAGAAAGCCAGGACTTTCTAAAATAAGGCAAATTTTAATCGCATCATGAGGAGATAAAATTATTATAGCTACAGGGAGAATTTAAGGCCTTGTATCAGATAAATGTTGGCAACAAGTAAAGGAAAACCTGATCTTCCTCCAGAGTTTGAGAGCAACGCAGCGGCCAAGGCTGTTTGGTTTTTACAGGGGTTCATAAAATTTGGTAAAAGTGCACAAATTATGTATGACCTGAAAGGCAAAGGGGGTCCCAGGTCTGATCCTCTGCCAAGTGCTGCAACAACTTAATAGGCTTAGAATTAGCCTGTCGGAAGCATGAAGAAAGGGATTACTGTAAGATCCAGAGCCCGAGGAAACGAAGAGCAGTGACACAGTGAAAGGAGATCAAGTTAAACACAACAGTATTATGTGTCAAAGGAGAAAAATAAAAGAAAAAAAAGAAAAAGGAGCAGAGATCATCTGGCTCATGGAGGATTGTGCGAGCTGGTGTCGTCTCTCGCTTCTTCCCTGAAGGTGAGAGGCACTGCATGCATAAGTAGACTGTTGGCTGACATTGTGTTTGCCTGATAAACAAATAGCAACCCAGTTATCACAGAGTCCAGCCTCAAAGAGCTCCTCCATATGATGCAGACTCTAGTTACTAAACATAAAGCGCCAAATCAAAGTGCTGTCACTAAACGCCTCACCCCTTTGGCTCAATCACGTCTAAATGGACGAGGAAGTGAATATTCATGTCACCGCGCTTTTAACTCCAGCAGCTCAAGCTTCACATAATTTAATGTATGTTCAGGCGAGTCCCATCATCATGGTTGTTTTCCACGTGTGGGTGAGTCCTCTGAACACAGAGCACACTTCTTCATTGTAGTGCTCGCTGGGTTTAAATGTTCATCTTATTATTATTGACGATGATGCCTTTATAATCAAGGCAGTGGAGTAACAAAAAAAAAAAAAAAAATGAACAAATTGTAAACTCCCCGACAGATTATATAAACCAGTTGGAGGTGAGTTGTAATCCAAAGTAATGTTAATAATAGCTCTTTACGCATAAGAAGTATCACGTGAGCAAGTGACTGTGATCGTGGCAAAAAGCTAACGAGGAAGTGGTTATGCATGAAATGATCTTGTATGTTGATTTTTAAAATTTTAGGGACAAATATGTGACATGGAGTATTACCAAGTTCCTAAGCATTTACAGCCTGAGCTTGTTTGTAATGACCATCTCCATTAGCTCAGTAAGTGATGAGGGAGCAACATTAGTACACTAGGAAAAAGAAAAGCCCTGTTCACAGCCGATACATTCACAGTGTGAGAGTCTGTGTAACACAGAGGCTACTGTTTCAGGGCTGATTTACTGAATTTAGAGAAGTTATCGTGGACCGTGTCAAAACACTCAAAGTAGGTCAGGCAAACAGATGAAGTGTCCATGTACGTGCATCAGAAGAATCCTGAAAAACTTCAATGCCTACACTCCTCCAAATTATCTTTTATGTGCTTCTACTGTAAACATGTGAATGGCAGTATCTGTGTTCTACTCAACATGGAGATTATTTTATTAAGTCCTCTTTTAGTTATTATTGTTAAATCAATGATCAAAATTAGTGAAAAAGATCATCAGCATTTCACTGTTTCTAAAATAATTCAAATGTTCTCGGGAATCAGGAGTCCAGAACCTGAATATAATTCATTCCATTTCTTAAAGAAACTAAACAACTGCAGCATAAGATTGTTTATGTTGTACAGACTAAGTATTGTAAAAGCTAAAGTGTTGGTTCTTTAAAATCAACAGGTATAGCAGCAATAAGGGGGGTGAATTAACTTTGTGAATATATTATTATTATTATCATCAATAGAAATAATGGCCAAAACCCCAATAATGAGGTTACCCAAACCAGATTTTTAAATTACTGGTTTAAGGGTGTGTCTCGGACCCAATCCACTCAACTTGAAGTTTGCAATGAGGTGAAAGAATTAAACACTGACCACAAGAATCTGCAGGCTGGATACTGACTGATAAAATGTCCTCCACCCACACAACCAACAGAAAACACTTGTTATCTTTCAGCACCAAGTTCAGTGTTCTTACCCTCTAAGTCTAACCTTGTTAGTAGATGTTTGTCTACAAATACCACCACAGAGTATGTTTGTATTACCTGAGCATTCAGTGCATATCTGCATTTGATGCCAAAACAGAATCAAATCTGGATGTACATATTAATGCTGGTGGTAACGTTCCAGGCAGAAATCAGTTTGTAAGTCTGGTTCTGATGAAGCCAAACACAGCTTCATAACATTCTACATACTGAGGTGACTGGGTTTTTGGATAAATGTACACTTTAAAAATCACAGGGTTATGTCTCATATTGCATTTGGTAACAATTAGCACCAAGTCTGAGGTGGTAGTTGTAGACAAACTTTGTTTTTGTTTTTTTTTACTTTCACTTCTCAATGAATCGAGGTCCTCTGGGGTCATTCGCCTCCTTCCTCATGCTTGAGTGAATCTGTTTGGAGGAAGTGGAAGCTGTGATGTGATTAGCCTGAGACTAAGCTGCAGTTTGAGGAGCAGCAGCAGCAGCAGCAGCAGCAGCAACAGCAGCAGCAGCAGTGGTGAGTGTCACAGCTCTCCTCTTCATTATAAAGACAAAGCTAGCAGAGGCTCTTGGAAAGTGGATGAGGTTTCAGCCATGATGCAAACAATGACTATTACTGTTATTGTTCTCTAGAAAAACAAAAAAAAGAAGATCTCATGTTTTAGAGTAGCTGATGAGATGTGTACATGTGCTTGTTCGACTCAGTCTGTGGTCCATCACATCCATCACGTGTCCCAGTCCAGTTCTCTGCAGGCGATACGGACCAGTCTGAGCTCTAGCTCAAAGGCGTCGGGCCGTTCCTGAGGGTTGGCCGACAGCATCTCCCTGATCAGCTGCTTCATGTGGCTGTTCATGCTCTTTTTCCTGGCGGGGATCAGCAGCTCCATCTTTGGGTTCTCCAGCAGGGCCTCACCTAAGGGTACAATCTCTGTGCCCTGCTGCACGTAACTCCCCAGCAGCTCCTTCTGAGTCTCCACATCCACAAAGGTAATGCGCTCCACCATGGCCCAGATAATCACCCCCAGGGCAAAGATGTCCGCCTTGGCAGTGTAGTGGCCTTCCCAGACCTCAGGGGCCATGTAGAAGTCTGTTCCACAAGCTGTGGACAGGAAACATTTGTTGACACTGGCCGGTTCCTCTGGGTTCAGCCCAGAGGTGGAGCAGACCTTGCTCAGGCCAAAGTCGGCCACTTTGAGGGTGGGCTCAGACGATCCGGCCGGTGTGCAGGCCTGGGAGATGAGGATGTTGTCGGGTTTGAGGTCACGGTGTATGATCTGGTTGCGGTGCAGGAAGGCCAGGGCACTGCCCAGCTGTAGCATGAAGCTGGTGTTGGTCTTGCGACTCGGCTTGCGAGAGAGAAGGTAGGCGTTCATGTCACCCCCATCACAGAAGTCCATGACGAACCACAAGTAGTAGGCACAGCACGGGTCAAAGGTGATCTCGCCTTTAAGAGATGTCTCCACCAGCTGTGGCAGAAAGACAAAAATAGAAAGTGGTCAGTGGTGAAGGCTGAGGAGACATATGTTTTAATAAACCAGTGGCAAAGCAGTAGACAAAAGACCATAACATCGTTTACATATTGACCTCTGTCACGCATTCATAAAATCCTGTGAGGTGAAATATGGTCAATTCAGTCTACACCATGAACCTGAACGTTCTCCTGCAGCATTAAGCACATTGTAAAAGTTAGATTGCTTTGAATGCTACATTTGTCAAACTGTCCATGTTCTAATTTCCTTCAGATGCTCAGAAAAACAAAACAGGTGGGGGTCACCAGCCACCGCCACCACCTGTCCTCACTAATCTGTGCAGTAAATTGGTGTCTTCAACATCACTGGCTGGTTGATCAGAGGGGGTGAATAGAAAAGTGAGAATATTGAACTTTTGCAACCGGTGAAACAGAAACAGAGTAAACAGGTTTTCTAGTTTGACTTTACTTCCTCATGTTAACACAGAATATCACAGAACTAGAAAGACAGGGAACAGGGTTGGCTAGCCCTCTGAGTATGATCCTCCTCCATTTCACCAGCAGTAGGGCGCTGCCAAAGATCGCTAATGAATCCAGCAGCATCACCCGCATATTAAGAGGAAATGTATTAAACGCACGTCTCTAGCAAAAATAAAAGCAGATATGATCCTGCTGAACACATGAGAAAAATGACAGCCAAGATTGTGCAAATAAACAAGCTGTCTGACAGCTGTGTTCACAGTAAATTAAAACACAGACAACTCAACAGAGAGCTGAAACAACCACAGCCTAAGTGATTGTATCATGTTAAGTCTTCAATAACATTCACATGAACTGATACAGGGGAACGCTCTACCGCACGATGACATACCTAGACAAGGCAGGCTGCTGTGGCTCTGTATTCATAACGTGTTGTCTACCACCTTCCACTCTGGGCGATTTTTTTTTTAAGTCAACGCCGCATGAGAGGCCTCTCATCTTTTATCCCCGCCGCAGGAAGTGTGTTCATTTAATCTCCCCCTCTCACAGTGGACCACATATCTGTGACGCTTCATCCATCTCACATTAAATTAAGATTAAATGGGATGTGATTGTGGAATTTGATCGATGGTGTGATGGAGGAAACACAGAACAGCTACAGATTTGTTGAATAATAACAAACTAGAAAATGAACATCTGGCAAAGGTTTCATTGTGCTCGTGGCTAAGATTTGCAAATGCTGAATATATACAGTGAGCAAAGTGTGCACGTACAACACATCGCCAAAGCATTCCCTGTTGTTTAACAGCCACAGTGAAGAGAGGAGTGGATGCGTTTAGATATGGGCACTGCCTCTGACAGTCAGGTGACGGGTGCCAACAGGCTGTGACCAGGGTAACGGCTAAGTGACAGAGTAACAGTTATTGCATCTTTCTTGGGTCGGGGTCGGACATAAAAAAACGAACAGAAGTTGAGTTCAGGTCAGGCTGGGACAGAATTATGCAGCACAGTTAAGCAATGCCTTATGGGAACTGTGCTGTGAATAATGGCTGCAGAGTGTTTGATAAGCCATTTGCCAAAGAATCCTCTACCCAGAAAGAATAGGTGCAAATTATCCCACAGTTTGTGCGGTCAGATAATTCTGCCCTATTATCATTTGTTCTTCTGTGAGCATGCACTGGAACGTTACAGAGCAATTACAAAAAAAAAAAAAAAGAGCTGGAATAAAAGGGAGTCTGGGAAAGTGTCCAATGCTAGCACTGCAGAAAACTGAATGAACGGTTTGACAATAGCACCGCGTGTTGCTGAGAGACTATAATCAGGCACTGGCTGAGTGCCTGTGAGGCTGCAGGCAGGTTGAAGGGGAAGGGGGCACCTCTCCCACCTATCTGCACCCCCAACTCAAACCTGACAGTACATTTGTGAGACAGTGGGGACCATGGAGGCCACACAGCACTGATCCAACAAGAAACTCCTCGCTCTTCTCCAGCTGCAAATCATCCAAGACTCAAGTTTTCAAAATATTATTTGCTCTGATATTTACACTTCCAGGGTTCCTCTCACCCTGATTCAGTCCATATCAAAATAAGCCCTGGTTTAATTGGTTTACACGTAATATTTTAGACCTTCTGACCAATAGCAGGAAAGTTGCCAACAAAAGCAGACTTTCAATTATAACACGACTTACAGTATTCACACACATTGGGCCTTTTTATCATTAGAGACAATATATTTTCATATTGTTGTCTCCAGTACGTTCATGAAGACAAAATAGATTTGAATCTTTATTGTAACTTCTATTTCACATCACTGCCGGTATTGAAAGTTGTGATTGATTTAGGAGTTGTTTGCCATTTGATGTGGTTTATTCAAGGAGTGTGAGGCATTTAATCTACTTTAAATCAGTCACATGTTACCAACCAACAAATACTGTCTCCTCCCACTGAAAACCTTGCGACAGGAATGTCTGTGGACACGCTGGCACCAAACAATCATTTCACAGCAGTTTATAAGATCTGGCTTTGGGAAGGCTGAAATGTAAACAATGCCCTAATGTGGTGCATATAAGGGGTAGATCACCATCAGGACTTGTTGCCACAGCCTTGGAAATTAAAGTTTATTGTTGAGCCACAGTCGGATCAGTGCTGTATTTGTTTTACTTTAGATCTTATATATTTATTTGATATAAAATCCTGGCGTTGTGCTTGCTGTTACTCTCAAAGACTGGACAGACTGGTTGTCACTCCTGCACCACAATGACACCACACCTGCTCTTTATAGATGTGTGCGTCACATCTTTCTTTTGGAGAGAGTTTGAAGTTGGCTTTGGTTTTATATTTATATAAAAACCAGTTGCTCTGTCACTTTTGGGTTTTTTGGCCTGCAGACCATGTCCAGAGAACTGGGTCCACACTGAATTGTAGATTGGGTCTATAGTTCTCATTTGAAGCACACACAACGCAGCGGGAAGTTGTCTGCACAGATGTGAACACACCGGCAACAGATCCTCTGCATTATTCAGGAGAGAGGTGGAGCAGCCGGGTGCAGCTGACAGAGACGGGAAGTAACGTATTAATCCTGCTGTGGAGATCACTTGATTTTGTTTACAGCACATCAACACACTTGTCTCTTATCACCACAGACTCTTGACATCGTCGTCTGCATTTCTGCATTTTTCCAGTGACTCCAATAACTCAGTAAAAAAATCTATCATGCATTTACAGGTAATTACCAGACCTGCAGGGGGGCAGGGGGTAGAAGACAATGCATAAATGAAGAACCTCTGTTCGGCTTTTAATAAACACTTACATCCAACGCCCAAGTATCAAACTAACCCTAAGCATCAAACTAATACACTTGTGTAACACTGATCTCACCTCCAGGTAGAGCGGGGAGCTGGAACCATGGTTCATCCTCTGGGCCAGCTGGTCCCGCTGCAGGATGCACTCCTCCAGGTGGATAACGTTGGGGTGCTGGCTTTGGATGCTGCTCAGGGCCCAGAACTCCCGCAGGGCCAGCTCCACATTCTCTGGAGAGTGACAGCGGATCTTCTTGACCGCGACACGGGCCCCTGTGCGCTTCACTACTGCCTCATACACCACGCCGTAACTGCCACGCCCCACCTCCTGGATCAGCTCGTATTTCGGCTGGCTGCTTACCATCCTAGTCCTCACTGTAGGGAGACATCAGGGGTGTTTTTTTTGCATTGTTTCCACTTAGGTTGGGTGGACTTTACATTCAAGGATGATTTTACAAGACTCAGCAAAGTGTAATGTTCTGTCACAGTAAAGGATGTAGAAGGAACACTAGACACGCACCAACTTACAGCTAATACTTCCCTCACCTTCACAACAGTTCGCTTTATTGCTTTTATCCCAGTTCTTGATAAGCAGATAATGGGAAGCACTTGACTGATAATTCGGGACATCAAGTGGTCAAACATGGTCATAAAATTTAACGGTAAGCCCAGCACTGACATATATATTTCTATTCCTCCTGCTTTAATGATGCAGGGTTCTTGATTAAGTGTTGAGATTAAAGGTTATGGCTACATCCATCACTGCCAACTGGACAATTAACTCCTAAGCAACTTTTTTATGACGGGTTTGTGATACTTGAGCTACGGGAAACATGTCAGCCGCTGTAAACATATTGGTAGGTTCCTCCTTTTGAAAAAAAAACAAGTAAGTATTTAAAAAGGTGATCATATACTCTTACTACACTGGACAGCATACCTGTCACACCACAGTGAGTTTAATTTCCAACTAAATACACCATGAAGATAAGACACACAATGATTGTTTCCAGGATGTTTTCTAGGTTATTTCCGTTGCTAGTCAAATGTACAAGATTTTGATACATTTATTTTCATAATCATGTTCTTTAAGATTATTAAAGAAAGTGCGATTTAAGACACTGTAAAATAAGTGACCCCTTTCCAAATGTTGCCTATGAATGTACTAAATGGCTAATGATGATGATGATGAGTGGAGAGGTCTGGCAGGTCTGCAGGTGACACACACACACACACACACACACACACACACACACACACACACACACAGCTGCTAACGGGATAATTAGTCATCACTGGGCTAACAGGCTAACAGCTAAGTGGCCTGGCTCCGTCAGCTCGCAGTGGAGTTGCTCGGCTAACGTTAGCTGCTGTTAACGTGATTAGCTCACGTTGGCTAATCACGTTAACAGCAGCTAACAAAGAGTCCAGCACGAGCCACACGCACGTCTGCATCAAGCTAACAGCGTTCAAACCTGAGACAGTTCACCTCTGTGGTCCCCCCCCCCCGCTGGTGCGCGGAGCAGACACGCGTGTGTTCGGTAATGACAGTTTATTGTCAGGCGTGTGCGTGCGTGCGTGCATGCATGCATGTGTGCGTCTGTCATCAAGAAATCCAACCAAAACACACACGCACACCTGCCAGCCGGCTGGACCAGCGGCCCCGGCGGCACAGACAATGGTGTGACCGTGTGCGAGGTCGCGGGTCCGCCGCTGGAAGTTGACATGTGTTCGGTCTCACCTCAGGCTCGCTTGTCGGGGGTTCATTTGTTGTCTCCCTCCCTCTCCCTGGCAGCCATTACCGCCGCACACGTCCTGCTCGCTCAGCCCGGGCAGGTTCGCATGTGTGCGTCTGTCATCAAGAAATCCAACCAAAACACACACGCACACCTGCCAGCCTGCTGGACCAGCGGCCCCGGCGGCACAGACAATGGTGTGACCGTGTGCGAGGTCGCGGGTCCGCCGCTGGAAGTTGACATGTGTTCGGTCTCACCTCAGGCTCGCTTGTCGGGGGTTCATTTGTTGTCTCCCTCCCTCTCCCTGGCAGCCATTACCGCCGCACACGTCCTGCTCGCTCAGCCCGGGCAGGTTCACTCTCTCACTGGGAGGCTGCAGCTGCCGAGCAGCGCGGCGGCGCCGGAGGATGCGGCTTCCGCTTCCACGTTTCAAAATAAGGCCCCTCTAAACTAAAACTGGGAAGGAACTGGGGTGGACAGACTCCTGATATAGGTGAATTTCTGCTGTTTATTTATATTCTTATTGAATAAAACTATAAAAACAAGATTTTTTTTAATCATCCGTTACATTTCGTTATTTTATTTTACCTCAACTTTACTTTTTTGAATTGATCTATAATGCATCACATATGACTGCTTCAGAAAAAGTCCAATTACATCGCAAAACACAATCTTCTTTACTGTTTCACTCAATGATGACAGGTCTTTTGTGCTTGGTTGGGATTTCACATATGCCTTCTTTCACTGATAACTTCTCACCAATGTGACGAATTCATGACCTATATGTTGAAGGTATCAGGTGATCGTTTAGTCAAGGCAACTGGATTTCTTTCTATATGTTGAAGGGACATCACAGTACTTCCGGTCTGGCCCTTGGCTCATAGTGTGCAGCTTGATGTTTGTTCAGTGAGCTCTCCTCCCTCAAGCTGAGAGGTGACACCTTCAGGGACACAGGACACAACAATGTGGATACCTGTCCTGACCTCTGCATCCACTGAAGATTTTGTCAAATAAATGGTTGCCAGAGGAACGCATGTGTGTATTGAATATTACTTTAGCAGTTAGTATAAAGTATAAAGTGGAGACACAAGAGACAGACACAATCTTCTCAAGTGTAGATTATTTATTTGACAGTGTTTCGCAGCACAAATAATGTTGGTCACAGGCGCTCGGCAAATGGAAACAATCATTCAAATGAGGTCATAGTCACATGTACTTTCTGAGTGACATAAGGCTGCAGTGTGTTCAGTACAACCACAGGAATAAAGATTCACTCCAACATTCTTTGTCTGCATTAACATCACCAGATTAACTGAAGGTGAGGTTTGCCTGCAAACGATATCTGTTTGTTTGAAAGAGCCTTCACAGCAGCACCATTTCTCTTTTTTGAAAGTAGCCCAGGCTTCATTCAAGGAACCACTTGGTCTCAAGTGTTATGTCTCTTGTTGTTTTGGCTGCGACAATAAGCAGAAAGCTATCAAAAGCCTTTAGAGGCTGCACTTACTACATTGGAAATGAACAGTTCAATGCAAGTTATAAATATTTTATCAGAACAAGTTCTCATGTTGTCCATATTAAAACAAAAAAATCCCAGCACCTGAGGTAGACTGGCACAGATTAGAGACAGAAGACCATTTCCCACACATAAGAATCAATACAGCCAACACAGAACACGACAAATCACAGGAACTTGACTGGGATCAGAGCATTGTAAGCAGTAGATCAGACCCAGTGCGCTGCAGCACAGGTCGGCGAACTCATGTATCATAGATACTTAATGAAAATCAATGCTGATGTTTTGAGACCTCCTCTGTGCTCTACTGCCAGCGGTCCCAGTCCCTTCTCACAGGAAAATAGCTAATCTATTATTCTACTTATCATCATGCAGACTCATCATGGACATTATATTAATACTGTGAAATAGGCAATTAATATTTACAGTAAAAACAACATGAAGATCGCTTTTAAAATATGTTGCCATGTTTACTTTTGCTTATAGATGATGTCAGTGGTTAGCTGCAGTATCTGACTGATCAGTTATGGTTATTTTACCATCAGAGTGAGACTCTTTAAATATCTATATGAGATTTAAGGCTCCCAGAGAATGTCCAGAGTACTTATGGGTTTTTGCACACATTTGTAAATATGTAAACAACATGATATTTGGTGCATTTCAGGGGTTATTTTTGCAATGAATTGATTTAAATAACTTCTTACAGTGAAACAAAATGTCTCTCAACGGATGAAATAAAACATTCTTTGTCTGTGGTCTGGCAGATAATAGCATAAAGACAGCGCATGGCTCGTTTGGCAGTCTGTGCCCCGGAACAACCAAGAAAGTCAGTTTCAAGAAATGTCAGAAAACTTCTCCCTGAGTTCACAATGAAGATGAAACTACGAACATTATTTTACAGACACAGATATGAGTTTACATTGGGATGTCAGTAAACAATTACACAGTAATAGAAATGTCAGAATTAGTCAAAAGCTTTGCCGAACAACACGCTCACAAAGGATGTCAAACCTTTAGATCGTTTAGAGTTGTCTTGTTGAGAGGTAGAAACTAACATATTCCTGAATCACAGCACAGGCTAAAAAACAAAACACATGGAGCTCGGACATTATCAGCCTGCTCTTCATCTTTAACCAAAGTCAGATAAAAACAGGTTCTGAATAAATAGTTGATATAAGAAAAAATAAAATCTATGTACATTCAACCCAAAGGCAAAATATACGCCTCAAACTCATTCTCTCTCCTTTACCTGCAGCTAAAACTGAGACATTCTTGTTTATGTGGAAATCCCTGATATATAAGTGTGTCACATTCCATTTGGATTCCTAATGTTTTGCAGACAAAGCCTGTCTTTACAATCAACACTGGTCTTGCATATTAGTTTTTAAATTATGAAATCGCACCTTGGTATTAAGACAAATATTCCCCCACTACCTGAAAAACATAATCATTTTTCACTGAGTGAGTGTGTGGTGAGATAATCTGACCCTTGACAGCACCTTGTATAAACAAGAAGAGAGTGGCACTTGCATTGTTGTAACATTCATCTTTTCAAAATAAAACCTGGTTATATTTCCTAATCATCAGCTCAGGGATTATTTTCCCTTTACATTCACGTTCATGTATTTCAAGTTTCATCTCAAATCCACAGTACCTATTTCAATAATCATGTGACTACTGGAACTGCAAAGTCCTTCCCAGGGATCCTCTGTTTTACTAGCATTTGTAAACAAAGATTTCCTTCCAGCTCTGAGTTCCTAAGTCTAGATATAAGCGACACTCAATATACACTAAATTAGGTATAATTACATTCAATCCACTACAATCCTCTGCCATAGAGTAATATCTGTGTAATACCTGTGTTCAGTTTGTGGTGACACTTTCATCAGTATCAGCCATCAATTCATGTAATAGTCAAACAGCTTGTAGAATATCCTTCTTTGAAGCCGTTACTCCAGTAAGAAGAGAACGCAGGACTCAACATTGCAACGTTGAGGCCTGATTGGCGAGTAAGCAGCTGCTAATGCTAACTTAACCTTTGCAGCAAGAGCAGATACTTTAATACAGGCAATTTAAGTTGAATTATTTCTATTATTATTATTGTCATCTGCTCCATCACAACCCACAGGTTCTATGTCAACATGTTCATACAGCTGCAAACCGTCAGTCAAACCCACTGAACTTTAAACCGCTCAGAAGAACTTCTCTCAAACCCTGTATGTGTAAAGTGTTGGAGGGTTGTCCACCAGTAAGACTTCTGTGTAGAGGCTGGGTTAGCAGAGGCACGTGTCATGTCAGATCAGCCCGAACATGGATGACAAGGCTGCTACACGACTGAATCCACAGTAGGTCTGATTGTTTCTTTCCAAAGCTAAGACACTGAGTCAGGAGGAAAAAATAAATGTAAAAACAAACCAACCCACCCCCCCCCCCAAAATCAGACCCTCTCTTCCATTCAATAAATAAAACCTGAGGTGACACGTCAGCAGTGTTCAAGTGAAAAATCTCACATAATCCCTGAATGACTGAGGTGTCAGAAGTCAGCCTGGCTGTGCTCCTCCTCCTCGTCCCTCGGAGAGGTGGCTGTTCCCTGAGAGCCCGGAGACGAGTGCTGCTGCTGCTGCTGTGCTTTGAGCGGGCAGCTGGCCACCATGTGGGACACACTCTGGCAAAAATGACACTTTTTGGGCTGAGGGGGCAGCTGGCATTCTTTGGCATGGTGGCCGGGTCCTCCGCAGTTGTAGCACCTAAATTGACAAGAGGAGATTACTGCAATTACTACACAGTGGCTGCAAGGTCACAGGTTGTTGTTGTTGTTATTGTTATTTTTGCTAGTAGTCGTATTAGCTGATGCTTATTATTATTATAATTTTTCTGTATTTATTTTTATACACCCCAGCTGCAGTGAAGGGCTTTCTACCACCAGGGGGCAGCACACTCTGAGCTATGAGCCAGGTCACTTAACATATCTGTCACGGTTCATCCACATGAGGGACCAGCAGGTTGGCAGCTGTGAGAGTCTTCAACATAATTGATCTCTGTCCCTCCAGGGACACCGTAAGAGATGCTCTGACAACCACCGTCCTTTCCCTTTGCCATTCAGGATGGAATTATGAACCTTTGGTGGAAAGTTTTTTTGTTTGTTTCCCTTTGGAAATGGGAAAGTAGATTAGAATAGAATTTTTAATGGTGAAACAAAGAGTATGTGGATCATGAAAGCCACATTAGACTGAATGCAATGGACTGCGTCCCATTGTTACCATTCAGGTAAGTGATATTGAGACATTTAGTGAAACATGAAATCATCATCAACATCAAACAGCTCCATGTGTATAACACATATAAAATACAATTTCAGAGGAATTTGTCATTTAAACAGAACAGTTTAACACTTTTAAAGAGAAATTTAAAAAACTCTGATCATGTTGATATATGAAGACACAACACACCTCCACTGAAATCACTGGATGATAGCAGGGAATCAACATCCACTGAGCTTTACTTCAAAATTTTAAATAACAGTCGTGGCTCCGGCGTCTATCACACACCCAATGAGACTCCCCCTTTGCTGGCCGTTCAGGTAAATGGGTCTTTCATCAGTAAATCTATGCAGAGAAAGCTAACGATCAGCGAAATCCTGTGGGTGAATTCATTAGTGCAGGATAAATAAGGCAAGTGAGGCTGCAGGTCGGCTTCGTGTGACACAAAGCGACACCGGCCACTTAAACACTGAGGCGAAAACTATTGATTTCATTGTTTATGGTCAATCTGGTTTTCTCCTGGCTCCAGTGAGCATGTGGACAAATGAAGGGAGCAGTGTGGTCAGCACTGCCTGTGCACTCATATACATACTATACACATATTACACTGCTGCAGGACATCTGAAGTGGTACAGTTCAATAATTCCATAGGTGGAGGTGCTGCAGCAATACGAATTTTAAATATGTTCCTGTTTTTAAGAGGAAATTATGAATGACTGATAGTGATTCAACAAATCCACAGAAAAGGCACTGGGCCCTGCCGAAGACATGATCTGAATGAAGATTTGAAGATTTTTAGTAAGTGTATGAATGGAGGTATAAGAGGATACGTTCTACAGACTGAAGGTACGCTGCCCCGCCCCCGCTGACTGCTACAGAGCACTGGTCACCTCTTTGGATTTAATATTAACCACATCACATTCCCAGTTCTTACTAGGATTCATTACATTTTTGTTTTAAAAAGGTAAATATGTAGAATATCAGTGTCTTTGTTCTTTGAAGCAGTGGAATGGAAACTGGACCACCTCCCCACTAACCACCACTCACTTCCTCTCGCTCTCCCAGCCCCCCATCAGTGCTCGGTATTGATCAGCGTGGCCACGAGGGTGGCAGAGGGAGCTCCTTTGTTTCAGGACTCTGGTGACCTTTGAACCATGACCCCCGCTCGCTTACCGCCCTTCCTCCCACTCTTGCATTCTACCTCATTTGCACACCACATCCTATTGTTGCCATGGCAGGCGCGACCTCTGACCTCTCTCGCGCACCTACATCTGTCATCAATTAAACGGATAGGATCCTTTTCCTCCTCTAAAATACAGCACGTATGTTGGAGAGCGAAACAAGGGAACATGTGAATGCAATCAAATCCGCAGCGAGCATTTTAGGACAGGAAGCCCTGGGATTATTTTTATCATTGCTCAATGCCCAGCATGATTAATGAAGCTGAACTTAATAAAAACTCTGTCAGCGATAATTACTTTGCCGGGTCTTAATGGCCTCCAACCTACAAATCTAACGCTTTTATTCTCTTGACTGCAGCCTTCATGTTGGGGAAGCAGCGAGTGGAAGAAAGTCTGAACATCTGAATGCAATCAGGTCCAGACAGGAAGATGTGGGACTTGTTTTATCACTGCCGTCTATGATTCATATGGTCAAATCTAAGAGATGCTATCTAATTAATAGGCTCACAGCAACTTCCGAAGCAGACATCAAAGACTAAAAAAGAGTCATCGCAAATAAGTTGTGGTTATTGCTTCTGATTTGTGTTTTGTAATGTATAGAGACTCACAGATGAAGCTGCGGTGCTGCACAGAAGGCAAAACATGGGGTTGGAGAGGCCTGAAGCCACAGATCAAACAGTCTATTGATCCAGATCTGCCTACTTCTCCACAAAGAGCCAACACATATAAAAATGTATCTTCTGTTTGAGCGTCTTCTTTGTTCTGCAGGTATCATCGGGATGATGAAGCCTGTAAAAACTTCATGTCCTGAAAGATGGAGGTTTTCTTAAACTATGAGAAAAAAATATTTTGTTTCACAAATTTCAAGTTGACTCATTTTAAATGTTCACGTTACTTCATTTTATTTTTTTGGTATTTAATTTAACACTGAATATTGCTGTTAAAAAGATGCTGAACTGATTTCACTGCACTTCTTGTTTTTTCACCTTCATGGTTTGTAGCATATAAGATCATCGATTCAAATGATTGGTTCCCTTAAAAAAAAGTGATGTGAGAGCTTCTTTCCAGTGTAAATGTTAAATCATGTTACCTCCCCTGTATTCACAAAGGAAAATACTTGACATTTACCTTTTAACTCAAACAGAAAGGATTTGACCTTGACCATTGAAGACAATGGACTAGCTTGTATCCTACGACTACAGAAAGTAAATAACACTGCATTCTGTTTGACTGTGCATTTCTTATTTTTTCGCAAAAGTCTGTGAAACTTGCCTGTCCCCTTTGGAGCGTCGCTTCTGGGCACTCTTTGGTCTTCTCTCACTGCCCAGACATGGCGCCCCACTGGGCCCAGTAACTCTGACGGACTCCAGTCCTTTAGACGATTTCTTGAAGGTGAACTCCACAGCCTCGCCCTCTCTGAGGCTGCGGAAGCCGTCCATGTGCAGTTTACTCTGTTGAGTGAACAGAGTGATGGTTACTGGGAGGTTAGAGTAACCAGCAAACCAGCAAACCAGCAGGTTACTGGTCAGTTCCAAATCATTGTGGCAAATTGGCAAACCAGAATGACAACGATAAGAACAAAGACAACACGCTCATTGCTTCTCTTCCCATTAAAACATCTATAAAGATTTTACCGTCTTCCGCAAGCAGAGCAGATTCAACAAAACCAAGCAGCCTACAGTTTTCTACAGCAGAGATGTCGGCCCCCATCCCAGACCAAACAGCCTAAATAAATAAATACACCTAGTTCAGTGAAAATCTGTCAACCATATACCTACTGGTGATAGCCTGTATTTTTGGCATTTTATATTGTGGTAATATCTTAAAGCAAACCCATGGTTTTGGATAACAATTTATGAGAAAACAGTCTGTTAAAACATCAGTGCTTTTGTGCTCCCTCCTGCTCCCACCAAGATGCGGCCACAGAATCTATCAATCAATGAATCTATTTAGTCAGGTCCAAAGCTGACCACTGCACTAGAGGATGATGGGTAATGACACAAGGGGGGAAGGGGTGCTTCCTCGGCCACCTTGTTTCCCAGAAATGCCGTATATGAAAAACCAAACGGCAGCAGCAGTCAGGAGCTTTCTATCTATCTCTCGGTCTATTACGTATGACATTCACTCTGCATTCTGTGATCTGTATATTGAAATATAAACGGAGCATTCTATGGATATTGTTGTTGTAAACACTTCACTGAAGCTGCAGCCCTTATTCTCTCTACTCCTTCACATGACTGAGAGCTCCACCAGGGCAGAGAAACCTGAGAAACCTGAGGAGAGGTCTGGGCCACACATATCCACATGTGAGGTGGGCCTGAGAGCCGGGGCTGGGTGGGCTCCCTGATGCTTTAATGACTTTATAACAGGAAGCAGGGCTGGATGGGGAGAGGAATGAGCCTTGTTATCTCTGCTTTAGCCTCTAACCCCTTTTAAAAAGAAACGTTTGAGTCCAGGGCCCCCCCACCCCTCCATTCTGCACCTTTAAAGCTGAGCCTGTGAGTGGACGAGTGGCAGCATTGGTGTGGTGACGGGTGACATAAAGATGTGTTGATGTTTTTACACCAAAAAACACATCAAGTGGGTCAACTATGCCAAAATTAACCCCACAGTTTCTGCTAGCTTCAGCTGTTTGCTGAACTGTCTGGGCTTTTACCTGCGTTCCACTCAGATTTGAAATCAAACTGTCATAAACTATCAAATATTAACCGAACACTCATTCACACCCATCTTAGTGGTGCAGCAACTAATGACCTGATTTCCTATGGGGCTTCCCATAAGGGAGCATAAGAACAACACAAGGGGACAAAGAGACACACTGTGAGACCTGCACTGACTGCTCCATTACAGAGTCAAACATCAGAGCAGCAGCATGGCCTCACCTGATGGACAAAGACATCCAGCGGCTGGTCCAGAGCTGCTCCGTCCCTGCTCTCCATGGACAAGAAGCCGAAACCCATCCGCACGTTGAACCACTTACACACCCCGCTGCCCCGGCTCAGAGCCGCCGCCTCCTCCTCCTCACACCCCCCTGCACAGCACACATAGGACAGGATATTAAAGCATGACAGGCTGGTACCAGCATTCATTTAACATCTGCATTAAATACTCAGAAAGTTACCCTGGAGATACAGATGAGCTTGGTAGATGACATAATAACACGGCAACTATTTCATTATGTCTATCTACCATTCAGTGTCTCAACAAATCAATGTCAGTTGCGAACAGATTTAGTTAAATGTCTTGTTTTGTCCAACCAGAAGAGCTCCAAGTGTGAAGCCTTCTACTGAGCCCAGTACTGACATTAGGGAGAATGCAAGGTCTCAATCATTAATCAAGTCATTTAGTTTCGACACAAACAAATATCAGCAATGTGATTTTGACTTGTCATGAAATGATGGTTTCAAAATGTCTGAGCTCCTCCAACACCTTCTGCAGCTCTCCTCCACTGTCCTCTAAGCAGGATCTCTCTCTCTCTTTTCCTCCTTTCAGAGCATCTCCCCTGCTGCTCCCTCCTCTCCTCCTACCTTCTGCCATGGTCACAGGTTCCCTCCCGCACACGCTGCTCCGGACCACAGGCGGTTACATGGACTCAGTTAACTTCATGCAGGATCTCCGTGCGCGTTTAGCTCCGTGTGTTGGCGTGCATGCGTGGCCCCGCAATCCTCCTGGAGAAATGTGTCCCCCCTGCCTCCTGCTCTCTCCTTGCGCAGTTTGCACAAGCCCTCTGACCCTCCTACCTCCAGCAACCCCCCACCACACACACACACACACACGCGAACACGGATATCCATCTTTTCGGTCAAGTCCACGTGATTTCCAATCTCAGCTACGTCACACATGTCCAATGAGAAGGAACCAAAACAATAGACAAACTGACCAATCAGTAATTGGCAACCGAGGCCTATGACAGTTCCCGTCGCCTTAAATGATATATATTTTTAACAAACAGGTCAGAATAAATACAAACATTATGTCAGCCAAACATATATCAAATATTGATAGTTACAATTGGGGATATCACATTGAACTCATTCCTCAGATTAAACAATTGATTCCCTTCGATCTTTAATTCTAGATTCCCTGAATGTGAATAAAACAACTGAACTGTACAAGGTCCTTTGGTGAACTTATTCATGCAATTTTCATGTTTTATATTTACATTTTATAAGATGTAATATGTAGGAAACACATAAACCCCTATTTCAGTTAATGTATTCATAGTTTATTCAACATCTGGGCTTAATCAAAATACCTGGAAATTAATCTTTTAAAATGTCAGGCTGTTTATGGTGCAGTTTTAGTTTTGGCAGGATATTTAATATCAACACTTCATCCCATTTAAACCTTAAAGAGACATTTAAAGGCTAGCTTTCAAATTAAAAGTGCATTTACACAGGATTCATTTCTGCCTTTTCAAATAAATAGAACTAAATAAATATCAAGTGCTGGGATTCGTTCTGGGTGTGTTCAGTCTATTTTGAATTTCTGGATGTTATCTAAAAACTTCATTAGACAAATGATCTGTGATCAATGCTGCTGTATGCAAACTAAGAGATGACCATGTGTGTGATTTAAAAACACACTTGGGGAGGGCCTGGGCCCTTGTGGATTAATGCAGGACAAAAACAGCAGCGGCCGCTCTGGGAGGCCTGTCAGCTCACCTTTCACCCCGCCTCCAGAGGGACATCAATCAATAAACCTGATCAATATCAAATCTATAATGCGCTGCCATGTTGTGACAGATACGCCTCCCACAACAAGCCCCTAGGTAGAGCAGCCTGCTGCAGGTCACCTCAGGCCCAAACAGGCAACAGTGGCTTCTATAGGACTATAACAAGATTTATCGCTGTTTGCTCTTCTATTGACTTTAGTATTCAGAGAAAATGAAAACAAATCCATTTTTACCAGATGTTAATATTTGGGACTTTTTTAAAAAAGCAGCAGCATCTCTGATAATCTCATACAAAGTAGAATTTATAGAAAGGTTGATTTATTTTGTCCCAGTGAAACAATGATGCCATTCAGCAGAGCAACAAGTAAAGAGAGTTTGAATCCAGTGGAGATACTAATATTATATTAATTGGGTGACTAAAATGTGTTGTGTGATATGATTTTTTGTGTATCCATGTGTATTTGGAGTGTATCGGTATTCTATACACATGTGTCTGTGTTAATACATCCTTTATGTTAAAAAAAATACAATTTCAAAGTGTTGTGCATATCAACACATGAATAAGAGGTTGTTGTTGTTGTTGTTTGACTAGCACAACCACAAATTAAGGGAAGAAGCAAAGAAACAGACCAAGCTTGTAATGATTTGCCTCTCAACATATTACCTTGAGTTGTCCCTTGTAAAAAATTGAGTCTGATTTTGGAAATTACTTATTTACCAAATAAGTACTAAGTATTTATTAATGCAAAAAGATCCAAATCAAAACAATGGGTGCTCTCACTGCCGCATGTAATTTATTCCATTGGAGATACACAGACTCCATCTTCAGGTGACACGTGGACGTGCAGTCTTCACACTGACAAAAAGGAGTCCACCGTCTACATTCAGTGAGCAGGGACAAACTGTCATGCTCATAAGAAAAGTCCTGTATAGAAAAAAGGGCTGTTGATGATGGGTTACCCTGGAAACTTGATTCAGGGCTGAGAGGCTGTGCCGTGTCCAAGTCAAGACACATTAACACCACTGAGAGACCAACAGCCCCATTCTCATGCAGCACCCAGCCATCAACCAGCACAGACAAGAAAACCACATAGAGAGCAACAGTGACATAGGGTGGAAATGTTAAATATTGAATGGCTCTTTTTCAAGAATCTTTTTAAGAGTAAGTTTACTGTTACTGTTGATGAGTTTATTTTTGTCAATATGGGCTATACGACTCAAATGTGACTGACTGATATGTCTACATAAACTGGTCATTTAAAATGCTCTAATGTGGGCTATCCATGAAGGCGTGGCAAGAAGAGACAGTCAGAAGTGTGTTCTGCAGCATGGGGACACTGCATCCCCTCAATCACAAATCCTAACAAGAGCAACTCTACTGGAAACAAATCGACGTGCCGGCAGAGCAGCGCTCAGCCCAGCTGCAGACAGTGGCACAGCTTTGAGGCCAGCTGTATGACTGGGGGAACAGATGGAGACTCCCCGATAGGCCAGAGGGTCTCTGCAAAAGGCTCGCTGCAGTTATCCATCCTCTTTGACTTCCTACAACATCTGGGGCATTAGATCATCATGAGTTTGGGACTTTTTCTAACTTTAATCTTATCTAGTAAACTGAAAGTATAAGTATAAGCCCAATACCACATTTTTGACAGTAATTTTGTGGGACCTGCCTTATTGTGTCTTAAAGTTTCATTAAAATGCATCAGTTAAAACAATAAAGGTTTTTAGGCTGCATAAATCTCCTTCATCACGGCCAATGAGTTCTATCACAGGGTAATGGGGCCCCAACACGCCTGGAGTGACACTCCACTCACTCCCACTAGGTGTCACCTCAAGCATTCTGTGAGACCATCCAGGAGTCAAAGAACAATGAAGATGGGTGAATGTTGCCAAGAGGGATTTTTTTATGGTATTGCATGCACTAATTTCAGATGAATCCCACTCTTGTTCATACTATATATTTTATGAAGAGTTGTTTACTGAAACTCATCAGGGATTTAGTTCCCATCCAAGCTGTAATGTCATACAATAGCATGTTTATAGCACAGAGGAGACAAGGAAACGTCCAGTGCCGCAAGGACAGTTTAAAAAGTCCCTGAATGTCACAGAGGAGACGGAAGCAATGAAGCAGATTTGAAGCTCTTAGTTTTAATTATGTGACAGTTAAGAGTCTTAATGTTGTGGCAAACTCCAACTGTGAACTAACTATAGATCACCTAGTAACTACTGCTGAATTACATTCAAGAACAAGGAGATGCCAGTATGAGAGGTGATTAGTGCCACACTGAATGGGGGGGATGAAGAGATAAATATTTAAACACAGGATTTATAAGGGGAAGGTGAGGTGAGGGGTGTTCAGCTGCTTCATACAAATTCGAACTTAAATTCCACACATTGAACCTTTAAGGTCCTCCTCTCGCTTCTTTGTGGCTTTAATCGCCCCTCATACATCTCCTTCCGGTGGTCGAGGTTAATCCCACCTCCCTCCTGCTCTGTCTCACCCTGCTCTCTGGTCTCCACAGCCAGAGAAACAGAGCGTCTCTGCTCCAGGACTGTGATGGGTTATAAGGGGAAGGTGAGGTGAGGGGTGTTCAGCTGCTTTATACAAATTCGAACCTAAATTCCACACATTGAACCTTTAAGGTCCTCCTCTCGCTTCTTTGTGGCTTTAATCGCCCCTCATACATCTCCTTCCGGTGGTCGAGGTTAATCCCACCTCCCTCCTGCTCTGTCTCACCCTGCTCTCTGGTCTCCACAGCCAGAGAAACAGAGCGTCTCTGCTCCAGGACTGTGATGGGGATGGGATGAGAGGAGGAGGAGGAGGCGAGGAGAGGAGAGCAGGCTGATTGGATGGAAAACAAAGGTAACCACACTTGGTTTGTTCCACCTTTGATCGAAACCGAGCTGCTGACAGAGACATGGAGGAGCTGTTGAGCGACGTGTCCCTTCCCTTCTGAGAAGAGACGATGGAGGTGGGGGGGTCTAATCCGACTGGAGCATCATGGCTGCGCGCAGGCGAGCAGGAGGACATTTAGCGTGGCAGCGACACGAAGCAGGACGCCCTCGGGTCGCGCCGATGGAAGTAATGTGAGATCCCTATAGCTGTCGTGCGCGGTATACAGACTCCATCACAGCCAGCGTTTCCTCCGATCCGTGCGCTCATGGGCTGTGGTTAGGGCCAAGCCGCATCACTCCCCCCGCCGGCTGCTGTCGTGGCTCCGCAGCACCACGGACAGCGACCATGACGCGCCTCCGCAGGAAGGCTCTCGTCGCGCTCTTCCTCTTCACGCTTTTCATCTTCGGCACCATGATGGGGCTCCGGACGCTCAAACCCAGCGACGGCTTCTCGGACATGGCCCCCGGCATGGAACTCATCGTGGAGCGGTCCGACAGGCGGCGGCTGGACGTGAAAGACGTGGCTGCGTCGCCAGCTGGCCAGGTCCACATGGGCAGCAGCGACACAAAGGTGGTGTTCAGCAGGTCCGACCGGGACTACAGCATATTCTACGACGTGCACATATTCTACTATCTGTGGTACGGCTCCCCCAGCATGGACAACAAGTACATCCACTGGGACCATGTGCTGGTGCCACACTGGGACCCTAAGATTGCAGCCAGTCATGCTCAGGGAAGGCACACGCCACCAGAGGACATCGCCTCCAGTTTCTACCCTGAGCTGGGACCCTACAGCTCCCGGGACCCAACAGTTCTGGAGTCCCACATGGCCCAGATAGAAGCAGCTGCAGCAGGTAACAGCTCTGCATGTTGGGTTAGTGAGTGTTGACATCCTCCCTGTAGGTCCTGAACTACAATATCGATATTGCAATGTATTTCAAAAGCTTTAAGGACGACACCATTGCGGGAATTGATGTTAAGGGAAATAGCATATTGTATAACCACCTTTAAACATAAATGTTTATCTAGTGTCAAACCTCTCACCCAAGTTAAACACAAGTAGATACTGCATTAACAACATGTAACATCTGCATGGTGTATCAACAACAGTGGGAAACAGGATCCGCTAAGTTTTAGGGAGTTTGACAAGCTTTTTCCAATTGTAGATATTGTTCGAAATTAAAGCAGTACTACCGTTACTTACTACATGTTCAGTGGAAGAAAACAATAGGAGAGCACCAGCAATAATCATTCCTCTCCCCTCCTCTCCATTCCGGTGTTGTAGGGGTATTGGTGTTGTCCTGGTATCCTCCTGGGGTGGCAGACGACCACGGGGAGCCCACAGAGGACCTGGTTCCCGCTGTCATGGACGCCGCTCACAGGCACAGCATCAAGGTAACTGGTGAGACAACCGGTATGTTTTTTTCCTTTCTGGTGATTTACTGAATGAGTGAATGGCTTGCCAGTGATAATTAAGTGTTTGGTAGCACGAGAAAAAAAGCTAAAAATGTACATATTCAGCATGGAAATAAGAACGCTTCTTTGAATCAGTTGATGTTGTGATATAATTTAAATGTGTGTCTCAAAGTGGTTTTGGACCATGCCATCAAATAATTGCAGAAGTACGCACCAGTAAAACACCTCTGCTTTGCACCAGGTTTAAGATAAGGCCCAATGTGTGTGTCACGCCCTTAATTCCAAACACAAAGTCTTGCAGCTGCATTGCCTTCTGGTCGACCGAGGCTTCTGAATAGGAAGAAGTGTGTCCGTGTTTCAATACTGACCTGACCTGAAAAACCTGACATTTAAAGTTGTATCGACGTTGCAGAGAGATGAAAAACGTTGTGCTATCGGACTCATTCGAACTGAGCCAAAGACTTAAAGTGCTTTGGGTTAGATTTTCCCATTCAGTGCACAATTCCATCCCGCAAAGTCATACGTACTTAAACTCTGAGGAGCTCCAGACACCATCGAGCCACGGGATGCTGAAGGTGTTCCAGACAGGGGAGGCCAAACAAGCCGAGCACAGACTGTAGATTCAGCATGGATGGGACAGAGGAGCTTGCCGTCACTCTACTTTCACGCTCCTTATATGGAAGTCTTAAACTGAGAACTGGGTCTCTGTGTGTGTGTCTCAGTCAGACTTACACAACAGTGTGGATCTCACAGCTGACCTGAGGGCTAATGCGCCAGTGTTTCAGTGCAGCAGAGCCGCCGCCGCTGACAAAATGCAGGCTGAAGTCTGTGTGTGTGAGCAGTGGCGTGCGTGTCCACCCTTCCTCTGCAAGTGTCGTCCACGATTACCTCGCATCACATGATCGGTTATCGTGATTCCGAGGTGCAGCGAACAGTGAGCATCCTCGTAAAGCAGCAAACTGGTGACAGAGACGTCAGTCAGCACATCACAGATGACAGACATGAGGACATGAGCTGATCTATAACCCCCCCCAGCATCCTCACTGATTAAACATGGATTGACCCTGTTTTCTCAGTGAAAAGCAGACCATTAAAACTTTACCAGAGCAGAAAAGTTCTTCGTTCTAATGACAAAATCCATCATCGTGACAAGGGAGAGCCTCCCACTGTAACAAGGTCACAAGGAATCTCTTTGGTTTTAATGATGTTACGCCTTTAATAGAACCTATTGGAACGCAGATGAGTTTTTAATGTAGACAAAGTATAAATATAAGTCTGTCATCCTCACTCACCTCGAGGGAGTCTGAACAGAAAGAGCTCTTTGCATCCATCTCTGGGAACAGATTGAACGGCATCATACTTCACTGGTCTTTCATAATTTCCAACCAGTCAAGACAGCTGACGAGCCCGATAGCCAAGCCCCGGCGCCAAAAGCTGCCATGTTGCCATAGAAACTGTTTATGAAGACCTTGCAGCCTCTTTTTAAACATAGAGTGGGCGTTGAGCATTCAGTGTTTGTGGCTCTACGGCTCTGTCAACGCTTTGCTGTGCTGCAGTAGAACGTTCCCTGCGACAGAAGAAAACAAGAATAGTTTCCTATTTTCATGGATGACAGGGGTCATGCATCCTTTACTTCGCAACCCCGGTGATAGAACCCAACACTGAGGAGTCTTTGTCACGCATAAAAAATAAGAACTAAAAGACTTTTAATTTTTCAGTACTATGAAGTCAGCTAAAACCGGATTTCCGAGACACTGAGTCAGTGGAAAAGAACCCGGCTCCTGGGAAAGTGTTGACAGATGAGATAACAATACGGGACATGGCTGCAGGGATGGTGAGCATCTGCTTCACTTGTTCCCTGCTCCACCTCCCTCTCACCTACATTGTGCAGCAATGCTCAGTATCCCGCAGGCTGCACTTGGCCTCTCGCTAGCCTTCTGTCTCCTTCCATTATTCCACAGGAGAAAGACACACTTTGGCCGCCTGTCTGTGTCCACGCAAGAACCGCGAGCAGACGCAGTCTGACTTAATCAAATTCATAACTTTAAAAACGCCCATGTAATTCCAGTCACCATGTAATTGAAATATTCTCAGTTTAAAATGATATTAACAGTCAGTGATCCCAACCATGAACAATGTTAAGGAAGACTTTTCCCTCAGTGCTCGCTGTAGTGCACAGCTCTTGCTGCAGGTATATTAACTCGAGCAGGCAGCACCACACGCTCATACGCTTGACTCAACCTGACGTGACTCAGAAGAGACTAGCCCTCCCACATTGTCTCTACGTCCTGTACTTTGTGTTCAGACCCAACTGAAGAATAACAATAGATAGATAGATAGACTTTGCTTTATAAATATAAACTTTACAAATCTAAATTCAAGTTTGTCTCGCCTGTGCATGCTTCAGCAGCGCTCTGCAGGTTCTTTGAGTGTTCTCTCAGTGTTTGGCTCAGGCAGCTGAGGATCCATCAGCTAACAGCTCTCACCTGCACTGATTGATCCTCTGGTCCAGGCGAAGGTGCTCTCCCAGCTCCCCCACAGTTAGTGCTCTATTTACAAGCTATTAAGCATGTACCCTCCAGGTCCAAATGGTGCATGATAGGGATATGCAATTTCCACATGTCAAAAGATGTCAAATAATGATGTCAAACTCAGTGCTGCTCAGGTGAAGATGCATCTCACCTGCAGTCCGGTGAATGCTGAGATTCCAAACGTGACAGCTGAAGCATTTATATTGAACTCTAATAGCGTTTTCTATTTAAAAACAGTGTGGGCCCTGGACAGAAAGAGACTAGTCTGAATATGAAAAAGACATTTAAGTCTTGTCGGGAATTAATTTGCAATCGCTTTGGGCTGAGTGTAAAATCGGCTGCTGTGAGTCGGTGGCTTCTCTTTGTCCCTGAGTGGGAGCCGATCTGTCCTCACGCCACTGTCACGTTGTGGAGCAGTTTGACATTTAAAAACAAAAACATGGATCCACTGCGGAATACCTGCCCCCAGACGCTTCAGTCAACACTGATCCACAAACAGCGTGGTGAAATCACTAGGGTTGTCCACAGACCACTAATTAAATAGTCCCTTCATACTGGCTGTCAATCAAAACAAATAATGTACCAGGAGAGTAATGATACGGAGTTCAATGCATAATCAGTTTATTTTTCAGCTCTTTGTGTATTGATGTTCCACTAAGTGGACTTTCCATGTTCAAATGGATTTTTCTTTTCCAGGTGGCCTTTCACATACAGCCATACAAAGGACGGACGGACCAGAGCATCCATGACAACATCAAATACATCACTGACAAGTGAGCTGGGTTTCTCTGTTTCCTAATTCCTGCTCCATTTTACATGAGAGTATGCAGTGAAGGGTAAAGAATGATATTATTATATAATATATATATATATATATATATAAAATATTACACGTAGAATGATAATGTAGTATTGCAAACAATATATGCTGCTCATTCACCAAAGGGTCAGAGCTCTGCCTATCAGTGTATCAGTGGCCACTCACATCACAAGTGTAGTGATATGGTGAAACATGACGCCTGATAAGGGAAGCGCAGACACAGGTAGTTAAATATAGATGTCTCCCTTGTGGTCCTGCTGTAATGGATCAGCGGATATCTTCTACTCTGTCACCAAGCAGCCTGATCGCGTGACAAAGGGAACCTGTCTCTTTGTCTCACTCGTAAAATTTGACAATGTTTTTTTTTTTTTTAATGTAACTCAACTGGTGTTCAAAAGATAACAGCTTTAAGAGAGAGAGAGAGAGAGAGAGAGAGAGATGGAAAATGGGAAAAATATACGCAACATAATCATTTAAGTAAAGCAGGGATTTTCCAAATTGTCAACTTCTGACACTTTATCAAGCGTGTTACTGTCAATATGATCAATGGGTTCAATCAATGATGGAACTGTATCAGCTGCATTCAGAAAAAAGACTGAGTCGCCTTGTTTTCCTCAGGTATGGAAAACATGGCGCCTTCTACAGATTCCGGTCCAGCACAGGTCGGGTCCTGCCTCTGTTTTATGTCTACGACTCCTACCTGATGCCGCCAGAGTCCTGGGCGGAGCTCCTGACAGCGAAGGGCTCCCACAGTATCAGGGGCACCTCTTACGATGGCATTTTCGTGGCCCTCATCGTCGAGGAGCGCCACAAACATGACATCCTGGCTAGTGGCTTCGATGGCATCTACACCTACTTTGCCTCCAACGGCTTCTCCTTCGGCTCGTCCCACCAGAACTGGAAGGCCATCAAGGCGTTCTGCGACGCAAACAATCTGCTGTTCATCCCCAGTGTCGGGCCAGGGTACGTAGACACAGCCGTTCGGCCGTGGAACAACCATAACACCAGGAACCGGGTGAATGGACGATACTACGACACATCCCTGCAAGCAGCTCTGTCCGTCAGACCAGAAATTGTCACCATCACTTCCTTTAATCAATGGCATGAAGGAACGCAGATAGAGAAGGCGGTGCCCAAGAAGACAGTAACCCGTTTGTACCTGGACTACCAACCCAACCAGTCTGACCACTACCTGGAGCTCACACGTCAGTGGGCTGAGAACTTTAACAAGGAGAAGGACAAATGGTTGATGTGAACGTGGTTTTATTTTCCCCCGGTAGATTGTAAATGACGAGACGTCAGCGCCCACTGTAGAAAAACAGCTTTGCATTGAGTCACCTTCCCGTTTCGCTCCACGTCAGAACACCACTGATGAGCTTTCCCCCAAATGCTCACTCTGTTTTTAATCACTAACATTTTTGTAAAGATAAATAAAGTCACTGGTTTGTGGAATCGATGATAGTAAATCAGTATTTGTTGCTCTTTTGGGTTTTTTTTTTTTTTTTTTACTTTCTAATGATAAGAGATTTTTCATGTCCTACGAATGTTCTTTCCTGTATTTCCTCGAGGACAAATTAAAGCGTGTCTGTTTACCAACGGAGGATCAGTCTTTGATGTACAGTGGCTGTGAATGTAACCTTGAAGAGACATCTGCAATAGACGCTACTGAGTGCTAGCAAATCTTTACCCTTCTGCTAACTTTAGAGAGGTGCTGCCAGGGGACAGCACACTGCAATTTGTCAACAGCTCATTCCTGGGAAAAAGATGTATGCAATTTAGGTAATTGGAATGACAAGTAAAGTTTAACGGGGGATGATGGTCAGGACAGAGGGATGAGAGTGTTGAAATGAAAGGTCAAATGGGGATTAATGCTGAGCCAGGTGGTGCAGGTGGTGTCGCTGCAAGAAAGCCAGGTGCTGAGGCTCAGGGTGTGTGCGGGGGGGGCAGGTTTTAATGAGGCTTCACGCAGCGTTATCATTCCTCATGTAGTTCCTATAATTAGAAGGACTGAGGACAACTACTGAGACAAATGGTGACACAATGAGGTATGCAACTATAACACCTTCATTCTGAAGCTTTCTCCTGAAGCCCCGTGAGCCACTTTGTGATTTGCAAAATATGAGTGCTGAAAAACAAATTTGATTGATTGATTTCTCATAACTTCTTTCCCAAATTAGCCACACAGTGATGGCTGTGTTGGTTTCCCAGTTTAGAAGTGGTCGTGGAGTTCACATGAGGCAAATACACAGACCTGTCAGTCTCTATTAAGACTAAGATTAAGATTAAGGGTTGTTTCTCTGTTTTTCTTGGTTGTCGAGTATTCATGTTGCTAATAATACCTTGTAATTTGGGGTTGTGTTCCCAGGCCTGCATTAGCGAGAGATTCAAGCATCCCATGAAAGTATTTTGCTAAGAATAAATAAATGATAAGGCGAATTTCAAAAGATAAAACTTACCATGACGTTTTCAAGCAGTGCTCATGAGAACTCCATCAACCCATGGAGCACCGTTCAGTATGCCGACTGGTCTTTCAGGGGCCAGCGTGTGGCTGTATGATTTACCTGAGTTAGTCAGGCCCTTGGAAATGGAACGCATTGAGTATGGTGACCCAGCCAGTTTCCTCGTGAAATATTAATTGCCGTCTTGCACCAGAGGATCAATCAGCTAACAGCTCTCACCTGCACTGGCCCTCTGGTCCAGGTGCTGTCCCAGCTCCCTCCACATCTACTTTATCCACCTGAGCTTGTTGTTTTATAGTTGTTTTGACAGCAGACACTTAACTTGTGATAGTAAGAAGAACACGGAGGTTACTAATATTACCAAAATAGTATTTTACGCTCAGTTGTAGTGCAGTATAAATAAACATAATCATAAATAAATTGCCAATTGAAATAAAATCTGTGCTATGCAGACAAGAGAACTGCAGCACGGCAGCACCATCTGCAGGCCTGTAAAAGAACGAACGTGAGAGTGATCACAGAGGCTCCCTGCCCAGAATTGTCTGTATTTCAAAGGTTGCAGGGAGTCTGTCTGAATAAAAACACTAATATTGATGTGGAGTACGTCTCCTACAGTAAAGATAAATAGACTTTTACTTGCAATGCTCAAGGTACAAAACAGGAGAATCAAAACTAAAATCTGAGTCTTTTTCTGTAGAATCTGTCTTCATTTGCAAGACGTTCGATACCTCTCAACGTCTCAACAAATAAGTTATCGAGCTGTTCTCTGACTGAAATGTTCACATCTTCAAGAAAGGGTAAAAAAAAAAAAAATGCAAGCACCCCTCTGGTCATAAATGTACATAAAAGCTGTAAACTGGTCTGGCCCCATAGCTTTACCATCTTACTGTATGTGAACACTATTTAACTCAGAGTGGTCTGATATATAGTGTTCACAGTAGATGAGTCAATGGCCCTGATAAATCATGCGCACACTCTGCTCTGCCACTGATAATAAACGTGATTCAGTAGCAGAGTAAAAACTGACAGCCAGTGATAAAGTACTGAGTTTATTATAATAGTCAATGGGTGCCACATTACAAAGTTATCAAACGGAGGAATGAAGGATGGGACGCAGTCTGTAAAACAACATTGGTACTTACAAGTAAAAACAAATCTGTGGTAAAAAAAGACAAGCACGTTATAATAGAGGACGCTCATTTGATTTCCTCTGTGCTTCCCTACAACAAGCCTTGTCTCTTCAGATCCTCGTAGGTCTTCTTGTTCACCACATTTCCAATAGAGTCCTCATACTCCTCCTGAAGGCAGAGAATAAAAAGACAAATAATGGAATATGTAAGGACCCTGTCACTGAGAGACGTTATATTTCTCTGCTGCGCAGATTCCTCACCTCTGTGTCTGGCTGCCATCGCTCTAATGCCTTCTGGGACTTCAGTTTCGCCCACACTGTTGAAGAGACAAGACATGAAATGCTTATTAGGAGAAACTTCCAAATGACTAAAAGCATTCAGATGTTGACTATTTGGAAATCTTACAAGAGACTGCATCCTCAATCTGAGTGACGTTGGCAAAGTGAGCGGTGTTGGGGATTCCAAGACAGCGCATACCATGAGCGTGCCTCCATTCCTACAGAACACAACACAGAATCAACTTCAGTTTCACATTCCAAGGCCATGATGTGATTAGATTCAGTAACAACAACAAGTGCAAAAACACAAAAGGAAATATAGGACACAAGATAAAACGACATACTGCAAAGTGCCTCTGGAAGGCTTTGGGTCCTCTGTAGGTGTAGTTTCCACAGATCTCACAGTTGTAGTTGATGTTCAGCCCATGGAGTTTATAGAGCCAGTATGGGATTGGCTGGAAAGGAAGATGTTAAAATTCAGCTGATGTTTGAAAACACCCAGCCCGCATGGAACAGTCAACTCATAATAAACTGATAAATGTGCACAACATGATTAGTAATAACAGTAATTCAGCAGAGACCAAAATACCTGGACTTTACTTCCTATTGAGCTTGACTCATTTTTTAGAATAAACAATGCACATTTGTTTATATTACATTTATTTTACTATCTATAATTGTGTGCATTACTTTTATTCACAGCTTATTCAAGTTAATGGTAAAAGTAAATTTTTAAGCCTCAATTGCATTTATCTGTCAAACGGGATTAAAGACAACATTTTAGGACGTTCCAATTTTAGTTTTCAAAAGCAGCTGCGATCTAAGCCACAGGAACGACATCGAAGCAATGTGTTCCCCTGAAAAAATAATGGAGAAAATTAAGAGGCTCAGGGAGTGAGAAACATCTCAGTGACTTTGCATTCCATTTCTAGCCGCTTCAAAGCCTGGGAAATTACAGTTATTGTAAACATCTTTGAGCTTTTCAGAAACCAGGTGGATGTTTTCAAAGTACAATTAGGTTTTTGAGTGTGTTTTATTCACATCCTTAGAAGTTACTGGCTTAATTAATTATGTCACAGATTATTAACTGTCTTATTACTGGGAGATCTTGTCATCCTTCATTAGAATTAGAGGCTGAGAGAAGCAGGAACGTTTGTTCAGCTTCTACAGTCCCCCAGCTCCCCTCACGCGGCTTCATGCATGTATAAAGTCGTGATCAATTAGTGTTATTTAGTACAGGAGGATCATAGTCTCACCTTGCCGTCCCAGCCTAGTGGCAGGTTCTTAGGGTTGTAGATGATTTCATTGTCCTCATCTTCGCTCTCGCTCTCACTGAGCTGCTCTTCCTCCTCTTCCTCGCGTTCCTCACCAGTCCTGGCCTGCTTCCTCTGCACATTCTCATGAGTCAGCTGCCTCTGCTCCTGTTACCACACACACACACACACGACATGTGCTAAGTCTGAATCCATGCTGACTAAGATTAGCTCTGGAACACTTTCCAATAAATGCCAGAGCAGAGTTGATCTGAGGATATAGTCACTCACCCCAAGGACCTCCACGTATTCATACACTTGAGCCTCCAGGAAGGCGATCTCCTTGTTACGCTCCGTGTCTCTGCAGAAGTGATGGATGGAAATAGTGATGGATTATATAATAAATTGCATCATGAGTCAGTGACAGCGCTTCACTGGGTCTTTACGCCCACTTACTTTTTGGGCCCTTTGGCTTTGGGATTCTTCGCAAACAGTGAAGGGTCCAGTGATTCCAGGGATTTGCCTTTAGTGCTGAACAGTCTCTGAGCTCTCTCCTCCAGAGTTCTGCACAACACAACACAATCGCACATCAAGCAAGCTATACTGTCCTGCATGTCCTCCGTACCGCCTCCACCTGCTACCAGAAGTGATAGATAGTGCTATCAACATTTATTATTGGGGTGGGGTGGTTGAGAAGTGGTGCAACTACAGTGCTGTGTTTGTTTCTGGGTTCTGTTCTGGGCACCTCCTACAGCAGGTGGTTGCACAGTGTACAAGTTTTAATTATACATATTGATACTTTCACATTACAGTAGTACTAAATGTAAACTTCACACTCACCCGCCACACTTCAGTCCCAGTGCCATGAGAGCAGACTTCAATCTGTCCAGACCCAAAGAGGCCAACTCCTGTGGGACAGAAAAACACATCAGCGAATGCATAAATAACCAAACTTTGTAATAATATCCAGCAATAAATGGTTTTAATTGTCATTAGTTTTTCTTACTTCCCAAGAAGAAAAGGCTGAAAGGTCCAGATGTGCTCCAGCATGTGTCATGGCACTACTTGTCTCTTTCTATAGTCCAGAGATGCAGATAAAGAAACGAAAATTAGGTTAGGCAAGGTGAATAAATAAAAATCTGAGGCATCCACACAAAAGTAGCAGCTGTCGGTGGGACTCACAGGCCAGCCTGGGAAGCTCCCATTGTCCCACTTCTTCTCAAAGTCCTGCAGCACTCTGCCGTACAGCTCATTCTGGTCCAGTAAGGGTTTGACCCTGTCTGTGTAGTCCTGCAGGTATTCCAGAAGCATCTCCAGATACCTGCACACACACAGCATCGCATGTTAGTGTGAATACAATTCTGAACCTCCAAGAATTATTTATTTACTGCTTTATCAGTTCTCCACAGTGAAGCCAAAGCATGTGAATTACCAGGTGGGTCAGGAAACAGTATATGATGTATAGAATGGAACAAACTAAAAACCCAATGCTTAAAATTTTCCCAAAGGTTAGTTTGTGTCATTGTGTCCATGTTTCTGAGTTTGGTTTCAGTTAAAATTGTAAGTATGATTTACAGCTGAGACTGACTTGTGATTGGTTGAGTGCATGAAATAATTACTAGCATGAAGTTTCTGGCTCCAAGACACTAAATGTGCAACATGGAAGCGTTGGATCAGAGATGACCTGGTTTACTTTTTGTAAAACAGGAGGACAGTAAGACACATTCATTGCCCATCCTGCATACCACTAAACACAACGTGACTACGTGCTCAGTTGTTCTATTTAAAGGCAACAAGATTCTCCATTTAGGATTCAGCCATCACATCTGAGGAGAATAAACATGATGAACCTACTTTTTGTATTCAGCATTTTTTCTGTCCTTGGGGATGTCAAAGAGCTGGTCGAACGAACCCAGATATGCGATATATTCTGGTTTCTGAACAAAAACACAGGATATATTGGACTTAATGAAACGTTTAGTTTGGAGCTGATGAGTTAAATGATGCAGATTTACAGAATCCCAACCTCAGCTCCCTTCAAATTGATGTACTTCAAGTAGCAGTCGTGGAGATCGAGGTAACGGCCGTATCCTTCTTCATCAGTGAACTCTACCAGGTCTGTGGAAGAAAAAAAGATGTCCTTCATTTGTAATCATCTGTTATAGAACATTAACTTGTTTACTTCAAACAAGGGCACATCAAAATGCCAGCTGCACTTGTGTGCTAACTTCCTCACATGGCTTCTTTCTTGAGAAGATCCCATTTTGGTGAAAGTTGGACAGAACCAATTGCAACAACTTTATTTACGGTGAATGTGTTCTTACTCTGAGCCTCCTCGCTTGGGTTGTCTCTGGCCTTCATCAGCTCTTCGAACTCTACTGACATTGGAATGGAAATCTGCAACAAATCCACACAACAACATTATTAATAATCAGCTCTCTACAAATTAACACGGGCCCAGTTCACATTTCACAGAGGTGCACTACCTCATTCGGATGCTTTCGGTGAAACTCCTTTATCTGCTTCAGTCTGTTGTAAAACTCAGCAAACTCATTTGGTCCTGAGATGGCAGCAAGCTCATCCTTCCTCATTCTATTAAAATAAAATACATATAACATTCAATTTGACCCCAAGGTGAAAGGTTCAGACAACACACCAGATACTGTTTGACAACATGATCGCAGAGGGAACATTTATACACATATGACTTTCAACCAAAGTAGGCTTGCCATTCAGAGTAGACTTACCCATCTTTATCTTCGTAGGAGTCTCTGAGACTTGCACTCACATCCATGTACCTCTGTCAAATATATAAACAGACTATCAGTGGCCATTATGCCCTAGAATAGTGAACAGATTTAAACACAATTCTGGCAATAAATACATATATAGAATAGATGAATAGACACGGGACATAGTTGGAGCTGTGGATCAGTTGAATGACGAATATTACAGTAGATAAGAAGTTTATAGTGAAGTACATTCAAGCATCATTAAGATATTGTTATGAAAGAGCATACAAGTTCTCGCTTCTTGGTGGTTCATTCTTCTATTAGCTAAATTATCACAGTAAACAAAAATACGACCCTGGGTTAAAGTGGAAATATCGCATTTAAAATGTAACCCAAGAAAAAGCTACTTCTAGCTTGTAGCTGGCGCTAGCGTTAGCCAGCCGGTATTTATGACAAATCAAAACTCTTTCTTACATCCAACATGGCTCTTGTTCGATGGTCAGAGTTTATCTGTTCCCGTAACTGCAATGAAAAGAAAGCATGTCCACTTTAAATTTTCCGTTCAATTTGTAACAGTCTCTCCTGCTTGCAGCGTTAGGTTAGCATTAGCGCTAAGCTAGCACAACCCGCTAATCTTACCGTGGACTTCTTAGATAACATTTCTTTAGTTTTAGCATCCATTAGCCTCTCCTTCTCCTCGTGGTACCGACGCTGCTGCTCCAGAATCGTTTCCATTGCTCCAGAGTGTGTTGGACCTTTACCTCTGTGTAAAACAGGCCCACTGACTGAATGCTAAAGAAATTAAAGAAAGTAGCCGCCACCGTGTGGGCTACGTTTATTTTCAATGGCGCATGCTAGGAAGCTGGCGTCCGTCGGCGTACTCGGCGTAGAGAAACATCAACCACGAGGAAAATAGTTCCGCAGCTTGGTCGAAAAACTGACCAGGGACAGATAAAGACAACGAAATAATGAAAATGTAATTTAATTTGTTCATCAGTATTTATTCGCTGAAGACAATCACATTATGGTGAAATTATATGAATTTAACTGTGCTATTAATAAACAATACATTCTAATATTGATGTGTTTACTGATCATTAACAAGCTCCAGTGCTTTAAATTGATTGGATGATGGGGTCAACATCTGGCCCGTGCCCTCCCCAGCTGTGTGCGACCAGAGCTGAGACATGATCAGCTCCAGCTCTGATAACTGAACACCATTAAAAATGTAGGAGGCTGCCTCTGGAATCTTAATGCACACTTCCAGGATGCGGCGGGTTGACAGGCAGCATGATCTCCCTCTCATTTCCACTTCCTTTGTAGTCTACGATCATCAAAGCCTGCCGTGACGCTCTGCGCGCACTCGCATGGGAGCGCGCACGGAGGAGGGCTACCTGGTCAAGTTTCTGTAAAAAAGAAAAAGACGGAAGTTGAATTTCTCACTATAAGAATAAAATACTTTGTTCGCCAAGTTTGGTTTGTTTTTTTTTGGGTTGAAGAGTCACTCAGCCACTTTCCCCTTGATTGCAATTTATATTTGATAACACAAGCTTGTCATAGCTGAATCCAAATGTTTTGCTTGTTTACTAAATGATCTAATTTATACATTAAAGTTATTGCTCTATTTAGATCAAATAAAAATCTTAATCTTTGCCACAGTTTGCTTATGTTTTGGTATTTGTATATGTGTTTCCCAACATGAAAAAGTGTATCGAGTAAAATGTGTGATCATGTTACAATGGGGAGGTAATGAGAAAACTGCACTGGCCAGATACAGTCAGTTATCTGTGCGAAAAACGTTTTGGGTTGGATCACTTCACCCACCCCTCCTGACAATTATATGATGAATGCATTTTATTTTGGGGTGGGGGGTGAACTACCTCTTTAACACGCTCATGTTTTTGCTCCAAAAATAAACGCTCGGGCTTTTATTTTACCAGCTGCAACCGGAAACGGCGCCCGTAGCCTGGTGTAGCCTGACGGCCGCGGCTCGGCGCACACTCTCCGGCAGCAGCAGCAGTCAGTGAAGGCAGCCGACACGGGGGAGCAGCGGACGGCCAGTGCAGCGGATTACGGATCGACTGTGGACATTTAACGCATCTCATCTCTCCTGCCGCCGTGCGCCCTGCCCGCTTACAGAGGTGAGCCAGCCCGCCGTCTCCTGCTGCACGCGAGCGCAAGTCTGCCCGACGGAATAAAGGTGTATTACGCTATCTTTGCACGGGTGGGGGGGTGGCGTCAGTGGTTGGTTGGGAAGACGGAGAGAAAGGGGGAGTGTGGGGGGGGGAGGAAGAGGAGGAGGAGGAGGGGGGTAATTCTGTCTTTTGTGCCGGAGCAGATTTTGCGGTGGTCACCGAGAGCTCCGCTTGTGCTCTCAGACCGGGTGTCGGATTGTCCTCACAAAGACGGACCCTGTTAACTGTTATTGATAAAGACTGCGAGGACAACATGGGACCCGGGGGCTCCTCGACAGCTTAGCCAGCCCCCCCCCACCTCCTTCACTACCACCTCCTCGACGCGTGCCTTTTCTCCTCCAGTCCGACTCCCCAGCAGAGCGCCTTGCCGAACTCCTTCCAAATTACACAAATTTAAGTCGCTTCCTCGTGTAAAAGCGTTTTATACGCACTTAACAGCAGTGGCATCAAAGGCGTTTTACATCATTAGCTGCCAACGTTTAATTCGGTGTACACCCATTGCACCAAACTGCACTCGATTTCAGGCGAATACAAACTTCCCGTTAAGAGCTGCCAGGTGTACTCCAAACAGGGTACAAACCATATCCATATGTGGGTTCAACCCACAAATAAAAACAAAAAGTTTCATCTATTAGTAAACAAAAGTGAAACACAGAATTTTTGTCTAAACACGACAGCATTTTGTTTATTTCTCAGCGATAAGGGACTTTGACATGATATTCTCCACACATAACAATGTAAGGACTTCTCTGTCCTTGTGTGGGGTGTGATATTCTATCGGGTCTGCTCCCTAACACAAAGAATCCTTTACCAAGGTTGGCAGTCATGGCTGAGGCGTTTCTTTGAGCAGTTTCACACCTAAAGGGTAATAAAACACACATTTGCCCCATCTCTGGAGGCAAGAGCCCAGAGAGACACAGTATTCTGCTGTGTACACAAGAAAACTGAAGACGCATCGGTTCCCACACGGAAATAATTTTTACCAGTTGTATTGACTTTGATTATTGACCAAAGAAAGCCCTTTACGATACCCATCACATTCACCCATTTACAAACATGTATGCGTTTTTCTATCACACATAATTTACCCACCGCTGACACATCCGTCAGGGGCAATTAGGTATTCAATGTCTTACCCAAGGACTCTTCAGCGTGTGGAGTGGAGTGGGGGATCGAGACACCATCCCTCTGCTTAGTGGACAATCCGCTTCTTCACAGACGCCCAGCACACCATGAGAGGGACACCAATCCCCACAGCGTGTGGGGGTCCCAGCCTTTGGAATAATACCCCACGTGGGCTACCCCCCCCCCCCCCCCCCCCCCCCCCCCCCCCCCCCCCCCCCCCCCCCCCCCCCCCCATTATCCCCATATCAACTCGCCACCAAATGCAGTTAAGTGCATCAGATTGCACACGCAGTGCTGTTAGTCAAATGTCAGAGGCAGGCTGAGCTTGCCAAAGCCGCTGTCATGTTTATCGAACAGTCTGTTCTCGCTTCTGCCCAATTTCATAATCATCTCCGCCCTCGCATTTGCTCATCCGTGTCATACATCTTTCATACGGCCAGACATGGCATTGTAAATACAGGCCTTCACCTTGAGGTCGGCGTGCACATACACACACATGCACGGTGAGCGAGACAGATGATGACCTTTGTGTCTTACGTCATTTAGACTTAGGACCAACAGATGCTCAACTCAGCTGATTCTGAGAATCTGTGTTTAACACATTAAACTGTACCGGTGTATGTATCCTATTCCCAGAGCCCCTGACGATTTTCATTCTATTAACAATATGTCACGTTTTGTTTGATTGACCAAAACAGTAATAGACATTCAGACAATGTTGGATTGTGGAACCAGGAAATATCTGGTTTTAATTTCCTGATGATGGAATCATAGACACAATGACACATCTCAGATTCTCAGGTCAGCAAATCCCCCTTTTTTTCTCAGATCACGCTCAGAGTCTTTGTCCACAAAATAAGCTGCATTAATTAAATAATCATTAGCCTTAAGTTTATTGAATATGTTTTTCATCCCTATGAAAAACTCTGCACATCTGATTGGCCACACTAATAGCAGACTGAAGCATTACATTATAGACTAAGTACATATTGTTTTACAAGTAAGAGATATATTGAAAAATCAATACAGATATTATCAATTGCTAATGAAAACAGCTAGCAATAACTGTCAGCAATAATTCACAATCCAGTCAGGACTTCAACATCATCCCTATTGATTAAAGTGGATTCTGTAGGAAAAGCAGGTGTGAGAATTGACACGTCCTAATGATGGACTCATCCCTCTGCCGAGACGGTTGTGTGCCTTTTCTTAACACCGCCTGTGTGTTTGCAGTGTCAGCATGTCCAGTGAGGTGCAGCCGAGGCCGGACGACAGCCCCAACACCAGTGGGGGAAGCTCGGACGCCGAGCAGAGGGAGGCGGCCCCTCCGGAACAGTCGGGCCCGGAGCAGCGGGACCAGACCCAGCCCAAAAAGAAGGAGGCCAAAATCTCCAGCAAGACCGCTGCCAAGCTCTCCACCAGCGCCAAGAGGTACGGTCGCTGCTCTGATCGTCTCACGCGCTGCGCTGTCTGCTGCCTGCTCTGCCCCGAACGCTTTGTTCCGCTGCTCACCTGCGATCTGCTCGCTCTGCCGTTCCTTTTCTGCTGTGTTTGAGTTCTGGCTTTGAAAAGCAGTCATCTGTCAGGCAGTGAGCAGTGAGAATGCAACTTGTGATTTTCTCTGCTTGTGCAGAGAAAAAGGAATCGAAATTACTCTCAGGTTAAATAATTTGGAATATTAACTCCTGCCTAGATTACTCAAGAGCGTTATTTCTCAGTTGTGTGCCTTCACCTTGCACATTAGCAGTGTGTAACCACTGACTGCAGCGCATGATTTCAGCGGTCGGCTGTTCTTGTCAGACGGAGGTCATTGACGTGATTTGTATGGTGTGTTATCCAACCGCCTCAGGTGTGTGTAGCTCTTCAGGCCAGCCACACTTGAAGGCCTTCACAGAGATGAGGGCAAGGCATCATTTCTCATTATAAGTGTGCACGTCTCTCCTGGAACACTTCTGGAATGAGCAGAAAAAGATTTGGTTCTTGGTTTCCAAAAGGTAGGGAGCTGGTGGGTCCCATCTCCTAATGTCATGTGGGTGGGGAGTTACAAAGCTATTTGACCATTAGACAAGCAGGAATAACCAGTTTATCCAGGCACCCCAGCGGTTCCTTGAAATATACATGTGCCAAAGGTCAGTTCTGTCAGGACAGATTGTCTCTGTTCACATTTGTTAACATCCCGAGATCCGATCTCACGTAGACAGTGTAATGTTTGTCTGTTCACACCAATATATGCAAATACTCACACACATTATTTTTGTTAACAAAGATCAAATTCAATTTTTACCCAATGTTACTGGCGTTGTGTAAATGACCCGTTGATTTCTGTCATTCATGTGACGTGGCTGTGTGTGCGAAATCTGAATATGTGACTCTTGTATTTAATCGCTTGGAAAATGTGCATTTGGTGTGAACACAGCGGAAAGTCCAGACTACGTTGAAACAGACGAATTGTCTAATGTGTCATCTGACTACGTCTGAAGTCAGACAGGGTTTGTAGCCACAGTCGGGAAAAGAAAGGAGCTTGTTTGTATGATGTGTTTTCTGTTGTAGTTCAGATGTACAGTTCACACTTTCAGAAACCCTTTTCCAGCAGGCATTCTTAGTGCTGCACTGTTTATAAATATGACAAGCAGTAGGAAGTGGTTTAGATATTGAATGAGACAGGTCACTTAAGGGTAATCATGGTGAAGGGATTTACCCTGCTGTGGTTTCAGCTGGCTCCTAAGCAAAGTATACACGTTTTTTTTTTACTTCTTCAGCTTTTAATGCTATATAAATAAGCTTTATGGTTACACCACAGCTATTTCCATTAATCAGAGCACAATTAAAGTTGGCTTTACTGTAAATAGTACAGGAGCAAGCACAGGGTGCGCTGATTTATTGACTTTCACCAGCCTGTGAAAAGGACCACAGTCGCAGACAAAGGCTCACTTTAACAGAAAAAACATTGCGCTGCAGAAGTGTCTACATAAATCTGCTCCAGAAATTTGAATCAAAACACCGCTCCCAGTCTCCAGACTGCAGCAACCTGAGGGTTTTAACATTCCGTGCCCAGGCATTGAAGCGGTGAAACAAGAAAGGGCTATCGTCACAGAAAAAACAAAGTGGCTGCTGGCCCTCCCCTGCGGCTCACACGTCAATAGCAATGTATTGCAATATTGCTGTTATTGCAACAGCTAGAAATCAGACCTGCCCTGTTTGCAACACCTTTGTGAAGGGAGTTTATGCTGGACACGGACCCCTCCCCCCCCCACTATACCCCCCCCCCCCCCCCCCACTATACAAATATTAGATCATTTCAACAGGAAGAGATCAAGACCCTGATTTACCACGTGACAGGCATTAATTGAGACATAAAGACTTTATGGGTTATATAAAAAACAATTACCAGTTCCCAACATAATGGGAATATTTGTACAGTTTATTATTATGATGTAAAACTAAATCCCAGCAGCCTGCCTACATTTATATAGCTAAGTTCTGCAGTGACTATTTTTATGTCACAAACTTACCTGCTCCTTTAGGACCACATTAGCGAAAGCCTCTGTGTTTGCACTTGTGAACATTCTGCTCCCGGTATTTCTCCTCTGGCACGAAGGATATGATGCCCGCGCTTGAACCTGCAGCCACATCTGACAGCGACGACCTCTTGCTGCAATATAAAAGCATGAGGCGCTCCAGGGTTGCCGTTTTGTAGGAGGGTTGACAGGCATAGTTGTTATCCGGCTGCTCTGTGTTCGAGTTCATGTTGTAAATCACCCGGCTGCTACACACAAGCCAAAGCTTGTGCTGTCCCCACTAAAAGATACGCTCAGATGATATTGACTAATTTTTTGAGGCATGCAGAATGTAATAGTTGAGCGCATGCAGTGTCTCGAGGGATTTATCAGACGCAATGAGCTGTGGAACATCAGAAAATCTAAGTGTTTGGTTAAAGAGTCTGCACGGGGGCTCCATGAAGCCACGGTATAAGCAGGGCTTCTCCTGTTGGGTTCCCAAGGCCCCAGTCACGGCGGAACTCTCCCTAACAGGTCCCTGGCTTCAGCTGTCAAAATGTGCCACCTCAGGAAATACTGCAGATAAAATTACACAGCGAGCGTTCATGCTGAGAATGACTCCATAACTGTGGAGATTGTATTACAGGGTCTTTGCGAATACATGTCTTTCTTGCCCTCCTCTTCCCCCAAGTGAGTCGTGTGCAGTCACAGCAGCACGGAGGAGAGTTTAAAGGAAAATCCATGGACACTCATGAAGTGTGGTAATTGACTATTTGCACATTCATGTCTTAAGCTGATTTTCCATTGTTAGGTTTTTTTTTTTACATTTCCCAGAAGCAGTTTAGTGCCTGTGATAAACCTGCCGGTTTGTTCGGTCTGTGGTGATGCTGGTTACAGCTTTTTTTTTTATGTGAAGCTGTAACAGTGACCTGCAGTAATAAAGCTGCAGCAATAAAGACCTGCTGCTGGACTCGGTCCACACAGACGCCTTGTTTAGTCTGTTTTTATCAAAATATGGTGCAGCTCCGCTCGCTCTGCACAGAACCCAGAACTGGGGAATCGGTTTTCACTGCCTTTGTCGTGAATGCCCCCATTGTTGTCAACATGCTTCTGTTGTGATCAGCAGCATCACTTATGTTAATAAGTTCAACCCCCACTGCTCCAGAGCACTGGTCAACTCTTTATTCAAATGGTGTTACTATCGAAAAGTGTTGCATGTACAAATGACTCACACAACAAATTCTACATTCTAGAGAGTATTTTCCATACACTGACAAGCACACTGAGCTTTGTGGAATTTAGAGAGATTAGATGGGTGCAGACAAACCTCTCACGTGTGTGTCTTGTCCCCAAAGACAACACGCACATATATACCTACAATGAGAGGACAATGAAGAAGGCGTTATGCTCTGCTGCTTGGGTGGTTGAATGGATTTTAATTAACACAATGCAACTGCTGAGGTGTTGTTATACTCAGAACTGCTGGTACGGTCTCTGGAAATGCTTGGAAACCTCCGCTCTCAATACAGTTGCAGTGTCAGACAAGGAGGCATTGTGCCGATCCATTTTTCTAGTGTCTCGGAACAGAACCACTGCAGGTCGGGATTCCCCAGTTCTGCACAGGCGTACTGTTATAATGATCTCTGTCCCATCTAACCAATTATCATGAGTGCGTGTTTGTATACAATTTTTCCCATTGTTTATTTTCCAGCATACCCAATGTCTTTGTGTTTTTCTGCTCTCTGATGGAAAAGTATGGCATATTAAAGAGGCTGTTTTTGTGGTGTAAGTTGGTGCAGATCATAATAAAACATCTTGTTGGAGGCTTGAGCTTTGCTGAGTTTCCTCCTGGTTCAAATTGCAGTGATATTGGTATCCATTATAAAATAGCCCTTTTTATTATTTTGTTGCTGTGAATTGAACATCAGACAAAAGTACAAGGAAATTCGGTTCCCCAGCTCTACAAATCAGTTCCATCTCATGCTTGGGGTTCCCAGGGAAACCGATAATAATTAAAGCAGTACAGCAGCTTCATCTCAAAATGAGAAACCATTAATCTGAAGCAAACGATTCTGTAATACTGGGTGAGTTTGTTGATGCTATAACTGGTTTTGCATTGCTTTGATACTTAAACTCCTCTTGCAGACACACTTCGTGTATTTTTCCCCTCAGTGTAAATAGCATTTCAACCAATTAAGAGTTTAGTGTGATGTCAGTAAGCATCACATAACTATCGCAGAACGGTTCATTGCCATGTCGATGCAGAAATATTATATCATGTCATTCTTCTCTCTCTCTCGCAATAGCAAATAATGTTTATGAGCCAGCTAACAAAGAGTTGAGTTAACAGACTGCAGGATCAATAAGAGTAGTCAATTATTTTGCTTTTTTCTCCTTTGTTATTATTACATCCTTGAGCAAATTTAGCTACAGCAGGAAACTGAGAGGGGAAAAGACACAAAGGGAATTGAAGTAAATGGAAAATACAAGAAAATCTCTCAAGGTCTTCCTCAGTACAGGATATGCTGGGTTTGATCTGGTGTCCTTGTGAACATGGAAAGCTGGTTTCTGGTGTCCAGACGGTTTCATTAGGGACTCTGTGGCCTTGGTGGATGAACTCTACTGGTTTATATTCAGAATTTATTCTTGGTAAATTCTTTGAGTGCCGCCTCTGAGCTCTAGATCACAGCTTGTGATCTTCATCAGCAGATGGAGTGGCCCACTTCCTCTTAGGTTAGCCGACGTGGACGACCAGCCCCTGTAAAGTTGCTCCATTTCTTCCCCTCACCTGCTTGAATATGAAATGTACTGGAGGATGACAAGAGCTAAAGCTGATGGTCACGTAAAACACCTGGCTATGGGATCACTGGCAAAGTAATGAAATAAATTCTTAATCCAGGTCTATTCAGCAAACCTTTTTTTAATGTGATCACTGTGGAAATGCAGCCACCATCTGCCTGATCGCGCGAGGGCTGAGACAGCACGCTGATCTGCAGCGAAATAAATTTACCCTGATATATCAAATATGATTCCATTATCCGACATGGCCTTTTGACATCAATATCAATTTATGCTGGGGCAGAAAATGGCAAATACTCAGCTCAGCGCATCCCCGTGTTGATCTTGTGTGACAGGACTTATTCCTGTGTTCAGTCACAGTGCTGTGGAGCTCATTAGAAAATCAATGAGGTATTCTGTGTGCACACTCGCAGATTGATTTTACAGTCGGGATTTATACAACTGTGCGGTGTGTGTTTGTTGGGACGCACAACGATCACAGCTCTTCATCTCGTTTCAGGATCCAGAAGGAGCTAGCAGAGATAACCTTGGACCCACCACCAAACTGCAGGTAGGAGCCTGTTGAGTTTATGTTTTTAAAAAGGCTGTGTGCTCTTTAACACCTGAGGCGCTTTTGTGTGTGTCTGTGTGTGTGTGAGCTGTGTGAATGGATTGTGCCGGCTGAGTGAGTCACATGAATGGCGCAGGTAGATCACAGTGCTGTGTTTGCGCCCTCTGTGTGCTCAGGCCGAAGCATAATGAATGGCCCCCGTTAGCAGCATGAGACATGGAAAAAGGCTGAGAGAATGAAATAAATAAATACCTGTGCAATTGACCTGATTGGCAGTGTTGTGATCGCTGTAGCAACAGTTTTGAGTGAGCTCACACTCCCTCGGGGTGGGAAAGGCACTGCATTGTGGCCTGACTGGTCCGCATGCTTTATTTTACTGGCAAGCGGAGCGTGGTGAAAGGCAGGGGTGCCTCCTGCCAATCACGATTTTAGTAATGGCATTCATTGTGTGGGTGTTTGCGTTGAATCACCGTTCGTCATCCTCCTCAAACCGACCTCTTTTGGGAGCAGCGTTGGCGCGCGAGGAGGAGGAGGAGGAGGAGGAGGAGCAGGGGAGGTGTCGGAGGGAGAGAGCAGTAAGTTACCAAAGTTCAGACATTTCCTGCAGGGCTGACAACGTGGGGAAACTCAGTAAATGCACGAAAGCTCTCAAGCAGCTGGGTTTTCAGACACTCCAAGAAGAGTTACCAAATCCAGGGATTTACTGATCCAGCATTTTTCTCTTCCAGCCCTGATGCTTCAACTCAGTGCTTTATAGCTCAAATCTCAAATCTGCCAAAGTTGTTGGAAGCCATCTTTTGTCTGCCATCGCTTAACGGTTTTGCTCATTTTCATTTTTATTGTTCTAGACAGCGGCAGCACGGTGGTGATTAGCATTGGGCGACTGGGATCTCTCGTGTTGACTTTGCTTTCTGTGGACACTAGTGTCCTCCAGGTGTGAATGTGTGCTTGTGTGGTTGTTTCTCTCGTGTGTGTTGGTCCTGTGATACGCTAGTGACCTGTCCAGGGTTACTGCTACCCATTCTGCTGCCAATGTAAGCTGGGGCAGCTCCAGCCCTGGTACATAAAATGGACTGTCCGTGACTGTTGAGACAGATTCTTTGGTTTACGATAGCTCGGTTATATTTGTGCCACTTCCAGACCTGAGAGCAGATACCTCTTCAACACATGCGCCATGAACAGGTTGTCTATTCATGTGATATACCCATCTTTCTGACGAATGGTGATTCATGCAGATGCTCATTGTCCTCTGGTTGTCCACATAGAATAGCTCAGGCAGAAGGTATGGTATTTAATCAGTGTCTAGATATCACACACACACACGTGCACGAGTGAGAGAGGACTCTTCTTTGTGTTCACATGTGGTCTCTTGAGCAGGGGACTGTGATGAGAGTGAAGTCGACCCTTCTTGCACAATTGCCTGCTCAACACGTATTCGGCCGCTTTGGAAGCTTTGGCAGGGACGGTGACTGATGTCTCTGCTGTTACGATTGTTCTCTTTCTGGCCTGGAGAGAAGCCAGAAGCCATGCAACAGACGCAAAACTGAAGAAAGATATAGGAATACAGTTATCTCCGGATAAAAAGGAGCCTCGTGCATAGAAGACACAGACAAAAGTCCCAACTTGTTGAGATTGCGGAGCTTTTGTCGATAAGACAGACGCCAGCGTTGATATACTGTACACAAAAATACATATTCTGTCTCTTGCAAGGTTTAGGTGCCAGCCCTCATGTGAATACTCTAAATATTTTGTTCTAGTTGTCTTTTTGGATGGTCCAAAGTGACTCACCATGTATATTCAGAAACACTCAAAATCCATCTATTGATCATTTTTCACCTCTTGTAATTCTTGATGAATGGTGCTGGTTGAGCATTTTGACAGGCATAAAAAAGCCCTTCCATCTTTTGATTTGAAGTTTATATCAGAACCATTCACAATAAAAGCATTAATCTGCCGTAGCCATTTGAAGTGTAATTAAAGGGCCACTATGTTTATGAAGGGACTATCTGTCAGACTCAGATCTCTCCAGCACCTGTGGGCTGTTTGTCTCAAACACGATGCTAAAATACTGCTGAAGCAAGCCATTATGTTTCCTGACAAGAGGACCAAACAGCAGAGGGGGGGGAAGGCAAATTTCACGGACAGACACTTGTATAGAAAATGACATATTTGTGTTCTTCCTTGGAGAATGTCTGCACAGAATAGGAGTCCTCGTGACGAATGGATTGAGCTCTGCTGCAGTCGGGAATTCTCAGTCATAAGTGAAAAATTAGGATCAAGCCGTTGGAGCATTTTTCAGGGGGAGGCAGACATCTCAGCCCCCGGAGGCGTGGTGCCGCTTGAAATGTAGATTCCAGCATTCATATGCCCCTTGGGGTATTTGCCCTGCTCTTAAACAGCCCTCAATTCCCCCACAAGGCTGTCGCATCCCCAGTGTTTGATTTAGTCTACACGATACACCAAAACAATTCCAATTCAGCCTGTTCCTTTGTGTGAAAAAGCAAAGCACAATTGCACATTGTGAATAAAAAAAAAACAAAAAAACAACAACCTTCTGTGGAGATGAATTCCCTCTAACGGTACTGTACCTCCTCACACACACAGTGTCTGTTTGAACAAAAGGCTCCACATCTCCGCAGCCCTTTCTTCACCTACTAATTGATCTGACAGTGTAAAATAGGCTGCGTTCGCCAAAAGACATCAGATGTGAGGGGTTATGAGCGGACGCTGTGATGCAGCTCATTACCCCACAGGCTTTTTTTTTTTTCTCTCCCACCAGAATGAAGCACAGCTCATGATCACAGCAGCTCCAGCAAACATCCTCTTTGGCTCATTTTGCACATTCCCTTCCTCAGTAGCTCAGGAGCGTGAATGGTACTGTAATCCCTCCAGAGTGAAAGAAAAAGAAAACACCTTTAACTTTTACTGAAGCGGCGTGCCTTGTTTTCCTTTGGCTTCCCTTTAAACAGAGTCCGCAGATTTTTTTTTTTTTTTTTTGGGCGCCATATGAGGGAATATTTTTCATCATTCTTTTTAATCATCTTTGTCACACTGCCAGGGAGTAATTAATTGAATGTGACAAGCTCTCTGGCAGGGTATGGAAATAGCCCCCACACCAGACACATTATATTAGCCCATCGCTTGGTGGCCCTCCTGTGTGTGTGTGTGTGTGTGTGTGTGCGCGCGCCTTTTCCGTAATTACCATATCCTTTCATGATAGTCCTGGCAGCATTTTGATAAGAATTCCCCATCGACTGAGAGGAAAACAATGTGTGGATTCCAAGAGGAGAATTGGCCTCTCTCTCTCTCTCTCTCTCTCTCTCTCGCCCTCTCTCTCCTTAATCCCACTAAGACTGTTTGTTCCAGGGGAATAACTTCCCAGTGACTATCTGTCTCATCTGATGACTGAAATGAATAAGGCAGCAGTGACACTGCAGAATGGGATTGAAAGAGGGAAAAGTGTATTGATCCTGTATCAGATAGCATTAACTCAAACACAGCTTTCATCTTTTCATCAAGTGATTAGCAATGAGCTGCAGTGAACTAACATGAGCGTGCCCAGTGCACAGTGACTGTAGAGTTGAGATCTTGGTGGTATTTGCACTTGACATATTCACAGATTGGTCTCAGCTGATGTCATCAGAGGGGACAGTTCACCTTTTTATAGCTTCAAATAATTGATTAGAACAGCATTGGTCAGAAAAGTAAACCATTAGCAGTGTGATAAAAAAAAAAAATGGCAAAAAACATTGTTGTATTTAGTATACGCTGTGACTTGTTCTTTCCAAGGTGTAACCTCTGTCTAGTCCAAGTAGGGAGTGATCAAGATGTTTGGCTTTACTTTCAGGACCCATTATTTCCTCATTCTTTTTTATGACAGATGCCACTCTGGGATCTGCATTGACAGTTTTATAAAATACCTGTAGTAGTTTTGTATGTAGAATTTGTTTGCTCATTTAGCTCATAGTTCTGTTATTTGTTTTTTTAAGAGCTAATTAATCCCAGTGTGTTCCAGGACTGTGGAGTTGTATGAAAGGGTTCCTTTGGAAGTCAAGCAAAGTGTTTTTAATGCTGCTTTCGAGATGAGCACGACATTAGATCAGAGTAAGATTTGAATCCAATTAGACATAATGTAACAGGGTTGCAGCTAATGATTATTGTCATTAAAAGTCATCCAATTATTTTCTGTCATTTGCTTGATAAAAGATTAGCAAAAAAACGTGCCGTGCGGTCCATGTTAATTCTTTTAGCTTTCCTCATTGATGTACCAAATGACATCACAAAAAATAAAGACGTAGTTTTTAATTAAACATTAATGTTATGTAGAAATATGAGGTTTAGCACTGCAAGCAGCATTTATTTTACAACAGATATCACGGCCGCCATCTGTTAACAGCAGTAACCACATAATGAAATGCTTGAGCGTCTGGCTGTATCTCTAAAGCACTTCTGCAAAATGTAAGGTTGCGGTTTATTGTTGAATAGCAATTCAAGCTCACCAACGTTTCAAACATGTTGCAAGCCCAGCATCTATTTATTTACTAACCTGTTTTCTCTTGAGTTCTACTGCAGTCTACATTCTGCAGTCTTCTACTGAAGGTAACATGCTTACCACCCAGCCCCTGCAGTCGCCCCTGTCTTCACTTTAAAGTGGCGTGGGTCACTGTAGCACCCACTAAGCCCAAAGGACTATAACCTTCTGTGTTGTAAATGCAACAATTGCAAAAGTCAGCCTGCGTGCATGGAGGGGATGAGTAGCAGCCAGGCAGTACAAGGACAAGGGGGAAAGACTTAGTGGTGATACATAGATAGAGGGTTGGCCACGCGCCCCCCCCCGACAGGTTCATGCAGCCCTTCATATAAGAAAACAAGCACAGCATTATATTCTGTGATCAGAGCATGCAACATGAAGAAGCAACAAATCAGCACGAATGTGAATAGATGCTGTTGCAGCCATTACAGAAACAATCATGCTACAAATCTCACTTAATTGAGCCATGATATCCAGGAAAAGACATTTCCATTATGCTGTCAGTCGTAAGTTTTTTCTGATGATTATCAAAAGCCTGCAATATGCAAAACGTAAATCACTAATCATCACCTTTATAGGTGGTGTTGAACATTAGCATTTAATCAAGAATCACACCATATGCACAAGCACTGCTTGCTGTGTCAGTTTGTCAGGGGGGAGGTTTCTCATCTGAGCTGTGGAGGCACACTGTGTTCCTAACCGTGACTCGTCTCATACGTCGCTCTCAGAACTGTGTGTTTGGTGTGAACCATCAGTCACTGAGCAGCTGCTACAGCTGTGAGGACAGTAATGCATCAAAGTCATAAGCAGGAGTCCTGTATCGGAGGGCCTCGAGTGTCTTGACGCTGCCTCAAGATGACGTTTGAAAGATGTCAGTTAAACGTGCAGGATGAATTACATTCTTCGCGCTTTGCCCACAGTCGTCTCTCAGTGATTGACGGGGGGGAAAATTAGTAGCGGATGTTATTGTCCACAGAGCTATATGCTGTCTGTCGGCTCCTTTCCTGCTGTGATAAACCAATAGAAGTGGAGCCTTGACTACACAGATGATAAATCCAAAACATTATGAAGTAGTAGTAGTGTCCCACTGTAAAAAAATAAAATGCAGCTTATGTTCTTGTGCATAAAAGAGAACTGGCTTTTTTTTTCTTTTTACTTTTCTTGGTTAAATAGAGGGTAAATTAGATAAATAAATATGGAACTGTAACCAAACATCACTTTATCATTTAAATCACAGCACAGTTTTTTCCACATACTTTTTAAAGCCCAGACTGATTATAGTGATTGAGGAAAAAAAAGTCATGTGCAGCAGTCTAGAAGATTGATGCATTGAATTGTTCTTGATATCTTCATGAGCCTGAGTTGTTTTTTTTCCTGTATGATTGTGAAGGGTTCTGGTCGGACGCTGCAGCAGCATCCCAGCATGCTTCTGTCGTTTTGTCTCGTCAGATATAAGGGAGGAAGCCTGGTCTGTTATTAGGAAACGTCCTGCAGAGAAACAGCCGTTCGGTGGGCGCACCTGCTGCTCCGCCAGCAGCTCACCGCTCGCACAGAAAGTCGCCCCTTGTTCACACGAGCTGCGAGAGAAAGGAAATGATGTGTGATCACAACAGCAAATGGAATAGGTTGAAGAAATCGAATTGACGTGCTTTGAGTGTGATGCAGCATGAGCTGGGGCGCTGTTTGTTTTACAGTGCGGAGGCCGTGGCTCCCCGGTGATGAGGGCGGATCGTAATAATGACAACAGCAGGCTGTGTCATGACAACAGTGCATTGTCACATGATGAATTGAGATCTCTGTGTTTTCCTGCTTCATTGCCGCTGATCTTTATCAGCTCGTGATGCACAGTTCACACTGAGAATAGCAAGAACATGCCCGTCTGTCGGAGAGGACTTCTTCTCTTTTTAGCTCAAGGTTACCTCCTCTGTGTGGCCTTCAAGGACGCTCAACCTACCTGCCCCCCCAACCCCCGCTGCGTAATGTAGTATTACTGTTTCCTTTGAAACTGCACGCTTCACTCGATGGCTGCGCTGTTGAAGAAAATTACATTTCACTGACGACCAAATTACGTTTTACTCAAAAAAATCTGCGATAACTTATTCATGCAATTTCTTATAAAGCGAAGGGCTTCCACAAATCAAGCCATGAAGTCAAAAGTACGTGGGCACTTACGCACACTGTGCGTTTAAGAGGATGTTGCATAATGTTCAGCTCTGAGAGATGAGCTTTAACAGGTTTAATATAAGCTGCTGATTGAATATTGGCACCATAGTGTGTTGGTGTGGCGGAGCCTCCCAGCATGCTCTGAAACGTTTATTGTGAAGTCAACATTATAGATATTACTTGGCAGATTGGTTGTTTTTTTTAATATGCTAAATGCAGTGTTGCATCTTGGTACCATGTGTGAAGTTACATAAGATGTATACGGAAAAGCCAAAAGGCTTCTAATAATATAATTGAGCAATTCCCACCACACAACACAACTTTCTTGCTTTTGTAAATCAGTATTAAGTCAGACAAATACCAACTAATATTTATGTCAAGTTAACAAGATGAAATAACGATGAATGATGAATGATTTTTTTTTTTTTTTTTTTTTTTTTAACTTGAAGTCTGGTGTGGAGGAATGTAACTGGCCTGCACGGAGCCCTGACCTCTCTCTCCCCCCCCACCCCCACCCCTCCTCTGGCTTTTGGATAAACTGGAACACCGGCTGCGAGCCAGGTCTCTTCACCCAACATCAGTGTTGGGTCTGACTAATGCTCCTGTGGCTGAATGGGAGCAAATCCCCGCGGCCAGGTTCCAACATCTGGTGGAAAGACTGAAACTGAACAGAGGAGGAAGAGGAGGAGGAGGAGGAAGAGGAGGAGGAGTGGGAGCAGCAGAATAGTTTTCACATGACTTAACACAAATAGGTCAGGTGTATGCAATACTTAGGGCTAGTGTCGTACAGGCTCTTCAAGATAATTTGTGTCAAGTCAATAAGTCGAGGGGAAAAGTGTCTGTTCAGCTCTGAAGCTCTAATAAACACAGTACAGTGTTCTGTTGTTGCTGACTGTTTTTATTTACTCCAGCTCGTCTTTGTTTGTCACTTGCCCAACTCTATTTTAATTCTCACTTCTATCCAACATCATTGGGATCAGCCCTGTCATCCCAAACATATCAGAAGTGTCTGTCACAGTGTCCCAGTTCAGGAGCCGCCTCCTCTGTGAGCCTCGCAGACGGCGGAGGCCGAACTGAAACCTAAAGTCTACAGAGGATTTCCAAGAAAGACATCACCAGCTTGTCCCGCCCTGATTGCTGTTGCCTGGCAACAGAGCAGCAGTTAGACACGACGAGAACGTTTTAACGCGCCTCGGTTTTCTAACAGGGGAGCTTGAGTTGAAGCCTGGTAGTCAAAGTGTCAGCTTGTTGTTCGCCCCTGCCTCCGCGAAGCACAATGGATCTTGGGATAGATTTGGCCCGTTGGAGCCTTGGAAGGAGCCTTCAAAATGGGACAGGCTGGGCACACCTCTATGATGCAGTTCCCCTTTAATCACATCATCTGAAGGGCGTGGCTCTTCAGGAGTTTCACTTGTATTGTCTCTCCACACTAAAATGTTAACGGCATCTGGTGCTTTCAGTGTATCCTGCTGACTGAAGTCCGGCGTAATTGACTCTTAAAACTTAATTAATGTTTCCAATTTGTTGCTGGAACCTGAAAAACGGGATCAGCAGCAGCACGTTTGAAAGACTAATGCAGTCGATCGTCACGCGCACAAATAGCGGGTGTGACCTCCTGTTTCTTTGCACCGCTTATTTTGCTCCATCTGCCCGTTCCAAACGCCAGAAAAGACTGGACTCACACACTCCTCCTGTGTGGAGCTGCAGATAGCAGCCTGCACAGACCAATACAACAGTTCAGAGGTTCAGTGTAATTGTGAAATGAATTGCAACTAATATAAATTGCTATTAATTTGACATTTTCACTGGCAAATGGGATGATCCTGGCTAATATAAAATGACCTATCTGTGTTTACTTTTGAGAAAATGGAAGAAAGGGAGGGGAAAAGTGGAATTGAGTGTGTTTTTCCAACCCGTGATTGATCAACAAAACCAATTTCCAAGTTTTGGAACCATTCCCTGCAGAGTTGTCTGGCCACCAGAACCCAGACCAAACAAGTCACAGTGGTTTCTCTATGAGTGATCACTGGCGCTGTGCGTGTCACACTCCGCTCAGGTAGTCATGCATCATAGAGCCGACGGTTTGGGGTCTAAAGCTTTAGAGAAAGTCATCGAGTCAGTCGCTGGGACGACATAACTGGGGCAGCGAGTGAAATGAAGTGGAGTCGGCAAACAGCCTCGAAACTCACGACCTGTATCACAGGGCAGCACCGAGCATCTAATTTTACTGAAAACGTCTAGAATGCCAATGTCACTGTTTGATCATGAAGGAGCCTTAACTGCAGCTGTCTGAGTCATTCCAGGGACTCCAGCAGGGCTTGTGTGGTTGTCGGTCTAATGGAACATTTACTACAGGAAGTGGCTGCTTAGGGCCAATTTGTTCTCCTGTAAAAGATCTGAACACGGTGCTGAACTGACAGATCAGTGCAGAATTTTGCTCAGTGAAGTCTGTAACACAGGGACAAATTATTTCCCGCAGTCCTCACAGTTAAGGGAGTCTTCTCTCTCTTGTATTTATATATATATATCTTTAGTTTGATCTATTTTTTAAAATTTTTTGTTGGGTATTTAACTTACAATTCATCACAGGGAAAACAACGCTTAACTTTTGTACTCCATTGTTGTATTATAAGCCCGAAGCTTTGGAAGTATTAAAATTAAAACTTTAAAATCTACTAGCTGGATTACCATGGTGGAGTGATGCATTATGGGTCAGGGAAGAACCCATAATATTTGGGAGCAGATCAGAATAAATTGGCAGATGCAGGCAGATGATTGTCATAACACCACTGCTTGTGTTCTCTGTCAGATGTTTTTTGTCAGTGATATTCATTGCTGGAATAAAAGGTTTCTAAAGTTTTTTGCCATTAGATAAAACAAGAAAAGACAAAAATCATCCCCAGCACCAACTGTGCACATTAGTTTTGACTGATGTGGGGGCAGATTTTTAGAGAAACCATAGAGGGAACGTTTTGCTGAATAAAGACCGTTTTGATGCATCTACTTCAGTTATTCAGAGGAAAGACTAATTTATTCAAACACCGGTGGGATGCACTCAAGGCGTTGCGTCACGGTGCTCTGGGCTGAGCCGAGGATAACATTGGAGGCATGAAACCCTGCATGTGAGCAACCTTGTTAAGATGTCATTTATCAGATTTCAGGGTTTTTATAAATGCAGGGGCCTCTGTTCTGACCAGTGAAAGTTCAGCATTTACTGTACCCCCCCCCCCCTCTTTCCCCTTTCAGCAAGCTGAGACCTCATCTTGTCAGCCTAAAATATCTGCATTGCCAAGATGGCTGCCAAGTGGCGAGACTCGCCTAAAGGTCGTTGGCGCAAATCTCCTTTATTCCGTCATGTCATGTTGCTGCTGTTCTACCGCTATTTCCCCCTCATCTGCTTCTGCTCTTCCTTCCTTATTCATTTAATCCCGTCTCTTGTCTGCAGTTAGCTACAGCTGACTACGCCTGTCTCCGCAGTGGTTTGTGTGCGTGTGAATGAGGTCATCAGTGTGTATATCAGCGATGCACATCATGTCTCTGTGTTGTTGGATGAATGATTAGCCGCTCATTAAATATGCTATCCTGCTCTCTCGCTGAAGGACTGCAGTATCCTCCTTCAGATCTGCTCAGTCCTGACAGAAACACATCGTCTCTATTCACACACACAGTTAATGTACCGCTTCCTCTCATGTGCCTCAGGAAACTTAATTCATGTTGGAAACACACTTTCACTTCCTGAGCATTGCCCCTGAGGACTAGACTGCAACATCCAGCACTTCGACAGGCTAACGTGAAGTGTTTTTATTTAGGAAAAAATAAGGTTTTCAATTTAAAAATCCCAAATTAATTAACTGTTGGCAGTGCTCTCCTCACTGATTTGATATTCATTCACTTGTGACCTGTTTGCTGCACCTTATCACTTATTCTTATCACTCAGAACTGATCTTTAAAAAAAACAAACCTCTCCTGAATGCATATTTACGTTCCTGGATAAACAGTGCGTCGCTTTTTCTGCAACAGTGAAGTAAAAACACAACGTTATCAGTAATCTGCTGCAGGAGTGTGTGTGTCTGCTTGTCTCTGTCCCTCTTCACACACACACACACACACACACACACACACTGATAACCACATGTATTTAGTTACAAATTGATGAGACTCAGAGACAGGGTGACCTGACCTTTACTAAGTCTGAAGCAGCGGTGGTTAATTACGCAGCAGCAGGACGTAGCTCAAATCATGAACATTGTGGAGAAACATGAATCGATTATGTCTGGTCTCTGCATCGACGAAGAGTCGTCCGCGACTAATAATCCAAAAAGTCCTCTCTTCTTCTCATGTCAGTCTGGGTTTTAAGTGGGCGGCTGTAGTTCCTTAGCTTGTTGTAAGTGTGGTTTCACGAGCTCGTGTCCTTTCTTCGAAGTGCTCTGCTGTGTTTAATGTTCAAGTCAGAGGATTCATATATCAAGTATCAGCTCACAAAAACCCGCACTGGTTTAATGCTCAACAGTGGGTTCACCCAAAGTGTAGGTTATTTGATCTCATGAACCCGGGTGAGGCCGTCTGGGTAAAAACACTTGATTCTTCTCATACACACACTCACACATCATAAACACACACACTCTGAGGTCCATTAATGATTAATCATCTGCTTTGATAGCGAAGAAAATCAAACTTCAGCTATCTCTTTGTAAATAAGAAGGTTTCCTTCTAATAAAAACACAAGTTGTTCATAATGCAAACAGAAATTGCTGATTTCGCATTTACCCGGACATGCGTTAAATTAAATACATTTCACAAGGCCTTAAAACTAGCTGGGGGGAGTTCACAGGATAGCATGAAATAGTAATGAAAGAGAGGATAGAGAAGAAATGACAGAGGTGGAGACAAAAGGAGAGAGGGAAGAAGAAATACATTGATTATTGGTTTGTTTTTGCAAGATTCCAGACTTGGCCACACAATGATGGCAGATTAAAAGCTCTCGTCGTCTTCAGAGGAGCAGCTGAGCTGAGTGTGAGCTGGCCAGCCAACAGCAGCAGTCCCCTTGTCATCGCAGTGATAAAACCAGCAGAGGACAGACAGGAACAGTCCGCCGCCTCTCTTTATCTGCCCGTGTTGTTACCGACTTACAACTCAGCCAACCAGTTGTGAGAGAGGGGAGATAAGGTGAAGCCGGGCCGCTCTGACAACAGTCATCGCGCATACCTGTGGCTGACACGGCTGCAGAAGCGTGAAGGAAAGCCCGGCTGAAGCGCCACAGCGCCTGGAGTGTCGCTGACTGGGGTGTTCCTCTTTTCCCCGTGCTCGCTTGAAACTTTAGAGGCTGCTGCACATCATTGCCGCTCCCCTTATCCAGGTCATCAGCATTTGTCTGAGAATATGGCAGCCCAAGGCAGCAGAATAAAATACATTTCCCATGATGCATGATGCCTTCCCGGCATGAGATTTAGCAAACAGTGATGCGCTGGGTCTGAGAGATGTTTGTGTTGCATCTAGTCTTAATGGGAAATAACCAATCAGTTAGTCAAATTGCATTTGTAGTTTATCCCACATTCACAGGAAGTCACCGCTTGTCTGGACCAAAAATAAAAAGTCAAAATATACCTCACTGCATTTTTCCTTAATCACATTTAAAAGTTTAAAGTTAGTGTTACTTATTTAATGCTTCTTTTGTATCAGAAGATGGAAAACAAACCTCTCTGTTTTCTGTTTGTTTAACTTGAGAATGAATCCGAGGAGGCTGCCAACATTGATTTCCACTGTCAAGCATTCGCCATGAGATAGCTTGAAAAAAATGTAGCGCTAAAAGACAAGGGAGGCATTTCTTAAAAGTCCTCAGCTGTGGGAAGGCTTTGGACTCTCACCATAAATCTGTTTTCTTTAACTGATTCTGGGTCTGTTGGGCTGCTCCTGTGGTGCTCCCACAGATCCCACTTGGGTTTCTCCTGTTTATTTTCCATTTCTCAAATCCAGCCAGTGCTTCGCTAAACTGCAGTGTTGCTGAATCAATACTGCAGTGAGAGCCAGGCTGCACCCACACGCTCCACTGTAGCATACACTTCACAACCGCCTTTAAATCCAAACATAAAGTGTTTCAGTCAGCAGACGGCAAGCGTGGGAATGAGGGAATGATTTTTTTTTTTTTTTTTTATCACTTTATGTTCCAAATCATCCCTTCTCTTTGCCTCTCAGGCGGCTCTGATCCCTCGCCGCTGCCTGTCTGAAAGGTACCTCTTGCTCATATCACAAGCCGCCATTGAGTATTTCAATTCACTCCACGACTCCACTGTCCTCGCCACACACACACACACACACGTCCGCCCTTGATAAGATTAATTAACAGCTCAGTGCAAAGACGGTTGGAGTTTCAAGCCGCCAATGCTGCCGACTGTAGGTCACCTGCACGCCAAATGCAGCGATATGGAGCCTGTGGGAGCCATTCATGCTTCTCGCCTTCCCGTTCTGATGCCAGTCACTGCACTGGCAAGGCCCAGAGCTGCCATTAATCAGAGAGGGTGTTTCGTAGGAGGCCACGGGGGGGAAGTGGCAAATTTCCCGTACCTCGCAGGATCATCCTCCGCACAGTAAATCTCGGGTTAATTGTCTCCATGCATGCCTCAGTTGGTTTTCCAGCTGATGTTGCGTGCTCGCTGTTGAATACTTAAGGTGCCCTTTTCTGCGGTCCGCTTTCAACCGCCATCACCTTCAAGCCTCGGCCGTCAAAGGGGGTTGCCTCCCGTTTTTTTTTTATTTTCAAGGCTGTTCGACAAAGGGGAAAACGCATTAATGCTGCCTTAAAGAAAGCTTATAGATCAGTTTAAATTACTGCTGTGTGGCTTCCCCGCTGCTGAGTGTCTGCGGAGCAATGAGGATGAGTGACTCTCCCTCCGCGGGGGGTGCTGGGTGAGCTCGTACCCGAGGGCTCACATGTAGGGAAACGGGGAAATCTTGGCAACAGGACAAATAGCTCTGACACAGAGTGACGCTACGGTGAGATTCCATTACTGTTTTGGCAGGGGGGCTTAGAGAGTCGGGCTGACTTCCTGGCCTAAGCAGCCACCACACACACACACACACAGAGGATCATCTTCCTGCTCTGACTTTGGATTTCATTCAGGTGACAAATCCCCTGCAGTGAGAAGGCGATACACCATGTTCACTGCCAGGTAGTGAACCTTTTCTATCGTAGCTCATATGTATAAAAATATACTGAAGTCATTATAATATGAATAGATGACAATAATAAAGGGGAAAACCAGGACAAATCATTTCCAACTTACAATACTTGCTGCCGTTAATAAAGCATGTCTGGACCTCTGGACTTTCTCTGCACTTGAGTAAAAACTAAGCATTTTGAATAGACACCTCCGTGTATTGTTTTATCAACAGAAGCAAAACGTGACAAAGGCCAATAGAAAGTGCTGTGGAAACGGGCCCGATGAATAAATCATGATGTAGATGAAGCGCTCTATGAAGGAGACTGGAAATAGCAGCAGATGAAAACATCAGACGCTAATAATGCTGTTCTTTCATCGTGCTTCCTGCATTGATTTCCAGCTGCTTTTATTGTGCCCTCGTCTTTCGGCAGGAGCTTTGATTGCGCCCGACTGGAGTAATACGGCCACCAGCTGCTTGCCTTGATCAGCAGACAACTCACATGCGAAATTTCTCAAAGATCGGTGGGAAACGCGCTCTACCTTTGGGTAGAAACCTATTTAAGATGACTGAGCACAGACGGGCCGTTCACAGGTATCTGAGAGACCTCTGTTGAAGGACCGGGGGAGAACAAGGGCTGTTGAACTCCATCACAGAGACAGCCTGTGAGGACCGAGAGCCCTTGGCTCCCTGTTGCAGGTCAGCTGCTTGATATTGACACCGATGTGTGAAAGCCCATAACTCCTGAAACATGCGTGTTCCTCTCGCACGGAGCTCAAAGCGGCATCCGTGCACAATGCTGAGAGAGACCAGGAGTGAATTATAGATGGACTAAATGTTTCTGGGTGTGAGTGATTGCAGCCTATGGGAGTGCACGCAGTGACATATAATCAATGCTCAGAGTGCAACCTAATCAATGTTGCCGTGATGATTGTGAGGAGGGCACTGAGGATTTGTTTTCTCAGGTCACCCTGTGTTTCCTTTGATACCCCTCCCCCCCACCACCAGCTCCATTCCTCACGTCAACCTCGTCCTGCTTTGTTTTATAATACTGACGTCATAGTGCTGCAATTCCTTGACACCATTGTGTTTGCTCGCCCCTGAATGAGTCAAGGTGGGTTTTCTTGGGTTTTTTTTTTTATTCCAGCAACTTGGCAATTTTTCCTCAGACGTTTAATTTAGTCCCTGCAGAGAATATGTGAATTTCCGTGAGAGCGGTCACCATCAGCTGCGCATACGATAATGAGAGAATGCCTAACAAGTAGCTAAGGACATTCAGTCACAATAGCGAGCTGAGTTGGCAGGTCTCTGTGACCTTGGTGTGTGTGTGTGCACGCGCGCGCGCCTCTCCTGAGGACAACATTATGGCAGAGTCAGGTCTTGCCAGGATGCCAGCGGGAGGAACATTATTGAAACATTATTCGAAGACTTCCTCTGGTAGAGACGAAAAAAGCGGTGATTGCAAGGCATCAAAAGTATATTACGGCATGAGCGTGTGGAAAGTGTGCGGTGGTAAATGAAATCAGGAGGATGGTGTAAAGCACGGAATCCAAATGAAGTGGAGGCGTGTCGGGGGAGTTAAAGCACTGGGTCAATTTCCCATTTTCTGGTTTCACAGTGTCATAGTTCAGCTCATTGAGTTTCCTCAAAAACTCTTTTAACAAACCTCCTTTCACTTCCTGATTAAACCAACTCACCTGCTCGGTCCCATATGGTTTGGTTACTATGGTTACCAAATCTTGATCTCGCCCGTTTAAATAGATTTATTGCGGTAGATGACCTTCCATAATGATTCCGTTTAGATTAGGCAGGTGTGTTGTGTAGGTGGTTCACAGCAGTTTGATTGACAGCTCTGACTCTGTCCGAAATGACTTGAACTGAGTCGAGGTGCTGCTGATTTCATTAGCGCGGCACAAGGCCAAATCTGAAAGCCTCAATCTAATGTGACTGGGAGGTTTCACCTTTGTCCTCTTTTGCTCCCCCCCCTCTGCTTGTCAGTGCTGTGCACACACGTGGCAGGTAGACATGTCATCACTGATCGAGCTGCAAGCAGGACGTGGCAAGACGCTGAGGTGACATGTGACGTTCACCAGCAGGAAAAGACAGAAGAGCAGACTCCAGCGCTGACCTGTGTTTAAAACCTGTCCTACCTGTTTATTCAAAAGGTTATAAGGGCACGATTCGGGCTTTCGGGGACCTTGACTGGTGATGTTTTCATAAAGTTTCATAGGTCTGAGAATGACACTCTGATGTTATTCCTTCCTCTCTCAGCATTATGCTGCACATCACATCGCAGCGTGACAACAGTTTTACTGGGAAATGTGATGGGAAATTCCAGGTTCCAGCACACTGGTTGTTTGGAGCATGTCAAATTGAGGGGGGCCCTCTTCTAACCCAAAGCAGTACTGCTGACTGGGTAAACAGTTGTACTACTGTATATTGCCCGTGTCTCTGGGTAGAGTGGTGTAAATACAAACTATGATGTCATTAGGGTTATCTAGGATTGGCCTTGAGGAGAGAATAATGAGAGAGAGAGTGACCGTATCTCCGCGGACTCTACAGAGCCATTATTGTTTCGTGAGGGAGAACACGAGGAGCAGGACAGGCACATGCGGTGCGGTCCAAACGCTGCAAATTGTGTTGCTTTCAGCCGATGACGACATGGTTACATTTTCTATTTAGTAATAACTGTCACAGGACACCAGCTGTGTTTTGCAGCATGTGACGTTGGTTCTGTTCATTAGATTTCGGGATTTGACCGTTCCTGTTTGCGTTCTTTAGAGTGATATTTGTTTTTAACGTCCCGACCAGGGAGGGGTGCTATTAGTCGAGGTGGTTACCTCAAGTGGTCAGGGCTAGTTTGCAAAAACACATTCCTGCCTATGCTAATGCCCATACTGCTAAGACGCAAAATGGGACAGACGACAACCATCGAGACCGGTGTGGCTAGACTCAGGCAAGAGAAGGGGATAATCACTGCTCCTCAGGCATACAGGCATTAACCTGAGAGAAAGGAAAGATGCTGGGACAAGCACAAAGTTAGCCACACTCAGCAAAACAACTGACATAATCTGTCGCCGGCAACACCGCTTTTTTACCCTTCACTGCCATCACCAAGCCAAAGAGCTACAGCAAGATTCAGGGGTTTAATGTCACAGTCGCTCTTGAGTTTATAATATATGGAAGGCACTTAGTCGATGTGTGTCCTGGTTTAAATGACTTTTAAATGTCTGTTTTATATTCAAAGATGAAAAACAGTAAAGGTGAAACCTTCTCTTTTATTAGATCAACCCATACAATCGAAGGCATGTGATTGGCCAACACTGAGCAACTCAGCCTCTGTAGAAGTTGACAGAAGACTTGCGTGATGTTTTCAGTGGTCATCCAGACGGACCAAAGCTCTGTTTGAACACAGGCCTTTGTGGGCATGGAGGCTCAGAGGGCACCCACATCCACCGGAGGGTTAATCAGCCCGGCTCTGTTGGCTGATTGATCTTCTGGTTCAAAGGCAGAGCTGCCAGAGGAGAAATAACACGGCAATGAGACACAACAGACCCACACGGAGGACTGGAGAGGACGCAGAGACTGAGCCGAGAAACCTGAAAAATGTGTGGGAAATTTTACGTTTAGTGTAATTTCTGTCCGCTCACTGGTTTGAAGAAGTAAAGAATGCTGAAAGAAGAGAAGATAAGGCACGTATCGGCCTCAGGATGGATGATGTGTCAGGTATCATTTTTTCCTCAACTCTGACAACAAACTGCATTTGTCACTCCTCGGCTTCTCCAGAATTAATTACAGTGTACGAGCCCTTAGCCCGAGCGCTGTCACAACACCCTCAGCCAGTGTTTACCGCTTGGAGCCAGAGCAGGTGGAGGCAGCATCGGAGGCATCGCGGAGCTAATTCCAAACAGAGGCTGCACCTCTCTGCCGCTCACTGCTGCGATGCCAGTGTTGGGTTTTGTTACGCTTCAACCAGATGAGACACTCCGCAGCAAATCTTCCTCCTGCCGACATTGTGGAATTTTATGGCCGTTATTTTTGTTAAAAGGGGATGAAAGGCCTCTGATGAGGCATTTTACAAAAGATGAAAGGGGCCTTTCAGATAAGACAGCATTTTCTCTCCTGGGAAAAGAGCAACTCTCTGGCACCGGTCCTGACTTTCTGAAGACAACAACAGAGGCCACGAGCGATGACCTGAATTTCCCTCAGGGCTGATTCCTTTTCATAGCTTCTTACATGAGAAGATTTGATTTGAACCAGATTGAACAGAAGTTTACACAGGGCAAATGGCTGGGCCTTGGCCGTCTGATCCCCTGCCTAATGAGTGGAGCGCTGTCCAACAGTGACAGTCCAATTTAAAATACTACCGCACGGCTCCCTCCGCACCAGGAAGTGCCCTTAGCGCTTGCAGTAAATCTCGGAACTGAGAAGGTTAGTGTGAGAGGTCTGGAAACATGCTGAGACGAACAGGCCCATGTTCAGTGAGCGACCGTTTGATTGACGCTACAGGCCGCTGACTGAAGTCTTCATTTGCTGCTGGTGTGTGTGCGTAAATCGAAAGGTCGATTTTCGATGGGATTCATAAACCACATGTGTCACTGAACCTTAAAGGTAATAGCTCTCACTCGTATGTCTAAAAAAAGAGACCTCACATTTAGATATTTTTGCCAACTTTGTGTTTGTATTTGATTTCCCTTTTCCATGCAGGAGCGAGCCTTTGCTTCTGCTCTATTTCTGTGCCACTTTTTCCTGAAGGCCAAAGCGAAGATTCAGGTTTCCTCTTTCAGCAAAAAGAAAAAGAGAGAAAAAGATTCAGTCCAGCTCTTTCTCTCTATGAGTCAGCTGATGTTTTATCTTTCAGTAAAATCCCAAATACACTGAATTTTCGTACTCATCAGTCAATCTCAGTCAATTAAGTGATTTTCTTTTGCCTTCATTTTTGGACTTTGAGTGATCTTATAAAATAGCATTAACTTCACCTTTATTCTTCTTTCTTTACTCTTGACTCGTTTCTGTACTTTCTTATATCCACCCTTGAAGCGGTTTTATTGGCGGCAGTCTCTCACAGCTGGAGGACAGTTAATGAATTACCATTTCCACTCTGTAATGGCAGCCATTAACGGCTGCAGCGACTGCTAAGGTTATCATAAACACATTTTCCTCTCTTTAGTGGCTGAGCGTGAGGGAGGAAGAAGAGGAGATGACTCACATCCAACTGTATCATTTGCTTAAATTGCCACTGTGGAATCATTGCAATGTGCTGCATGGGGGACTGCCAGCTAGTTATTGAGAACGTACACACATCGGCGTAGATGAGTGGAAAAGTGCTTCGATTGAGCACTGAAAAATCTTGGATGCGAAGATGATAGATGTCTTTACCGTGACCGTGATGTAACTGATGATATGTGACATTTATTTGCGTACTGAAATATAACAGACTAAGGCAAGGAGGTCGTTCTTCATCATGGGCAATGTCTTCTGGAATTCAGTGAGGAATTTCCAGAGACTGAGTTTAAGGATTGAAATTAAATATGTTGGTTTCGATATTTGAATCAATAAAAAAATGCATTCATACTTTTTCAAGTGCTAAATGTATGAATAGAATAAGTCAAATGAGACTTGAATATATATATATATATATAGAAGATTGGTTAGAAATTCTTAAAAGTCAGGGTGTTTTCTTTAAATAAATCTGAATCTCCATAAATAAATAAATCTCCATAAATCTGATCATTACAGAGTTCAGTCCATGTGCTGTGGACTTAGCTTCACTAGGTTTGTCTCCCCCAGATTGAAAAGTTGTTGAACATGACTATTTTCGAGGTGCTTTATCCGTGAGCTTGATTTGACAGAGGCTTTCTCAGTGTCGCACTTTGACCTGCTCACATACCTCAGACCATGGCTTCTGTCAGATCGTATTATAAAGATAAGACATGAGGTAACTGAGTTGGGAATGATGAGCTTTTCCCATGGCTGCACTGTCAGTGCTCAGCATCAAGGCACATCATGTACAAAGCCTGAACGGCCTAATTCATTTCCAACTGCTCTGTATCGATGAAAATCTCACTTGTTATTTGAGGCATCATTAGAACGAGCGCACACGGGCTGAATTAGATTTGATGCCTGCCCATGAGCTGTCACTAACATTTAGGAGGTAATGTGTGTCTTGATTCTACTCATATGATCTTGTCGTCTAATTTAATATCTTAGTGTCTCTGGATTTGTCCCTGAAGGACCCGTTTGGAGATTATGAGCCAAGTGAAATGTGTGAGGTCATGCACGCGCTTTATCATGTTTTATCCATCAACAGTCGAGTTGAGAGTTGAGCGGCGCTGTTGTGTCTGCTCGTGCAATTGTTGTTGTTTCCATGGAAATTCCTCCTCTCGCAGCACAAAATGCACGTACGCACGCAGTCACCGCGAGGATGTAATGTTGCCAGGCAACACTTTTAAGAAAATGGGAAGTGCAATTGGTTTAGCGCTGATTCAAAGGTTATAGGGTGTCTGAGTTACACCGGGCTTGACCTTCCTTCAGTCAGCCCATCTGTCGCCTCCCTCCGCTCTCAGCGAACTTGTGCTTTGTCAGTGCGAGGCTGCACAGAGTGAAGAAGGACAGCGCGGCCGCGCAAGTTCACACCCCTCACGTCTCTCCAGCTGAGGCAACAAAGGATTCAAAAGGGCCTTTATTTCAAGGAAGCATTTCACCTCTTTCCAGAACCTTGTTATGGTGGATAACCAACCCCCCCCCCCCCCACGGCCCCCCCCCCCCCCCCCCCCCCCCCCCGAGACCTTGAGCCTGCCCTTCATTAAAACAACAGACATGATGATGCTGGTTTGTGTTCACTAATGAGGCATTAAAACAACCAACAAGGGGCAACCTCTGGAGATGCTGCGCCTTAATAACGCCGGCTGCTGGCTTCCTCTATGAGCTGTGGAAGAGAGACGTGGTTCGTGCGAGTGCTTGTCTCTAAATTGGAGGATATAATTGCTTTGGTTTAATGATGGGCAAAGATTTGAGTTGATCAATCCATGCATCTCTAAAGGGGAGGAAGCAGATAGCAATGCTGCTGGTCAGGTTTCACCCTCTGCTCTTCTCGTCGGGATCCAGGCCAATTGCAGCTCGTCCTGTTCTGCTTATATTAACGCACTTTTGGAAAAGGACCAAACTTTGGTTTGCAGAGCAGGTTGGCTTGTTTACACATGATTGAAATAAAACGCACGACTGTAACATCCTATAGACGTCTGAATAGCAGACAGAACTCCCTCATTCAGGCCGAGGACAATACCCCGACTCGTCTCCTGTCTGTGAGCTACAGTTCTTTATTTGCCCGTTCTGTTTGTAAGCGTTTGTGTGGCGAGGCCTCTCTGTACACTCCCCGGTGAGTCACTGACATTTGCGCAGTGCCCTTGAGCGTAGAAACATGACTGTGGTGCTTGTACAATAACAACCTTCTGTTAGCAGGCTAGATGTTGAGGTGTCAACGGAATCAAAACGCACCGTGAGCAACATACGTGGAGCCGTGTCAGATTCGTTTCACACCCCGAAAAACAAAGGATCTCTTAAAGCTCTGAGACGAACTTGCAAACGCAAAGCCCTTTGCTGGATTACTTTCATTCATGTCCTTGGTTCAGTATATCTACACACTGAACAAAGGAGACAACCTGAAGGCCACCAAATGTACCATTTATTTCATTTCTCATAATATCATAAAAAATAAGCCTCTCCATGTGGATCATGTAGTATTATTTTGTAAGACTATGTGGATTTGAGCTTCCAGCTGGTAATACAGACCGGCTCATTATCGCTCCCAGGAGCCTCGATCCCGTTTACTTCCAGCACCTAGGTCTCCAGTATTCATTGTTAAGGTTATGGAACAAAATTACAAATGAATAGTTAGGCTGTTCATTCCTAAAGCCATTTCCATGTACCTCCCCTGAGACCCCCCCAAACCCTCCAGCCTAAACTGTTAATGTGCGTGACTTGACAGAGATGGACAGTCTGTCTGTCACTGAGCCCCATTAGCTAAATTGATTAGCTATTCTATTATCGATGCATCCACAGGGCGAAAAGATAAATGATGCCACTTTGAGTGCAGAAGTCACCGGTGCTCTAAAATCAGGTCTAATATTCTTACACTCATATACTGTTTAAAAGCAGCATTGATGTTTATTTACACATTGAGTGGGAAGGTTCGAGCCAGTCACAAGTGGTCAGTGGAGACCCAGGTCAGGGATGAACTCAATTGAAATGATTTGTGCAGATTTGCAGCTGCCTGAAACGATACTTGGGCAGACTAAACTCAAGCAACGCAGTAAAAACTCTCCGGCAACCAATTAGCATTCTGCTTGCATAAAACATAAAACTAATTTCAATTTAGCCCTAGATGCACGACGACTAAGTATTACGCACAGTTTAAATGTCTTTTGAGGACACAATGCCTCTGGCTGTCTAAGAAATGTTCATGGATTTTTTTTTTACTTTCTTGCGAAAAAATTAAAAAAAAAAAATACTTTCCTCGAAGGATTTTGAAAATGAATTAATGAGTGCTGTGGGTTTGTCCTCTTTGTGCCGCGGTGGTCATTGGCCGGAGACTGAACGTTGTCTTTCTCCAGTGGTCAGTTTAAGGCCATGTAATGAATTCACTGCTGTGAAGGAGCGAGAAGATGCAAAAACAGCCATGTCTTAATTATACTGCTCCTCTAGTGGGGCACTCTAACCGTTCCAGGCTCATTATTAGTGGCTTACAGTGGCGAGATTGACACCGTGGGACATAGACAGGTTCATCTTTGTCTTTCAGCTGTCATTATTAAAAGCACTCTTTTTTTTTTTTAAAGAGATCAGTCCCCAGCAACTGAAAATGAAGACAACCTTGGATAAATAAGAGAGTAGACCCTGAGGTGAAACTTGGAGGTCTGTGTCGTCTATCTTTCTGACAGGCCTCCGCAGAAATCTAAGTTAGAAACACGCAGCCTTTCTCTGCCCACTGTTAGAGTGGGGTTCGCCAGGCAGCAGGAACAGGAAAGGAGGCGGTACATGTCATAAATATTTCCAGATGCTGCAGATTTAACTGTGGGAAGCCAAGCGGAGAGAAGAATCAGCGGTTGGCCGGCCTTAAGAGGCCTAGAGGATGATGTGAGACATTGACATTGCAATAGGATTTGACTAATAATGGGTTTCTCAAAAGCCGACACTGGTAGTTTGCGGATTGAGCCGAGCAATAGTCGCCCTCCTGTGCTCACACTCATTAAATTTAACCAGGCTCGTGTAACAGAGTTGACATAGTTGGGTGGTTCACATAGTGCTCATTAAACACAATTGAGCACATTATAAAAGCATTTTTTTTTATGTTTGAAGAAAAGCAGTTTGTGCAAAATAGCTGTAATGAAGCACTTGCACTTCACACATGCTGATGGTCGACTATGATTATGACAAGATGGCTTGATAAACAATATCTCTGCTCAGATGCTCGATCATTACTGACACAAACTCCTCAATTCGTTTACTTCCCATCACGTAGCAAACTGAATTTTCTAGTCGATGTTGTAATTGCTATTGTATTCAATATCTATTGCAGGGATCCCTCACATGTGGCCGTCTCTGACATTTCTACGTCCTTGTTAAACTATTAATAGAGTTGTTTTCATGTTTTCATGAGTTGAGGGAGGAAGAGGTCACATTTTGTTAAAAATATGATTATGAGTTATACTAATAAACTAAATGGCTGCAGGCCAGACGTCATTAAATCTGCCTACTGCACCCACTAACTATCAGCTGGAACGTCACCCCATGTTTTTACAATTTAGTAAGCGGTGTGCTCTCCATGCTGCTCACTGAGGCAACAACAGATGATCTCCATGCTGGGGAGTGTCCGCAGGTTTCCTGCCCGTCCGCCCCCACATGCATCACACCTAAAGCCTCAGGTGATGGTCTGTGTGTTTGTAGAAAGTCCGTCTGGCCTGTACTGTCATAATACTGAGTAGTTTAATCGAAATGTCCACAAGCACAACATTACCAGTATGTCATGGGGTTTTTTTATGGTGGGAGGCAGATCTCTCCATGGGAGGCTCGCTTCAGGAGGAGATCAGTTAGTTGTTTTATTATATATTAAAAGGAGATCGTGTAGAATATGTGTGATTTACTTCAAATGACGATTCAGAGATGCAGTAGTAGTTTCATCATGTTGCAGAGTCGGAAATAAATAAAATGAAAATCAGCTGCTTTTCATGTATGTATGTGTGGACTGAATTTAAACTTGTAATATTAGGCTGTTCATGTCTTTGCTTGTCGGGCATCTGCGATCGAGAACGAGCACGGAGGCATCCAGAAATTGAAAGCAAATCCAGTGGAGTTCTTTGTATTCATAAGCACTTGTTTTTAATGATTCTCACTCTTAAAATTCAGCCTCTGAATTCAAACTTAAAAGTATAAAAAAAAATACAGCACTTCAGAGGAGAATAACTGAGAAGGTCTGAGGAAAATCAACAAGTTCTCACTCTGACATTTGTGTTCCTCACGTACGTGAGTTGTGGTTGTTGTGGTGCACGTTCAAAAAAATCTATTATAATTTGCAAATGCGTTCTTCGATGTGAAGGTCACCAGCTGCTGGGGACGTCTGTTTTCCAACATTGCATCAAAACACTTTGTTGAGTTTTAGTTTCTTTCGGCTTTCTTTAAATATTCTGGTCAGAGCGAAGAGAGCCGCTGATACCAACACCACCTGTATCTGCAGCACATTGTGGTTTAACCAAATCTGACAGCGGCTGGCCTTGAAAAGCAGTTTGACACACAAACATAGATTACTCCACCGAGTCACATCAGGCCACTGCATCACACCCAGCTCAGGGATTTATTGGCTCTCTTGTCCCCCTGTCAGACCCTGCACGCTATCACTCTCCGAGCTATTTTTATCCGCCCAGGAGAACATGTTGGCATCCTTTCCCCTATCCTCCCATAATTCCTCCCTGTGTCCAAACACACGCTGACAAGAAATAGGTCTGCAGTGTCCCGGTGCTTTACAACAGGCTGCCGTTTCACATGAACAGCTCCGCTCACACTCTCATCTTGCATTTATGTGCTTTGCACATGCTCTCACTTACTTACAGACTCCCCCCCCTCTCTCTCTCTCTCTCTTTGGCTTTCTCTGTGTGTACAAATGATGAAAGTAAAAGTAATACATGAAACCGACAGGGGCATCTGGCCTAATTCCAGGAGAAAATGGAATTGGATTAGTGCCTCTATACTTGCAGCTGTGTTGGCGTGTGTGTGTGTGTCGGGTGAGAATCAAGGCAAAAACAGAACTCGGCAGCATCCAGCTGCCCCGCCTGTGAAGCACAGAGCCGCTGCTGCTGCTCAACACCTTTGTGTGTGTGTGTGTGTGTGTGTGTGTGTGTGTCAGCCATCTCCACGCCACTGCTCATCCTCATCATTTCTCCTGGCTTTCAGATGGCGTCTTTGTTAAATGCACTGTACGTGGCCGCGTTGCTTAATCCTCTGATGGCGATAAGGAGTTAAATGGAGGCTTTGTGCGGCTGATAATCGCACACTTAATTCAGTCACTCCCTTGCGGCTGCACCGAGAATTAAGTTACACAATTACAGCAAGCGTCACTCTCTAAATGTCTGCTGGTGGATTCAATTTCTGCCCTTTTCTTCCCTCTGTGCTTTATTTTCATGAATGCAGCGCGGGTCCGAAAGGAGACAACATTTACGAGTGGAGGTCGACCATCCTGGGCCCTCCTGGCTCCGTGTACGAGGGAGGAGTGTTTTTCCTGGATATTGCCTTCACACCAGACTACCCCTTCAAACCACCCAAGGTGAGTGTTGCCCTGCAGCTACACCCCCCCCCACCCCACCCCCAACTCCTTCAGCCAGAGCTTTGAACAGTGCAACCACTGTCCCAGCAGGATGTCGGCTTTTCACCTTAACAGTCACTTTTTTAATGGCAGTATGTTTGCGAAGTAACAGTGCCATCAGCACAGAAGTCTGGAAATCTGGTTCTTCTATAGTTCTATAGGGGAAGCTTTCCCACTTCATTGTCTTGTCAGTTTTGCACACGTGGATAAAACTTGTTGTTGCTTTTTGTTCCCAAGTGTAAAAAACAATAATTGCGCAAACGTTTGAAATATTGCCTTAACTTAAAACATTAACTTCCTGAAACCTAATATTTTAAGTAAATTGAAGTTTTGTTTTGGTTTTTCTTTTTTATTTATAAAACATTTAGTGTCCTCAGAAGAGAAACTGACTCACTGAGCAATCCACAGTCTCACTAAACATGAAGGGACAACAAAAGCAGAGAGGATTTCTCATGAAAACAAAGTTTAGCACAACATTTATACATATTTTGAATTCTATCAACAATAACAAGAACCGCTGTCTGTACTTTAAAGAACAAAAGTACAAGCCTCTGAAGCACACACTCCTCTGCTGTGGGGAACACAGGCAGCTTCAATCCAGATCTAAAAAATTTGAGAGGCATAATTGGAGGAAATGGTGCATTAGATTCTATTTTCAGCTGAGGATAAATGCACATTTGGTGTGCGGCGTTCTGTGTGTGGGGTTGAGTCAAAATCAATGTTTTCAATACACACGGAGTAGTTGTAGGTAGGATAAAGTAAATTGCTGGTTAGATCCTTTGACAAGAGGGACAATATCGGATATCACCAGGCTTATCCTTTATCTGCTTCTTGTTATTGTCCTTTCCTGTTACGCATGCTGGCTCCTGGCTCCCCTCCAGTGCAGCTGTGGGTTTTGCGGGAATACGTGTGTGTGTTTGCGTGTGTTCCGCTGATGCAAGTGTGCGTGTCAGGAGTGACAGGGTAGGCCCGGCTGACGCCGGTTGCCACCTCGCCTCAGTTTGAGCGGTACCTCTGATTTTTGCCCGGGCTTTTGGTTTACGCGTCTATAAATACTCGCCGTCTCACCTCTTGTCAGCTATTTAGAGAAGTGTGTCGAAAAAGAAAGTCAACAGAAAGAAAGGTAAGCAGGAAATGTGCCACATTTATCCTGTTTTTAAGATGCAGCATTCAGTATGGAGACGCATACGCCTCACTTTGAGAAACAGGAGAAGCGACAACGGCGAAAAAGCAGAGCTTGTCCTGAGGGTGATGCTGCTGTTCGCTGCTGTACGCTCACCACTAATAATAGAATGCAACCTCTGGGCACATCTGGACATTTACAATTATTCAACAAAAATCCCACCTTCAGTGTTTTATATTTTGATCCATAACTAATGTCCTGCATGTGTCTACATTTAGTCTGTTGTGTTGCGTCTGCAGTGACAGTTTAACCATGGGACCCGGGTGGGTGTGGTCACTGCTCTTTCATCTTCCACACAGATCCGCCTTGTGTTTCGCAGACAGTTAAACAAAGACATGTGGAAATCCTGCTGGCCCTGTTTCAGTTTGTCAACGCGCTGTTCAAACAAAGACGCTGTAGCCGACAAATGTGTTTACGGTAATATTGACATACTGAGTGATAATTGATCTGCAGTCTGGCATGGAACACGACCCCCCCCCCCCCCCCCCACCCACCAAAAGAGAAAACAGTCTTCTCCTCATTCCCTCCTGACTGTCTGCGACGGCCTTATTCTTGGCTGCCTTCACTGATGTGTGTGTGTGTGGGGGGGGGGGCAGAGCTCGTCTAAACTCCTGGCCCTCCTGCTGCCTTGTTTTTCCAGTCTGGCTGTGAGCTGTGCCATCCAGCAGCTTCACCGGCTCACAGCCACCAATCTGACAGCTGCAGCTGCTCACTGCGCTGCCTCACACACTAACGTTAGGACGATAACGCCCAGTAAGGACGACAGTGATGCTCTCAGATGAAGGTTGAGCGTGGCGAGCACTGCATCAGTGTTTGTACTTTGGTCCAACGTTAGTTTGTTACTGGACCTATTGTTGAGTCTTCAGAAAGCTTCTGCCTCTGACAAGCCCACCTGATTTAGACCCTGGTCCTGCAAAGGTTCGTATTTCCTGAGGGAAATTCTTGCATTGGAAAAAAAAAACCCTTTAGAGCAGGAGCCATGAAGCCGGAAAAGAGATCCACAGAGAAAAGCAGACGAGGGCCGACGGGCAGCTTTGAACAAACAGCCTCATTGCCATGTGGGGTCAGGCTTTGATAGCGTGGCGATCTGTCCGGGGCGCCCAGTGTCTGCTGGGACTGGCTCCACTTTAAAGATCTCTGCAGATTACTTGGTTAACTCTGAGGCCGGGGTGAGAGTATATTCATGTGATCTGACAGGAGATCTACGGTAACATTTCAAACCACGGGGTAGACAGCATTTCAGTGTGTCAGAATATTTTGTTCCAGCCTTAATTAATCCAAATCTAAATGATTAAAGAGGATGATAAAAATGTATTAATACAATAAGGTGGTCCAGGTTTGCAATATGCACACATTCGTATCAAACATTCCCTGCCTGGAAAGACTCTAAGCGGTCATTTTAATTTGATTTAAGTTTTACTTGAAACGCCATTTTCAGACATGCAGGAAGTAACTTATTAAGTACTCCGCTGCGGAGATCACATGATTTTCACTCGCAGCACATTTAAACCATCATCATCTACTCCAAAAACCAAAAAGGAGCATTGTGCCCTTTTTAGATTTTTTGGCATCAACGTGGTACCAAAGTATCAGTCCCCGTGACATCCCCAGTGCCCTAGAGCCAACCACAGGTTTCATTGTAGTCTCTTCACAGACATGGAGGCAGGAGTTAAAATCTAACCTTGGCGGTGGGGGTATAAAAGATGATGGTGTGTTTCATTGGTGAGCGTCTGGCCTGTTCATCTCATATTTCCACTCAGTTACACTAACAACTTTAGATGAAGCAATGAAGTCGATGATGACTCTGATTCGAGATGATACTGACATTATTGACCCACTTTCTCCCGTGCCATCATCAGACCTGAGCTCATATATTCTCTACAGAGGATGAAGCACATAATGGACACTGTGATGCTGATGGGAATGAATGGCTGTGTTGCTGTTTGCTTTCCATATTCATTTTCTATTGTTTTATCAGCTGAATTTTCTCTTTAAAAAACAAATCTGCACATCTGAATGAGAGCCGCTGAGATGCAATGTGTGTGTGTGTAGGTTGCGTTTAGAGGGATCACACTAACGGAGGGGATGTAGGATTAGACCCGCAGCTTTTGTTATGCGGAGGCAACCTCATAATCTATTAGCGTCAGCCATGATGAGATGACAGCCTGTTAATGAGACCGCACATGCTAGGCAGGGACGTCTTCCATGGCTGCTGGGCCGGTTGCGTTAGCCTACCCCTGCTAACTAAACCCAGAAAGGGACCTCTACGGACACAGGACCCCCCCCCCCCCCCCCCCCCCCCCCCCACACCCCCCCCCCCCTCCTCAACCAATCACGATCATCATCCTGCCCACTCACTTGCTCCTGTCACATCCCCATGAATCCCCGCATGTTGTTTGTTTCTCATGAGGGATGAGGGATGTAAAGGGAGGGATGGATAGTTAATGAGAGAAGATGGGGGAGGGAGGTGGTGGGGGGGGGGCTTAACGAGAGCAGACTGCAGCCACGGGGCAGAGAATGGGAACAGAGAGTGAGCATCTCTGGACCGCCAGTCCTGGCGAGCGTCATTGATCTTAAAGAAACAATGAGGTCAAAGGTCACTTCTTAATGATGTTGCGCTCCTTGTGCTGAGTGCTGCAGGCTGTCCTCACTTCGCTGTCGACTGCACACGGTCCTCAGGGACGGGCAGGATCACCTTGGTTCTGTCTGGATCGACCTGGTGAGAGCAGCTCTGCGGTTAATCTCACTCATGGATTTTCTTGAACTACACTGACCTGTGCATTTCGGAGGCCTTTCATAAGGCAGATGATGCATAACAATTCCAAGGCTGAATGTTTAACTGTGGTCTTTTACAATTAGAAAATGCTCCTCTGCTTTTTCAAACTGTAATGGAAAATCGTAAAATGTGTGGACAGTTAAAATCGTTTTTTAATTTTTTATTTTTTCTTATTGATTGTGGAGCTTGTAGCTCTTCGGTTCCCCTCAGCTCTACTTTGCCCTCCGGCACGTTGCAGCTCATTGTTTTGCTTTTACTAAGCTGTTGTAATTGATCCCTGCCGCTGTGTTACCTCCAGGTGACGTTCCGCACCAGGATCTACCACTGTAACATCAACAGTCAGGGGGTGATCTGCCTGGACATCCTGAAGGACAACTGGAGTCCTGCCCTCACTATCTCCAAGGTCCTGCTGTCCATCTGCTCCCTGCTCACTGACTGCAACCCTGGTGAGAGCTGCAACACACACACACACACACACACAGGTTGACTGACATGTCCATTCTGTGTGAATGATGTATTCAGAAGCGTGTCACTGTGAGGTTTACGTCAGGCTCCTTGTAGCGCTGCAGGCCCCCGTAGCAATGAGACAGGCTTGTTGCGCTGATAGGAACTCTGCTGCTTGGATCTTCACACCCTTTGACAGAATCTGTTGACTTGGTTTGCTGAATCAACAACAACAAGGAGCAGGAAAAGCCCTGACTTACTAAATCAATCCCAGTTCCACAGTTCAAGTGGAGGACCTTATACAAGAACGCCTGTGTTAAGACTGCTCACCGACTGTGTTGTGTAATCTCGATGCAGTTCATCATACAAATAGGGGAAGTAGTCACTTCTGGTGTTATAGTATAAGTAAAAGTGTGGAAATGAGGAAAAAGCTCCATTTCTCAAAAGGATGCGCATGCACGTGTGAGCGCAAATGTCCGAGCGAGGGGCCTCTGGAGTTTCTGCGGACTGTCTCCGCTTGGCCCCCCGGTACGCTCAGCAAAGTGAAAACAAGTATCTCTTGAGTGGAAAAAGTGGTGTCGCATGTCAGGGCTGATGAGAGTGGAGGAGTAATACGTTACATCCTGTCCCTTTTCTGCTGCGCCACCTCTCACCGGAATCCCACAGAGGATTTGGAACTGTTGAGAACACATCTGAGCAGAAAGCCTCCCGCTGCGTTGTGCACGTGTGAAATGAAAAACTGGGAAGAGAAGTCTGGACTCAACACTCTCGGGTTCCTCTGCAGGAAGTGTCTGAAAACAGCTCTGCGCTGGCTGCCGTCACATCTCCAGTGAGAGTGACTGAGGGTCTCGGCCCCTGCTGATTACATGGAAAGAGGATTCCACTGATTGATTAATACTGAGGCTTCTACACAGCAGCAAATATCAGTAGCCACTGCTGCGCTTTGTGTGAATGTGTGTCAGCTGCGTGGAATGACAAGCAGCAATAATGACTCTGGAATATTCATGGCATTTGGATTTAGTTCTTTTGAAATATAGCGTTGTAAAGCACGAGCCGGGACCCTCCTGCTCGGCTCATTACAGTCCATGCAATACATGTCGGGGGCCCGGCTGGCTAAACGCAATCCTGTCAACAGCTGACACCATTCACGGAGACGTCAACGTTTTTAAAGCTAATTAGATCCATTATGGCCCAGTTCACCAGCAGTGCAAAGGGGAGCAGGGAATTCAATCTGTCTTTTATTGTCCAGTTAAACGAGGGTCCGCCGGGGCCTCAGGTACGAGTTCTGCTAATGTCTCTTGATATAAAGTATTACAGTGGGCAAGCAGAGGTGATAAAAGCATCAATACCGATGTGTGGTTCAGACGGGAGGAACAGGAAAGAATGCGCCAGAGCGAGAGAGAGAGAGAAAGAGGGAGGTGAGAAAAGAGGCTGGGAGAATGGCAGGTGATTTCACAATTGTGGGGAATGAGCAGGGGGAATAGTGCTGATAGTGAAGACCTCTGATGGTAGCTTGTGTCCTCTCGGCAGGGATTGCTCTTTGATAAATGTAGCGGTGGAGATTCTTCCTCCGTGGGCGAAAAGGAGAATAGCTTTCCCTCCTCCTCTTCAGCAGTTTCTGATGTTGCTGAAACTCCTTTTAAGTGAGACACAAAAAAAGACTGGATCATCACCCCATCCTTGCCAAAAACGAAAAATCCCCATTGCCCCTCCTCCCCGTTACCCTCCCCTCCACACACCCTATCCTTCTTTCTGCCGCTTGCCTCATCAAAATCAGTCTGCTCGCTCCACCTCTCATCACTTCATTTATTTATTTATTTTTACCCTGCCTCAACCGTTGAACGTGGTCGCTGGATCCAAACTGCCCTAAAAATACCTCTCCTTCTCCTAACCTGAAGCCTGCCTCTCCCGTGCAGGCGGGTATCATTGGCATGTAGCTCATTAAAGCGGGGGAAGAGGATGGAATGACAGTTAATCAACCCTCCCACAGCTGCCGTTCCTGTCGTCATCCCTCACTGAGCACCAGCATCACGGCCCCCTCAAGCTGGGACCTACCTGCGGTTTTCTGGTGGCTGATCGGGGCTAAGCCACGTGCCGTGTCGGAGCGTGTCCACGCCTCTGCTCCATCCCTGTTGCACATCTCTCCTTTTTCCTCCACATTTTCCTCCCCAGCTGAGTTTCTTTAGCAGATCCAAAAAGGAAAAGCTATGCTTTTTTCCCCCCCAAACCCTGAGGGATTCCTCCTCAGTGAATCCTGCTGCTGCTGCTGCTGTCTGGGTTAGCGCATATATCTGGCTGATATGAGGACAGCCTTTTATATTAAATGTGTCTGCTTTTTGCTCCTCGGTAGCTTCAGGGTGTCAAAGCTGCAGTAGAACCTGCCTCACCCTGCCTTTTAAGAGGCCCTAAACATCTGGACTCACATCAGATCCTGGGAGATAAAAACTGTTTGGCTTCTGTGCAATTACCCAAGCCATTTCACAGAAATGTGTGTTAGAGCAAAAGCCTGAAATTCACTCTTATCAGTTCAGAACTCACTGTCTGTGTGGGCATCTGTTAAGGTTCCACCAATGTGAGAATGAAGACTTGACAGCATTTTAAAATCAAACTCCATCAGGACTAACAGAGCATTGGAGGTTAGACAAAATGTACTTCCACGCTGCAGAGAATCAAAACAAACCAGGTTGTCTTGAAGAGGTTATTCATCCAAGGAAAATTGTATCAAGTTGCAATGTCCTTTCTTGTACGCTAAAGTCACTTCTGAGACTGAACGGTTGTCATTCCTCTCAAAGCTAAAAGGATGAGGCCTGTGTTGGAAACCCCGGGGGGTATTTCAGTGTTTCTATTTGTTCAAAACGTCCTTCCACCTGTTTTTATGCACAGACCCTTTTAACTGAGACACTAGAGTTGTCTATTGGGACGCTTTATAGATTTGAGCCACTGAAGAATAGTCCAGTGATCAAAACAACAGATGCCGTGAGAGGACGGAGACAACATATCAAAGAGTCATGACAATGGAGGCTGCAACGATACGGTGCCAGTTTACACAGTCGAGGAAAAAAGACGAGAGTCTTGAGGAATTGCGTGTGGGCAAATGGGCAACAGTCCCCTCGAATGCATTATGTTTCAAGTGGTTTTGGGGGCAGGTGGGGTGGAATGATCCCTAACGGCAGGGTCAGGGGTTCAGTTTCCAGCCCCATCTAGTCAGCATGTCAACGAGTCTTTGGGGAAGACAATGAACTTTAACTGCTCCCTAACGGCGGCTCCGCCAGCGTGGGAATGAAATGCATGACTGACAAGCAAAGGGCTCGACACTGAAGCGCTGCGCGATGAAAGAAAGTCAGCTACAACGTAAAGCTCGTGGCTATTGAGATTGAATTCACCGTCGGTTATTTTTTCCAACATAGGAAAATATTAAGAGGTATTTCACGGTGCACTAAGTCCCTCTGGGAGTTTAATCTAAAGGGCGATAAAAACGTTTTCAGACAAGGAAAATATAAAACAACACAGTTATATATAAGGAGGAAAAAGAATCGCTCCAGCCACCATGATGTAGTGATCCAGTGGTCCGTCATCAAACGTGGCTGTACGCCTGTAAAACCCCCTCATCACTGAAGCCCTGGACTGGTGCAGAGGGGGTGTTTGTGCTGCCTGCTCAGTCAGGCTTATCACACTGCTCCGTCAGCAGGCCCGAGCCCCACAGGAGACAGGCAGAGGACGGCCAGAGTGGACGGGAGGCTCTGGGAATTTTCTCTCTCTCTCTCTCTCTGTCACCTCACTGAGAAATTGAGCAGCAGCACGATCAATTGAAGAGCCGGAGGGAATTCATGATGGTGGCTGTTGACCAATCGGACGTGTGCAGTGTATCAACAGACGGGAAGGCGCAGGGCGAATGCTGCCGCTGCTGCTGCCGCCAACCCTCCGCGATCACATCCAATTCATAGCAGCACGTGCATTTCACCGTCGACAGAAGTGCCGTCCGTCATGTGATGCAAGCTTCACTTGCAACCACAGGAATGATTGACCCTTATTTGTCTGACTGTGGTTTTCAGTGGTCGCAATAAAACTCCTTTTTGTGTCTTGGCACATGACCACCAACACCAGCAAGCCCGTAAAGTTGTTAGCATTCAAGCAGTCAGTCAGTCAGTAACAGACAGACCAACAAAACCTCTAATAATGGTTCAGAATTTATACTTGTCCTGTGTCGATCTTGAGAGGAAAACATCACCTGACACATTGTATACGACTTATAATCCAGGAGCTGGTTTCAAACAAAAAGGTTTGACACTGCGGCGCTTGTTGTTTGTCGCAGACTAACAGACTTCTCTCGTGTTACAGCCGACCCTCTGGTGGGAAGCATCGCCACACAGTACCTGACCAACAGAGCTGAGCACGACAGGATAGCCAAACAGTGGACCAAACGCTACGCCACATAGATCATCTCAGCTGCACCGGGACCCCTCCACCCCACCCAACACACACACACACACACACACACACACTTCTGACACCTCCCCTCCTCTGAAATCTATGGAAGCACACCCGCCCCTGTCATCCACCCCACCCCCGTCCCCGAAAAATGAACTGTTATTTGTTCCATGCTGACTTGAAAAGCTTCTTTTTTATACAAAGAGTCTATTGGGATTGTATTTTCCAATACACTGAATGTTGATATGGTCATGAAAAGCTTTAATACTGTTATTGTTCTTGTTGATGTTGTTGTTCTTATTGTTATTGCATTGTGTATAACATTGTTGCCACCCTGGTCATCTTCTCTATCTAAGAGCGCGTGTATTATTCCCATTTCATGTGATGGTTTCATGTAAAAAGGATCATACAGAGTGCGTTTGTTTAGTTTGTTTCCCTCCAGTGGTTTTACAGCTCATGGTCAATATTAGTGCATGGCATCAGGATATGTGTTCCTACAGTGGACATGTGGTCATGGTATTATTTCTGTCCCGCAGAGTTCAGAGTTCTGGCATGGAGTGAGCCCATCACTGTGTATGATGATAGTGGTAGTTTGCTGTACATTTAATGCCTTGTAAGAATACATACTCATTGAATACTCAATTAAACACTGGCTGTAATGTGACAGAGCCTGTCTCAATCTGTTGCTTCAGTGTGTGTGTGTGTGTGTGTGTGTGTGGTCTAGATTTTTCTCATGTTACGGTCAGGTTTGACCTAAATCCGTCTGCACAGTCTCATATTAGGGGCTGCTGTTATGGGGATGAAATGGGAGTCCACAGAGGAGAAATGCAGAAATCCGAATCAGTCAACAGAGAAAGGTTAAGGTTTGTGTTCCTCAAAAAGCAAAATTATGTCATTTTAAAAGAGTTTTTTTGATCTTTAGATTTTTTTAAAAATATCTTTTGCCTAACTCTACTACTTGAAACATGTTTTCACATTTTAATCCAATGATTTAATAAGGAAAATAAGACCCCATTTTCAGTGTTAAATTGTATTAGATGTCATTATACTGTGCTGATCACAAATCTTTTTTAAGCCCTCTGAAAACCTTTCAGGAAATGCTGAGTACTGGGATGAAAAAGGCAAAGATTGTCAGGTTGTTTAAAAAAAAAACAGGAAATATTTGTAAAATGGACAGTGAGCACATTTACAGTCCAAATCCTGCAGATACAAGCGTATATTCCTGTTAGATTCCTCTCTGCTGTGACAGAAACGTCACCCTGAGTGAAACTGTGAGTTGAACTGAGGTCAGATTTTATGATAAGTGTGTAGTCGCGCAATCAATCAGCTCATTTCATCAGTAGAGATAAAGCTGCCTTTAATTAATTAGACAATCCATGTTAAGTCAAAAGGTATTCACCTCGTTTCACCTGTCTCATTATACACTTCTTTAATATAACCAACCTACCCAGAATGTGTATTCTAATAAAGTAGAACACCACCAGAAAACTGCTGTCCCGTCCTTGTGATCTCCTACACGCTGTACTCAGTTTTAATTGTTGCCATTTAGTCTTAACCTTGTGATTTTTCCTTCACAGCCTGATTCCTCTATGTACTGACATTCTCTCCCCGAAGTTCTGCAGCATGATGGGTTTTTTTAATCTTGCTCTCACAACATTATGACTTGTGCAGACAGGAGCGAGTTATTACCTAATGTCTTGTTAATGAAATATCAATATGACTTCAACATTAATTAACACAGGTTCACACACGTTTGCTGCAATTTGCACAAGGGATTATCCAGCGAGGTCTCGTATATTTTCAGCAAAGTTCACTCACAGGAAAAGGATATCAAGCGAAACCGAGTTCACACAAGTTTATGAGTTCACAAAGGCCCATCAAGATATAAGATGACGTCCCGACGGAGAGCGGTGGGCTTGGGTTAGTGTGGGCGGGCCAACTGCGCGTGCTGCAAACAGAGCGTGCACTTTACAGAACAAACCGACACTGGTCGATGGCCCCTCCTCACAGCGGCCGCGTCTGAGTGGGGGCGCAGCGCTCAGCTGTGGTTTTTAGTCTCTGGCTGAGCTGCAAAGCGGAGAGACTGTGGCAGAGTTAATTATGGTTGACACATCGGTGGGGTGGGGTGGGGGGGTGTAGGCCTCATGCTCCCTTCCTCACACGCTGCAGGAGGATCATAATGGATCGTAATGTTGCACTTGCCCAGGTAATGATCAATAGGCATGAGCCAGCCACACCGGGCCTGAGATTAATGATGTGTTGGACTGGGGGGGGTCGGTTAGTACGCACATGCTGCTGTAAGCAGGTCAACATGTCAAACAACAGTTTATTCTCAACCACGTATGGCTTATTATTATTATCTTCACATGATATTCAGTCCGTGAACACAGTGTGAACCAGTGTGTGGACTCAAGGGCTTTTAAGGCGCAATACTCCACCATCTTGGGGCCCTTAGCTCCAGAAGGGCCCCTGAAGTGAAACATGCTGTGGAGGTAGCTGGGAGACCAGAGGATTAATCAGCGCAGGTGAAATCTGTTAGCTGATGGATCCTCTGGTAGAAAAGGGGCCACGCCTGAGCTGACAAGGCAGAACACCGGGAGAGGCAGGTTTAATAAGCCAAGTTAAAACGCTGAAGTCTGAGTGCTTCGTGCTTCTGGCTGCCCTGTGGTGTCGCCCACTCCCACACATGTATCTCAGTTAAAACCCTTTAATATTCCAGCTTCATCTTTGGACATTGACGTCTTACTCCTTTTCAAATGTGGTTTATTCATTTTGAATATCTGTTGGTTAAGTTCACTTGCTTGCTGTGCCTTTTTCTTATGTGCCCATGTGCTTATGTGTTCTTATTCTATGTGTTCTCCCTGTCAGGGATCTGTGAATCCAGGTTCTACCCTGAGCAAAATATTACTTTCCTGTATTCCAGTTCATGAAGACATAATAATAAAAACGAATTCACTTTGCACTTGGCTACAGCCCCACGCTGTGAGAAGTCAATAAAAACGCCATGATATCACTTTGCTTAATGTTTATTTAACCCGCAGCACATGTCATATGTTAGCTGTAAAAAGTCCTTTATAAAAGTGTCACTCGTGCACTCGGCAGCTGTGTTTATTGCTCGGCAGTAACTCCGCAGCATCAATTTATTACCTCCGAGTAATGAGGAGGCCTGGTAACGATGCTCCCTACGCATGACGGAGCGTGTCTGCGTCGTGGCAGCTGTGTGCTTGTGTGTGGTTGACAGGGAGCAGATAGGAAAATAACAGCAGATCCCAGCTCCAGCAGGAGCTGCGGGTCACACGGCCTGCAGCTGTGTGAGGTCATGGGGACACACAGGAGAGAGGAGGAGGCGTCACCCTCACGACAAAACATGTCTGAGTCGGTTCACGGCTTCCTTCAGAAGCCATGGCTCCAGTGGTTTACCAGCTCAGCTCCTGTGTGCGTGGATGCATGTGAGACACGTTGTTAGGACATCTGTCTGCTGCTGGACAAGCACTTCCGGCAGAGAATGCACGATTGAACCCTTCAAGATAAAAGTACCGTCTTCACTGCATCATAGCCAACGCTTCCACTTTTATTTTTAAACCATTGACCGGAAGTGTCGTTTCTCTGCAATACAGGTGTGTTAATAGGGTTACGTGCACGCACAGAAAGGCACAAATGTGTGTTTGTACTGGAGCTCGTTGTGTTGCAGGGGAGCGCGGAGTCCGTGAGTCCGTGACAGCAGCTCCTCGTGAGCCGCCGTCGGGTCTCAGCGGACCGTGAGCTGGAAGCTGCTGCAGCCGCCTGACAGCCTCCTCCCGCGGGTGAAAGTTTGCTTCCTCTCTGAGGCTGCGGAGCTGAGCTGGAAGCGTCGCACTCTCCAAGACCGGATCGTTTCCCTTGTCGCAGGCCGAAGGCCCTAAAAATAAACAGTGCAAACACGAGCCGGGTCAGAATGCAGCGTCACGATGAGCCGATCATCACCAAACACCCAGTGGGACACACACTGTGGTCGATGTACACTGATGGAGCCCGGAGAAACATGCTGCACGTTCTGCAACTTAAAAGTCACGGAAATCTGTATGGAGTCTGGGATTCATGGTCTCAGTCCATATCCGGGATATACCCAGTCTGCATTTATTGAGAATGAAATGTAAGTCTCCATTAAGATAGCCCTTCATTTACATTTCAAGTCATACTTGTGTGAGTGCGGCATTGTTATGCACATTTGGATACAGACACTCATCTTGCACTGGTGTGTATTAACCACAGGTGAAAGCAGTAAAGGCTCGGCCTTCCTGTTTGGGCCATGTTTGCTCGAAGCCACATGTTCCAGCTGTTGCAAGAGGTCTGAGCCTTTTTTTTCTTTCATGAAAGTGGATTTTCCCAGAGTCTGTTAGGAATCTGCAACAGCTGATGTCCCCACTTCATGTTCCGAACAGGTGTTTCCCTTTTTGTCATCACGCAAGTTCAGAGGACGTTGATCTCACCTGGCCAGGTGAAGGACTTGACCCACATGTGTGGGATTTCTCAGCTTTTTTATCATTAGCAGTGTTTTTAAAAAAAAAAAAAAGAAAGAAAGCCTTGTCTTTTAATTTAGTTTCTCTCCCCGGTAGTAAATCCCCCACTCAGCCACATGCACTGAGGGGATTTTTGAGGGATTGTTTGGTTCTTTGTGCTTCATTTAGCAGGGAATCTGCTCATTAGGGGTGTGAACAGAGCCGGCCAGCTTTGCCTTGCAGGTGCTGTTTAATGGATTACACATCGATGAGTCAGTGGGTTTGGCGTCTTGTGCCTGCTCGCTCTCCTCTCTCCTTTTCCCGACTAGCTCCCATCATCATCTGTGCCCGTGTCATATCAAACTTTGTAAGGCTGCGTCTTTCATCTGGCATTTACCAAAATGGAATTACACACTGCTCAGGGAATGCTGCACAGCTCCTGTTCTATCTGTCTACAGCCTCGCTGTCACTGAAGTGTAAAGAGAAATCCCCGTTTTTATCCCTTTTATTTCATTTATTTCTCATGTCCTGATCTTTTGTGAAGACATTGTCACACAAGATCTGGCTTAGGGCCACAAAAATCCTAGCGCCGGCCCTGTCCCTGACCTCCCATTGGTCAGGAGCTGAGCAGGGTTGGAGAGCCATTGCCATTTTTAAATCAAATAATCCTTTATGTTTCTTCTGGGTTCTCCTGATATCAAACAGCTAATTAAGTTTCCTTATCAGCTCTGATGTTTGCGTGTGTGTGTGTGTGTGTGTGTGTGTGTGTGGCTGTAATCCTTGCTGCTGAGGTGAGCACACAGTCAAACCCAACCCTCTACAGTGTGTTACCGGCTTCGCGTGTTTGAGACTACTGAGGTTTTCTCAACGGTTTCTTCATATCTATAAAAAGCCTCGTCCCTGGAGAGGAAGTGGCTGGCCCGTACAATGCAGTTACTTCACAAAGACCTGAAAGCAGTGCTGAGCTCTGAGCTGCTGCTGCTGCTGCTGCTGCTGCACAGATGGAAGTTTGAAGAAGTTCCCCTCCTACGTGGCAGGCGTTAGTTGGGTAGCAAAGGGAAACAGAGGTTCCATTTTATCTCACGTCAGCTGCCAGTTCAGCTGACTGGGACACTTTTTTTTCTGCAAACTGAAACTGTGTGTGTGTGTGTGTGGATCTGAGCATCCAAAAAGTCCTAAAAAGAATAGCGGTCTAATTAGACAAAGGTGATGACAACGTACATCTGCCATAAGAACGCCTTGAGTTTCCTAAATTGCAAAATGAAACCAAAATGTTCATATATGCAACGCCTCATTCACCCCGACTGCAGGGAAGGCTGCGCAGCTGCCATCGCACCAGCCCTCTGCTGAACAGAACTTCCCTGTGCTCAGCCCCCTGGAAAATGTGATGTCATGGTCCAAGTGAGGGATAAAGAAATATTGAGCGGACGGATTAAAAGCAAAGCTGCAGTTTGTTGTCTGCTGGCCTTCTAAATAAAGGCATGACAAGACTGCTGCTGGAGACGGAGCATCAGTGCCTCTGTCGGCCTGGTGTGCACGTGTTGTGCACTGTTTGTCAAAAGGCTGAGGAGTCCAACAGCTCTTAAATGAATCATCCTGTGAAGATGAAAAAGAATCCTGTCGCTGTTAAACCAGCAGTAGAATTCATGACTTTGAGACGTTTCACGCAGATTTATTTACCTGGCCATTTACAATTTACTGACCTGAAGTCAGCATGAACTGTCTGACAATAATCCATTAAAATGTCCTGATAGAGATGAGTTGTTTTGCCCCGCTCCAGGAATAGCAACGACTTATTAGTGAGTAATGACTGCTGCTTTCAGTTGGTCCGGCACTGGTCTCAAGCAGCACTGAGCCAACGTGTACAGGCTGATTGCCATTGTATTTAACCGGTGGGGTGTGGTGGGGTGGGAGCGGCTGTGGCACTCAACTGAAGTGGAGTCATTATATTGTCTCCGTGAGGCAGTGTATTACAGTCCCTCTCTCTCGCTATCATCACAACAGGCAGGTAGTGGCGACTGAAATGAGTGTGAAGCTGCGTGCACATTAAGGTCCACAATAAAGAGACCACGCTTGCACAAAAGTGGTTTGAGAGTGAAGCAACACAAAGTGCTGAAGTGATTCATTTTAGGGACGTGCACACAGATGTGCTCGGCGCAGAGAAGAGAACAGACGGGTTTGGATCTTTTCAGCTCCGAGGCTTTCGCAACTGAATCTAAGATTTGCTCAAGTGTAATGACTGGAAATAAAATACATAATGCTTGTCGTCGCTTCGCGGTGAGAAGCCCTGTGTGTTTTGATTCGGTTGGTGCAGCCTGGCCCCACAATGAAGAGTGAGAACTTTTTCGAGGTGTGGGCTCAGGGAACATATTCAACCTCTCCTCTCCTCTGCAGGGCTGCAGGACTCAGTTTTGGGTAAACCGTTGTGGGCCTTTTTCAAAGGTTAAAGGCTTGGAAAAAAGTGAAACAGCTGAAATGTCAGCAGTGCTCTCGCTGTGTGTGCGTACACACTGAAGAACCCCCCCCTCCTGATACTGAAGTGAATGACCACAGTGATAACATGGCATATTACTTGCTCCCAAAAAGCACTGGGTGGCCTTTGTGTGAGGTTTGGCGTCAGGCGGGGAGGAAGCCCTGCCTCTCTCTCTCTCTCTCTCTCTCTCTCTCTCTCTCTCTCTCTCTCCCTAACCCCCCCATGTCCATGAGCAGTCCGTCCCCAGGCTGAACGCTGGTAACACATTGCTAGTTAATGAAGTACATTCCTCAAAGGGATGTGGTATTTTTTTGTGCAGTCAACGGTGGAGGTTCCTTTCACATGTGGGCAGGAGTGGCTTTTGTAATTAGACTTTATGCTTTGTTTCCAGCCATCACTGGCGCTCACACTGTGGCTCTGACTTTTATATGCTTCGTATTATAAACTGCAATTTCCCAACTGGGATCAATAAAGTTCATCTAATGTAATCTGACGATTACTTTCCCGAAGGTTGCGATCACTCTGAGGTGAAGTTGTTCGAGGCTTCGATTCACGTGCGTGGTCATTTTGGAAGCTCATTAACGTTTGCACAGGACCGCTGCTGTTGACTGCTAATTTTTCTTTATTTTGTTTTGTCTTTTCATCCTGAAATGATTTGTACTCTTTTAGTGTTTTTTTTTGTGCCTTTCCTGTCACCCTCACTCTCCCACGGTGAATCCTTGTGACTTTACGCAGACTGTGTGGGGAGAACCTGCAGAGGCTCAGAGGCTCTCACTCGGACATTTACCCTCACACGCAGCCTCTCCAGAGAAAGTCCAGAATTCAGTGCATGTCTGAAAAGTCACCACTGAGCGAGCTCTGCACAGGCTCACTCCTGACCCTTACCCCACTGCCCCCTAGCGGGGAGATGTGGTCCTGCTGTGAATTTTGAACCACTTTAAATTATGTTTTGACAGCTCAGGAAAGTGTGTCTCATTTTACAGATTTGACACTTCCTGTTTTTTTTTTTTTAAATTAAAAGGAAGCAATGCAGGGTGGCGTGGGGGTGGGGGGGTTATGATCCTAATCGTGTGTGTGTGTGTCAGCGATGATGAAGTATGGAACAGAACTGAACGGCTGCTTCACAGAATACTATAAACTTTACTCTAAACAGGAAACAGTAATCAGTGTGTGCAGTCAGAGCTTGGCTGCGCTGCATTATTCTTGGAATAGCCTTGTCTGAATAATGTAATGCTTTTGTTTGTTGAATAAAACATCATCCTTTGTTTGTTTAAATATTCAAATAGTTTCCGTCTAAATATATTGCTGTACACTGCTGTACATGTACCATTTTTCACTGTCATTTGAACGCCCCTGAAGGAGCTCTGCTTATTTAAAATGGAACGTGCAGCAGTGACGGTTTGTTTTGCTTCAACAGCCGCTCAATTACGTGAAAACTTCTGTGTTTCCATTACAACGCGGGGAGAAGCTGCTGTTCACTTTCTGTTAGTATACTTTTATCTCCACAGACAAATGTTGATCTTTTCATTTTATTGCTTCCTACTGTGTGCATGATGACACACATGGGCAAACGCACTTTGTTTATTGTATTTCTGACAGCAGAAAATGCACAAACTCTTTAGTGTAAAAAAATATATAAATAATAAAATATCTAAAAAAAAAAATCAAAGTAAACATGAAATATTCTATTTTAATGTTAGGATATTATTTACATTTCACTTTGTAAAATATTTCCTATGTAGGATTTTAAATGAAAGGCAGGGACTGTGTTCCTCTGAACAATCCCAGGGCCTGATGAATAGCCTGATCAGTTTTACGGGGTTTCTGAAATGAATGTTATAACCTTGTATTTTTATCTCCTTGTTTATTTTTATTTTTATGGTATTATACCCTTTGTCATGACTCTTATGAGGAGAGTGAGGCAGATCCTGGTTGAGTGAGGAATCCTCTCACGGACAGTAAAGTTTTAAATGCTGGAGTTTGTGTGCCGGTCGTCAGGCAGCCAAAGAACCAATCTGGTTTACACAGGGTTTTTTTTATGGAATACTTAGCTGAGTCCCTCTCCCTCTGTGGTACCAACCTCAGTTGTTGTCTAGTTGATACAGACACTACAAGCATAGACAGGACATTTCCTGTGTGTCCCCCACAGGGCTGGCCTGAAAGGAGACAACATCTAGGAGTGGAGGTCGACCATGGAGATCACCATCACACCACACCACCTCTTCAAACAACCGAAGGTACCTCATATATTTTAACTAGTTGTCAGTCAGTTAGTGGCAAAGCCTGTCTCCCTCAGAGAGGTGTAGTTTCCATATTTTCCACTAGAGGGCACGCAACTAAAGGAAAAAATAATAATTGTACTCTGACCCAAACATCTGTCCATGGCTCCACTGTGTCGTCAAAGCCCTCAAGAAACATTTTCTTTCTGCTTTTCTATCTCCCTCTGGCAGATATGTTCATATTGTCTCTTTTTCTCTGGCCTCTCTAACCTTTAAATTTAATTCACCCTCCTCTTCCTTTTTAAATTATCTTTCTGTTTGTTTTTTTTCCTTCATAGACGTTTATGTTAAAGTGCTTGAGTCCCAGGATCAAAAGTCAGGGGGTGATCTGCCTGGACATCCTGAAAGACAACTGGAGTCCTGCCCTCACTGTCTCCAAGGTCCTGCTGTCCATCTGCTCCCTGCTCACTGACTGCAACCCTGGTGAGAGCTCACACACAGACACAGCTGATATTCAATATGCTTTCTTCTTGAATGATCCATTTTGCCCTCAGAAAGATTGCGTACATTTGTCTAAAATGATTTCCCTCTTTGACATCTACTTGTGTCTGCAGCAGCTTATTTTTATATATAACAGAACATTAAAAAAACTCTTCTCAGCCTGATGTCCCTTTTGGAAGATTAGAGAAGAAAAGATAAATTCCTCATGTTGCCCTACAGAGTATACAAGACGTTACTTAATGGGTTTTAAAGTTTAATTTATTACTCTTAAATGTGCTCTGTGATGCCAGTTCATATTACAGGCCCTTAAACCCCCTTAAATCACCAGGCTAATCCTTTGTGACTAGAGAGGGAAACACAGCGTTTGTGCTGAGACTGCCTGAGGAGAAGCATTCAGCAAATCTCTTTATACTTCTGTTGAGAAGAGTGACTGCAGCACAGCTACTCTAAATGTTAGCAGTGTTCTGTGGGGTAATACCAAGTATAATGTGGCACCTTTTTTTCCTAAAGAATAATATTTTATTACATATGCAGCAATGATGCCATACATCTTATTGTAAGCTCCTGTTTGGGATAGTTGAACTTAGATATTAATGTCAAAAATAACCATAGTCAAATTCTCCTACATTTGTAAGTATTGTGAATTTGTTTGGAAATGCCACGAGTTCAGACAACAAATGCTTCTTGGGAAATTGTCCACTTAATTGTATTTGAGTTAGTGCACAGGAAGCATACATTAGCATAATGAATGCCCAAATAATACATATAATACTAGTAATAATATCAGAGAGGATGTGTTTTGAAGAGGTTTTATTTTTATTCAGTACATTTTAAGACCGATCAGAGCACAGAGCAGTTTAGGGTTAGTTTGACTAAAGTCTTGATGACACTATACCTCTGTCCTACTAGCAGCACATGGAACATTTTCACTAGGGACGCACAATGTCGATTTTTACGACAAATACCAATAAATCTTAAAAAGAAGTTCGTAGCCTTTAGTTCCTTCACAAATTAGCTTAAAAATTGCAAAATATTGTAAACATAATTAAAATTATGTTGTTAAAACAACAGTCCAGTTCTGGGTGTTCCTTTAGTTTTTTAAGTAAAGAAACCCAAAACAAAGCTAATTATTACAGCTTTAAATTTAGGGGTTGACAGGATCTAACGTGACTTACGAGATAGGTAGCATTAAAATGTTTAAAATAATAATAATCATTATATATAGAAAATTGTGCATCCCTAGTTTTTACTCAGAAACACTGAGGACACAGAAAACAGCGCTGGTCATCCATCACAGTCTTGCCATGTTTTGTTTTTTCAGTCAAGGAATGTGGCTCATTAAAGTGACAAAAATAAATTAGTTATAAAATAAATATTTCCTCAACACAGATTTCTACTGTTAAAAAGGCTGTTACACACACTCTCACACAACTTTTAACCAGGAGCCCTATAGGATTATCGAGGCTGGACGACACACAGGAGTGCAGCTAACATCAGACATTATGAAATCATACATCACAAATAAAGGTAGTACCATGAACATCATTGCTGCTCAGCTGTGTTTACTATTTGATACTAATCAGAGGAAGGATTGGTGCTGCGTTCACATCAGATGGGAAATAGCATTTCAGGTCCAACTCTCGTTTCACTGCGTAAACTCTCGAGTCGTCTGAAATCTTTGGTACTAAAGTGCTTTCTGTTTTAAATGAGTAGTGTTTCCATGAAAACAATATAAACATGTTGGTCCTGTATGGAAAAGCTTTAAGGGTAAAGATGTGGTTTTGGTTTGCTGTGAAAGGTGAATGACAGAGTTCAGCATTTTGGAAAACTCACTTTTTTCACAGAGACATTAAAGAACACAATTGTCTGTGTGTTGATTGTGGATCGAGGTACAGGACGAGCCTCATCTTAGGGTACAGGGAAGCTGCTGGTCTGCTTTCCTTTTTTCCAGAGGAAAGAACAAGTTGTACTGTGTGTTGAATATTAGTTACAACTGCTTGGCCATAAACTCTACTTTGAATGAGCAGTGTACATGGTGTTAACACATTTATGACAATGTCAGCAAAAACCGGCTGTAAAAACTCTGCAATGATTAAATGAAGTGACCAATAAGAGTATGCTGGAGCCATCTCTGGCCGTACACTTTATCTTGGCTTGACTATCTGTCCAGGCACAGTGGACACAGTTGGCAGCCTAACTGTGATGACACAATTCCAAAAAGCAGGAGACGTTTGCTGTCAAGAATTTTTTTTTTTTCAAATCTTAAGTGTTGATTTGGTGCCATTGATCTTTAGCTGAAAGGTCGGGCTCAATGACTTAACCATTTTGTTTTACATTTATTTGACAGCAAAGAAAATGAGATAAATTAAACTGAGATCTTTAGAGGCATCTCACCTAACACACAGGCATCGCATTGATCTTTTCCTCTCACTTTCAAAAAGCAAAAGGAGTAAATGGACTTCCCTCAATGGAAAGTTGTTCATATGTACATGAACAAATGTGTGTAAATGGTTGAATGTATACAGGCGATCTCTGTTGTCCTGCTAGCTGTTCCCATGTGAGGTGAATGCAGCCTGTCGGTAGCAGAGAGGAGTGTGCGGTGGGGGGTGGGGGGTGGGGTGTCCTCCAGAGCATCACATGTCGTTGGACGGCGTGCCTTTGCTTTTGCGCCCTGGCAGAGGGAAGGAAGATTTGCTCTGGGGCTGGGTGAGGCGGCTGGTCAGCTGGGTGAAGGGCTCAATGAGCGAGTTGCGTTCGGTGACGCTCACCTCCCACAGCTTGACCTTCTCACCTCGCGCCCACTGCTGCGCCACCTCCTGGTCCACCTGCCGGCGCTCCCGCAGGTCCGTCTTGTTCCCCAGCACGACGACTGTCACCTGAGGACACAGCAGAAACACTGCAATTAAGTTCACGGAAATCAGCCACTCATTTCAATTTGATGAGATATTAGTTACACTCAAATAAGCAGCTGCACCTCTTTTTTATCTCTAGATTTGTCTATTTCCTTCTTCAGAAAGTCCACCTTCTTGAAACTCTCCAGGCTGTCGACGCTGTAGATGAGGACGAAGCCGTCTGCCACTGAGTAGTAGTGCTTGGGGAGGTCTTGCCCATCGTGCAGACCCTTAGTGTCATAGAGCCTCAGCTGCTCCTTCACACCGCGGTCAGTTTCCACCGAGGCCACGTACACGTCCTCCTGCGTCTCACTGGACTCAGAGCCTGGAGGACACAAGTCACATCTGAAAACAGGCGTCCAGCTCCACATAAACACCACATGTGAATGCATCTCATTCCATTTAGATCTGGCTGCAAGAAGTTCATGATAGTCTGAAATGTACTGAGTACTCAGTTCACCCAGGTGTCTCTTACCTACACAGTGGTTTCCGTATAGCAACTGCTCCAAAATGGCAGTTTTCCCAACTGCTGCCTGGCCACACACCACCACCTTGCAGCCTTTCCCCATGTCGAGCCTGTGGTGCAGGAGCACAGCGCGTCATGTAGTTAGCATGTGTGGGGTATGTTACAGAAACGCATGACACGGGGGCTGCAAGATGACAACAGTCACTGAGCTTCGGCTGTGACAGCTGAGTTGTTAAAGCCATGCTGGCTAACGTGTTAGCCGCATCGCGCCATTCTGCGTCATGTGAACCCACCGGTTCGAGTCCAGCTGTGGAAAGCCTCCGTGTCAGTCACTGTACATCCAGGTGAAGAGTCCTGCTCGGGTCAGGGGGGCGAACATGTGTATCAGGACGGTAGCATCGCATCCATTCTGCTAGCCTTTATTGTCCTGTCACTGAGCATGCGCATTGGCTAATGGTGCGTTCAGGGACAACGGTTTTTAAGAGACTCATAATTGTTAAACAAACTAGTCATGTGAATTATACTAATTTTAACGGATAGTAAATTTAGACTCAAACGTACAATTGTAATTCCTGAAATAAGATACTTAAGGCACATACGGAAAATAAAACTGCCAATTTTCAAAGGACACCAATAAAAACCTGCTTGTCCTTTATTTTTTATTTGTGACCTTTGTGTCACAAACACAAAGGATACTATTAAATAAATTAAATTATTTTTTTCATATGTAATAAAATTAGAGAATTAACATGGTTCTTACATTAATAACATGGAATTACAATTGCAATAAAACTTTCTCAGGCAAATACTACATTTCCCATGAGCAGAACACAGGAAGTACGTCACCGTGGTTTTCATAAGGCATGCTGGGTAACTGTGCTCTCTCTTTCCGGCTGGTACGCCATCATGTAAGCGACTATTTCTGCACTTTTGCACAGAATGACATCCACAATAATCCTGTTTGTAATTCCTCCATCGGTCTGTCGGAGTCCGCACGGCGATCGTCGACACGTTCAGCTTCCACACCACCTGGTCATTTTCAGGGCGATGTGATTAAAAACGCAGATTCAGCTCAGTTTGAACGGCGCCCTGCGTCCATCGAGCCGCTGGTCGCTAGCAAGCTAACGTGTCGCCGCAGTGGTGGCTTGGTGTTTCTGTAAAACTTAACACGTCCGCGTTCTGTTCCGCTTGTTACTGCCCTGTCCACTAATGTCCATTCTGAGGTCCTGGTATCAATATTAGCGTTAAGTATTAAGTGAGTGCCTACGGTGCTAACGCTAGCATGCTTGGCTAGAATGCTACTCGGCTTCTCAGTACGCATGGACCGTTTGTACTTTCCACTGTGGTGTGTTAGACTCCTGGGTTTACTCGCTTTGTTTTGTCAGTGTACAACTCACTGCAAGAAACGTGCCACTTGTCCCATCACTTTTTATAATAGCTCCGCTCTTCCACATGTTTTCAGTCCCAGTGGAACTGACCCATGTGTCATCACAGCCAGAGTTGGTTTGATTTTGGTAATTTGAGTTCACCTCGTTGTGTGGCGAGGGCGCATTGTTCAGGAGTAAAACCGGGCTCAACATTAATCTGCAACTGTGGCTGTTCTCTGTAGTGTTGGCTTTATTTCATCTTCAGCTGCCTTCATACCTCAGACATGGAATTTCTTAATGGCCTACTGTTGTCAGACATCTAAGCTGTCACCTGGCTCACAATCCCGTTGTTTCTCTTTCAGCTAAGTCAACATGGGAGCATATAGGTATATGCAGGAGTTATGGCGCAAGAAGCAGTCCGATGTGATGCGCTTCCTTCTCCGCGTCCGCTGCTGGCAGTACCGTCAGCTGTCCAACCTCCACCGTGCCCCAAGACCCACCAGACCTGACAAGGCCCGTAGGCTGGGATACAAGGCCAAGCAGGGTGAGTGTCGAGTCCAGAATGGGCTCTGAGAAATCATCTCCAGTTACACTGATCATGTCATTTTTCATTTAAACAGGCTATGTTGTCTACCGTGTCCGTGTGCGCCGTGGAGGACGCAAACGCCCCGTGCCCAAGGGTGCCACCTATGGCAAGCCAGTGCATCATGGTGTCAACCAGATGAAGTTTGCCCGCAGTCTGCAGTCCACTGCTGAGGTGCGTATATATTCACTCATGACGGTGATGCAGTTTGTGTTAAGCTGTTGTGACTGTAAATGGTCATCCTTTGCATTGTTGTGAATACTATGACTTTTTGTGAAAACAGAATTCAGATTCAAATAGTAGCTGTAGCAGCGTAAATGGTGTTAATCTTGGGTCAGAAATTACTGTGTACCACATCTTGGGTTGTTTTTGTATATAGAAGCAGATACTGTGGCAATGAAGATGCTGCCTTAGGCTCTGAAATACCCAGTGTTTTAGTTGAAACTTTTGTCATATAAATGATTATTAAATGGACTTAGAACCCCAAATCACCAGAAATGAACCTAATTGTGTCCTGCCACAGATTAAATACCTTGTATAAGAAGTTGTCATATGCATTGCTAATGAGACTTTGTGGCTAAATCTTTCATGGCCTACCTAGACTGCCTTGGGGGCTGGGACACATGTGGCTGAAGTGCCCCTGTTAGGATGTCACATATCTTAAGCTGAGGCTATGAAGGCAAATGTTGGAACTGCAGTACAATTGTATTTGTATTCAAAGATGGCTCCTGTCATCAAGTTGTTCTCACAGATGAGAACAGTCAACATGTAATCTATTGTAAACACCAATGACAAAGGCTGCCTCTTGTGATACTGTAGCTGACAGTAAATTGGTATCTATGAATGCACATTGATGTAAATTGGACTGCTTTACCCTTTAAAAATACTTAATATAAAAGTTAATCTAATGTAGATCACTGTGCTGCTGTGACAGTTTTGTAGGATTTCTGGTTGATGGACTTCAGATTTCATTGTTCCACTTAGAGCTCTCAGTACTTTCTGGGTTTATTTAGGTGTTGCGCAGGGTGGATAACATTGATTTTGCTTGAAAATAATAACCTAAATATACCCCTTCATAACTTTATTCTCTAGGAGCGTGCTGGCCGTCACTGCGGAGGTCTGCGAGTGCTGAGCTCCTACTGGGTAGGCGAGGATTCCACCTACAAGTTCTTTGAGGTGATTCTAGTCGACACCTTCCACAAGGCCATCAGACGCAACCCAGACACCCAATGGATCACAAAGGCTGTGCACAAGCACAGAGAGATGCGTGGCCTGACATCTGCAGGCAAGAAGAGCCGCGGCCTGGGCAAGGGCCACAAGTTCCACCTGACCATCGGGGGCTCCCGCCGCGCAGCCTGGAAGAGGCGCAACACCCTGCAGCTGCATCGTTATCGTTAAAGCGCGTCTGTACATTTAAAGAAATAAACATGCCTTTTTATGGTGACCCCCTGTCTGTTTCATTAAGATGTCACACACCTACTGGTGGCTGATTAAAGCTCCCTTCAGGGCTGTGTCCTGGTAGGGGCTGCTCCTTCACCCCCCTGACTCTTAAAGATACAGTAGGCTGAATTTACTGACATCTAGTGATGTTGCTGCTGGGTACACGTCACTTCCTACCTCCTTATTCCAAACATGGAGAACCTGTGGCAGTTTGTTCAATCTGTACTAATGTAAAAACAATTTTAGGATCATATATTGAATTTGTGGGAACGGATCACTGCCCTCCTGCTGTGTCTAGTAGCAGGGCAACCCACGTCTACCGTTGCGCAGACACCTGGAAGATAATGGTTGAGAAATGTATCTTATTTACCTGGCACCTTGTTGATTCTCTCAGCCCAAACAACAGTCTGAAGTTTGAATTTAAACAGGTCATTCCAGTTCATGGTGACAGTGTCAGGAAGCATCTGAAACCAGTAATACAATCCCTGCCTCCTGTCACGTTTCTGCTTTCTCTAACGTGACTTTTAAGAATGCTTTTGTGAAAAGGGATCAGTTTATTGCTGACACTAATATAAATCCATAATATTACCAGCCATATCTCAAGTATAGCTATGTATAGAAGTATATAATGAACAGTTTTATTCAAAGTTTTAATCTAAGTACCTGAATGCACTACATTTCATTTTAACTTTACCTGTTCGGTTAGATGTTTCTGTCATGTAAATATTGGAACAGATGCAAGCAGCCACTGGTAGGCGGGCAAGAGAGAGAGTAGAGCACAAGAGCAAAGTGGTGCGAGTGAATTTCACTTGAGCTGCAGCTAGATCCTCTGATAGTTCCCCTGATAGTTCTCCTCTCCCTGACCAAGGCCCTTCTTGCTTGGTTCTGCGTTTTAGGCGCCAACAAAAAGAGTTCTGGTCGTTCCGACTTCTTCCACTTCCCATTTATTGAGGTCACTGAGCTCATGGGAACTGCAGTCTCCAGAGATGGATTTATACCTTTGTGCTGATCTGTTACTCACAGCCATTTTTCTCATTGGCCTACACAGATTTCCATGGAAGTAATGGCCTTGTTGAGACCACGCAGGAGAAAACTTTCTTATCTCACAAACGTTTCTCCACAGAAAATCACCACTTCACACAAATGTATTCATTAACTTAATGTATATTTATTTATACAAAAAACTAAATCTAAAAACATGAAGCAACTGGAATCACACAATTGATATGGTTATTGTTTTGAATATTTCTATATATATCTGTAGGGTCACAGTTGAGTAAATGAATGAATAAATGAACTGGGTCATGGTGACATCATCCAACCAGGGCTCGTCTAATAACTTTTCCTCCTGAGCCACAGACAGAAAGGGTCAACTGAGAACATGGAAGGGCGGAGTGGAAACAACAGGCATCTCTCACGTTACCCCCCGTCTATTGTGTGACCGTGCATTCGTTTGAGGGGCAGCAGCAGATCCTGACCCGCTCTGCAGAAAATCTAAAAGAAGGAAAGTGGAGAACGGGATGTGAACGTGAGGGTTGACTTACTCCTTAAAGGTTTCATTGTGGCCAGGAAACATTAGCTGGGATCGACCTGTTGGGGAAATGCCTGTGCAAATTTGGAGAGGGGGGAGCCCTTTTTGTGTCATGTTGACCCAGAAAGAATTTTAGGGAGGGAGGGAACATCTAAAAAAAATCCTCCTGACATTAACTCAGAACTGGATCCACTCATTGCTGTACATGAAATATCCACACGATATTTAAACATTGACTGACACTTCATTCAACGGAGCTCTAGAGAAGATTCAGCAATTCATAGCTCATTGTTTTGGCATTATGAGAATTGCACTGATGCATCTGGCCGATCACACAAACGTGGGGAAAAAGCATGAACATGTTGCTGGAACATTGGATTTGGAGAGGGACAGTAGTCGCTACTATCATGTGAGTGATTAATGCTGAGACAGCTCCAGGTTATTAATCCTCTCTCTGGTGCACTTTAATGTGCTCTGCCTAAAATGTAGGTCAGAGAAAATAAACAATGGTCCCAAGCCTTCATGTGTCCCTCTGGGAACAAACGACATGTTGTGTTTAGACAAACTGGTTATGCTTTGCAAAGGAAAAAAAAAACTGTTTACATTGTTTCATGAGCAAATCAGACTTTCTCCCGGGGCCACAAAGAACATAATGTGGCTCGGCCGCCATAGTGAAACCACACTGCATTACAGAGCATTTACTTGTGAGTGCATATGTTATAGTGATGAATTTATCCCAAGGACAATCACAATCACTGAAAGCAGTTTTCCCTGTTTTTACTACATGTTTGGGTGCAGCTTTCCTAAAATACTGGTTCCTAAAAACCAGCTCCTCCAGCAGCTGCAGGTCAGACCTGCACAACATCCTGGGGGAATTCCTGATCATTCTTCCTGTGGAGATGTTTGACTTCAAAGTGATGAGATTATACGTGCTCAGCCCCACATACGTCTGAACACACCTCACTGCGTCCTGAGATCCACTGAGACCCAATGGGAAGTGGTCTGGATGTGGCCAGGGCAAATGCATCCAGGGCCACAGACCAAGGACCCAGACGACGCCCTCTGACCTGCTACAGCCTCAACACACTTCCACTCTTCTCTGTAACCACGCAGTCATTCATTGGCGTTATGGGTGATACTTATCTTTGATTGATGAAATCTTTCTTTATCACAGCACTCTTTTATTCACCCTGTCTGCCAGCTTTCTGACCCACTAACCTTTAATCGGGCACACCTGACGTCAGATCAGGTAAGAGGGGTAAATCATTTGTGTTTATATAGTGATGAACGCTCAGGGTGCTTTGCATTACAGTTTTTGATTTATTCATACAGTTCCTCCATGTGCAGTACTTTTTTGTGTCTTCGCCAACACAAATGAGCGTGTGATTATTTGAAATAAGACCAGAGAATGGCCATTTTATTGGCCAGTCTGAACAGGGCCACTCCTTGTAAACTCTTTGGTTTGCTCCATTGTATAGATTTGTTTCATTTTTCATTTGCTCTCATACATCCAGGATGTCAGGCCGTGCTCACCGAGAGGCAGCAGAGCTCCAAATCTTAATGCTCTCTCCATCCTCCCTCACCATTTAGCTGGTGGCGTTTTCATGTTGGCGTGCTACATAGTGCTGCGTGTTCTTTCAGGACAAGTTAACCACAGCTCCATCAGCCTGTGTCAAGGTGATCTCTGGCAGCGAACTGCAGCTGCACACTGATTTGAGAGGACTAGATTCATAAGCAGAGCTCAAAAGCTTTGCAAATTAATTAGCCTCTTAACGGCCCAGTATTTTGAGAGGTTCCAGTTGGGCCGTTTGATATCTGGGCCAAGACACCATCGTCCATTTGGATACACCATTTACTGTACATGGAGGACAGGATATACAGTATATGAAGCTGTTTCAAGTGGAATTTGAATACTGAAGCTTAGGGACACCTAACAGCTGTCTACCCCTGAAACTCCAAAAGTGTTCTCTCTCTTCACCAAACTATCCATCGGTACAGTAGACAATCAGGGAATTTAAAATTTTGGTGGACTACCCATTAAACCCTTGATTAGGGTGGGGAAAAACTAAAAAAAAAATAACTTTTAACCATGGGAAAAATTCAAAATTCAGATTTTCTATTTCTATTTCTGCTGTATTTAATTTGTTGACTAACTTGGAATACAGGGTGGACGGCCAAGTCAGAATTCTCCCAGAATTTGTCCAGGGAACTCATTTCTTTTAATAATAAAATGAACTCTTTGAGCGTTATCTCTTGTCCTTCGATCATAAAATGACCACATCCTGTGGAGGGTGAGGTGTGCTGGTTCGGGTCGCGGTGCGGGTCTCGGAGCTCTCCCCCCGGTGGAAGTATGTCAGTGGGTTACATTGACACCAGTGCAGGGCTGTGGAGAGGGAGGAGCCGACGAACTGGGTCACATGGTTACACACTGGTGCCGCTGCAGACAGAGCCGTCCTCCTCCACACTCCGCGGAGCCATCACACGTAATCTGTGAATGGAGAACAGCGCATTCTACACGTAACCGAGCCGCGGAGGAACCCGAGGGCGACGCTTCCACGCCACCCACCGACAAACTTCACTTCGGCTTTTGCAGGAGCTCTTGGTTTTGTTGCGGTTTGCCGGGGTCGGAGCTCGCTCGCTTTCTGCCGAAGACACCGACGGGACGAGCGCCTCCACCGGCTCTTCCAGCCTCGTTCGTTTTCCCAATGTTGTAGCTCGCCACCGCCACTTTCCCCCGGGCTCATTCAGCGACTCTCCAGTTGCTGAACCCTCGACAGAAACACGGCTTGTGCACCGAGGTAGCAGAGGTGGAGGAAAAGCCCCGACAACTCTTACAGGACATGGAGTCGACCAAAGCTGGTGAGTGTTTGTAAATAACAGCGGGTTAATGTCACTTCCTGGCGTCAGCTCGGCCGAACTAGTCCCGGTTAGCTCTGCTAGCATGGGGGGGGGGCGTTAGCTGGGGGCTTTTGGCGTGTTTGGGCGCTTTTGGGGCCGCGTCGTGAGTTAAAAGTGGGTTAACGGTGTCAGTGGGTGTCATCGCCTCATTGCCTGTCAGCGGCGGCGCTGCAGTCGCCTCTGCTCACATGGACCCGTCAGGCTAGCCATGTGCGCCTGTGTTTACGCTCCCCGTGCGTCGCCGCCGATTGGCCGAGCGGCGGCGTGACGCAGGGGTTGCATAATTCCTCGCGGCGAGACGCGCGTGGGACGCGTGGGGTCCGGCCGCGGATACACGTGAAGCTTGTTGCAGCAGAGCGCGGTGACCCAGTTCTCCCGGGAAACAACAGGCACACTCCACGTGGGGGCGTGTTTAAAAAAATCCCGACTGCGTCCAGATCCAGATATACTGGTTGTACTTTTAAATGTAAATCCAGTCCAGGAAAAAAATACAAGTGTAAAAAATACACATGAATGCCAGCACGGTTAGCAAAATAAGAGTCTGCAATTAACTGTATTCTGCGGGTTGCAATTAAAGAGGCTTTGAAATAGAATAAGTCATATATAACTATATACAGTAAAGGATGGGTTAGTCTGTGCTGTCAGTAGATCTGTTTCATGTGTTTTTGTAGTGTGGTTTAAATATTAAAACACTGATTTGACAGAACTTGTAATTAGGTCAGAACTGAGCTGAACTATTTCCTCCCTTAATGTCACATTATATAACTAACATACCCCTCAGCTCACAATGATTGGACCTAATGATTCATATTTGTTACGAAATCATAAAAATCAAACGTGAGCTGGGCTGCCTGGACGTGATATGCATCTGTTAAATGAATACACATGCTGGCAGATTAAAACAAATCGACCCATTTTAAACCCCCCTCCCCTTGATCCAAATGTGATGGAGGCTTTGTCTGTGACTCGCTCTAAGGCCAGGGCTGGACTACCTACTACACACACCCTGGTGAGGCTGACATTATGTAATGGCTGTTACCTAATCACTGAGTATGGCAAGGGAAGACATCAGGTCAGGCTGTATTGAGCAGGGACGGAAAGTCTCCTCCTACTGGCTGGGAAAGCTGTCGTATTCTGATCTGCCCTCTGAATGTTAAGCCTGTTGGTTCCCCTGTTTAAAAAAAAAAGCCTTGTGTGCTGGTGATAGTTGCATTTCATTTGAAGGAAATAAAAGTTGCAGGGGCTTAGCATGAACAGTAAAAGCTACCACTTTAATATCCCAGCTTCTTATAGCTTAAACACATGATGAAGTGAAAGTCATGGATACAGCTGTTGTCATCTCTCATTTGAATCAAATGAACTTTTTTATGTTGAAGACATCGAGAACTTTTCAGAAAAAGCTGCTTATTGGTGAAGATGAATCAACTGTTGATACACTATGGAGTATTTGACAGTAATGGATGAGGCCTGTGTTCACACAATGGTGGAAAGTGCTCAGCAGTTTCCAGAAACATTTAGTGTTCGTTGTTTTTAGATGTTACTGTAACAGGGGAAATGGTGAATGTATTTTTAGGAGTGCACCACATTTACTGCCCTAGTGAGTATTGACAGTATGAAAGCTGTATGGTACAGAGGAACTAGATGGATCGAGTCTAAGTGCATTATAGGCCTCTACATGGAATTTGCTATGGTGTGTTTATTTGGCTATAATCACACACACACAGTCAGTAGTCCCTGGTTTCATGGCCCTTTCTTTTCTTCCTTGCCATTTTACACCAGGAGGCGTAATAGCCTACATCAGCTCATCCAGCTCTGCCTCCAGCCCGGAGTCCTGCCACAGTGACTCCTCCAACGGCAGCTACCAGTCGTCCTCGCCGCCACATGGCTCCTCACCAGGCTGCCGTCAGCTGGGTCAGCAGGCCGACCCCAAACCCTCTGCCGGTGGCCAAAACAATCCAGGGACTCAAAAGACCGGACGCTCCTCCTCCTCTGTCAAATGTGGGATAACAAGTAAGTAATATTTTACAGCCTGTAATTAAAAAGAGTTTTATCATGTTTTATCCAACCAGCATTGACGTCATGTCCATGTTACTGGTTTCAGGTAATTTTATTTCACAGTGACAATAGATGTTGACACATCTACCAGATCTCAAACAAGTTTAGCTTCTCGACTCACTGTGCTCTGTTAGTATTGTATTTATTATTGTTGAATTGATTCTATTTTTAAGTAAATGTGCTCAAAATGAGTTCTCTCAACACAAAGGTGACTTTTGTCTTTAACACTGTCAATATTTTTTCTATCAGCAATACAATTATTCTTTTATTAATTAATTTATTCAACAGATGATCTGTAAGAATGTGTTTTCCTATCATTTAGAAATCAACGGCCTGGTGCTGCTGTGTAAGGTCTGTGGTGATGTGGCCTCTGGTTTCCACTACGGCGTCCATGCCTGCGAGGGCTGCAAGGTAAGGACAGATCTGCAAATCAGCACCACACACACACACACAGCAAGCTTGCGGCACATGCACACACACGTGAGCATGCTGCGCACACTGGATCTGTCCTTTTCACTGCAACACAGCAATGTGACTTTGGACTGGAGTGGAAGTGGGTCACTGCAGGCACAGCCATCTGCACAACTACAGCCAGAAACTCAGAACACTCTAGTACACGCTTTCCATCCGCTGCCCCCCCTCCCGCCCCCACATGCCCCCCACCCCCATTCTTCATGTGGCTGCATGGCCTAGTTTAGTGTGGGGAGCAGTGCACAGTGAAAAACACACCACAGAACACCTCATAAGAAACGCACACAGACTGATTCATGCTGCAGGCACATAGCCACATGTTTACAGCTGATGATAGTGTCATTTATACCCAAAAAACAGACCCTTGCTTATGCTTGCGTACATTGAGTGTGGCCCTAGCCTCGGCCCTGACACTGTTTGTCTTTCTTTGAACGCACAGGGCTTCTTCAGGAGGAGCATCCAGCAGAACATTCAATACAAGAAGTGCCTTAAGAACGAGAGCTGCCCCATCATGAGGATCAACAGGAACCGCTGCCAGCAGTGCCGCTTTAAGAAATGCCTGATGGTGGGGATGTCCAGAGACTGTGAGTATCTGCTGCCATCCGTGCCCAGGCTTTTTAGAGCTGCATCATCGGCCTCAACAAAGATCATTAACCAAGGTTCACTGTAATTGCGTATTCTTGTGACTGTGAGGACTTAGGTCAACAAAATATTCCCAGAATGAGGAAGTTCCTCTTGAGACTCATAAACCAATGATGGAGTGTCCCCTTATCTAGTGGTTTTTATGTTTATATGAATCACTCAGCACAGTGTGAGGGAACATTCAGCTGCAATTAAATTGGTCATTCCTGGCAACAGCACTTTAAAATTCATCTCTGGAGTGAAAGCACCTCTGACGAATTCCTCTCCTCACTGTTTAGCTGTGCGTTTTGGCCGAATCCCGAAGCGGGAGAAACAGCGCATGCTGCTGGAAATGCAGAGTGCCATGAACAACATGATGAACAACAGTCAGCTGCAGAACCAGCTTCACAGCAGCCAAACGCTACCAATCGCCAAGCCGCTGCCAGCCAGTGACACAGAACCTACCTCGGAAGACGCCGGCCCCGCCCCCTCCCACTCTCCACCTTCCTCGCTGTGCTCCAGCCCGTCAGACTCCAGCTCGGATCCCGAGCCCGCCGTGGCGATGGACACCAGCCCCAGCTCAGCCTCACTAAGTGCGTCTGACAGCGGAGAGGAGGAGGTGATCGGCTCGGTGACCAGGGCCCACCAGGAGACCTTCATGTACAACCAGGAGCAAAGTAACCTGGTGGCCGAGGCCCCGGCCACCACTGACTCCCTGGATAGCGGCTCAGATCAAAACGCAGCTAACTGCTGGAAAGAAGAGCAGCAGGATGCCTGGAACCACCAGAACAATATGGCCACCATGGCAGCCCAGGACCCCTCCTCCAGCCTTGGCCCCCAGGGTCCAGAGGACAGCACCAACCACTGCCCCTTCAGACTGTCCCGAAGCACTGCCAGCCACTGTCCCGCCTACACACACGGAGCTTTCCGAGCTCCAGCTGCAGAGGATCCCGCCAACGGGGCCCACAGTGGACTCCAGTGGAGAGAAGGCAGACGGATGCATCTGGTGAGAAATGCAGAAGAGAGAGGGTGGCTTTGTGTTCTAAGTATCACACACTTCTAACATGAAGTTAAAATGCTTGAATGAAGGTAGATGGAAACGGAACTGGAGTCACACAAACAAAAACTTATTGAAAAATTAATGGCAGAGAGGCTTTAATGGTAGAGGGGCTGTCACCACAACCCCATCACATAGCAGATTATACAGCTATTTTTATATTTGCTCCAGCTAAACAACATGTTGGCTTTCCTCTGCCCTTTCTCAGGTTTGTCCGATGAACACGTCGCCTCACGTGGACCCACAGAAGTCTGGCCATGAGGTGTGGGAGGAGTTTGCCCACAGCTTCACCCCTGCTGTCAGGGAAGTGGTGGAGTTTGCCAAGAAGATCCCAGGCTTCAGAGATCTGTCCCAGCATGACCAGGTCAGCCTGCTGAAGGCCGGCACTTTTGAGGTACGCCATGTTGTAATAAAAATGATAATGATAAATATATCTACTTTATCTATTTAGTCACATTCAGGAAGTGGCATGAACTAAAGATTGGTTACGTGCTCTCGCAGGTGCTCGTGGTGCGTTTTGCTTCTCTCTTCGACGTGAAGGACCGCACTATCACCTTTCTGGGTGGGAAGAAGTACAGCTTGGACACCCTGAGGGCCATGGGCTCCAGTGACCTCCTCAACTCCATGTTTGACTTCAGTGAGAAGCTCACCAACCTGGGCCTCAGTGAGGAGGAGATGAGCCTCTTCACTGCAGTGGTCCTTGTCTCTGCACGTAGGTTTCATGGCTTTCTAGTCACTCATTCATTTCCATTGACTGTGCCAAGCCACAGAACGGTTCCTCCCCTGCCATTGGCCATTATCACATTCTTTCTGTCTAGTTGTAAATTATTGTTGTTGATTATGTGTGACGTGAAGCCTTTGGCAACATACTTTTGTAAAATATGATTTGCGAATAAAGTCGAGAGGCTCGGTGCGCCCACCAGTTTCTCGAATGCCATTCGCCAGCCACACACTGACCTCTGCTCCGCTCATCCCTTCAGATCGCTCCGGCATCGAGAACGTGAACTCTGTGGAGGCGCTGCAGGAGACGCTGATCCGTGCCCTGCGGAGCCTCATCACCAGGAACCACCCCAACGAGTCGGCCATCTTCACCAAGCTGCTGCTCAAACTGCCCGACCTGCGCTCGCTCAACAATATGCACTCTGAGCAGTTGCTGGCCTTCAAGGTTCATTCCTGAGGTTTCCTCGAATACTTGACCCCCACTCCTTCCCCTCTGTCCCCCCAGCGGACGGCCCACGAGCGGACTTGGAGACCACCAGCTGGAGACCACCCGCTGGAGACCACCCGCTCTACCACACTTCCCAGAAAACTACACCTGCACCTCCCTCTGTCAATAGACTGAACTATAGCCCAAACATGACATTCAAAGGGGGAGTAGGACCATGAAATGTTATTGTACTGTACTGTAGGGCGTAACTGCCTGTGTGATGGTAATGCATACATACAGACACACTGATTGATGTACATGTTTCCTGTGTTTGTGTGTAGCATACTGTGCGTTTGCGATCGTACAAACGTTAGAAGCACTTTTCTGTATAGTGTAGAATGGTATTTTTTGCATTCATAGTGCAATATGTGACTGCTTTTTGATTTGAGCTGTATTGTTAGGAGTTGAGAAGCTTGTGTACATGTATTCAGTGGAACACATGAATTTGAATAGGTGCTGTGCTCATGTGAACGGTGGAAAATGTAAACCTTAGAGAGAGAAAAAACAAAAAACAGAAACACCCCCGGGTGCTGAATAACTGTCAAAGTGGAATCCTCCTAAATGAGCAGGCGACAGTTAGAGGAATGTGGACGTGAAGCTGTGCTAACGCCTCAGCTTTACTTTGGTCCTCAGTGAAATCAGTGAAGGTTTCATTTGGCTGAGACGAGCAGCAGAAGGTGAGGTCTCATTCAAAGCTTTCTCTCATGCAGTTGTGTGTACTATGCTGTGTTTCTGTCAGTTGCAGTATATTTTTCTAAATTATTTGGGCATTGTGACAAATCAAATGTAATTGTTGTCGCTCCGTTGCTTAGCGACACAGGATTTCTACTTACAGGTCGGTGGAAACACTGAACCATTGAAATCAAAGTTTGGAGTTGAAGCATCTTGAAGATACATTTTCTCTTTCTCTTATATATTTTTTCCATAACAAAAAAAAAACAACGTATTTCTGAGATTCCAGTGTCTGCTGTCCTACTTGTCCTGGGGGACACGTTAAGTTTCCTCAGGCACTTAATGTTGCTGACGCTCGCTGTCACCAGCAACTTCCACTTGCTTGAATGAACCTTGTTTCTTTTTCATTTAAAAAAAACTGTACAGACTTAAGTTGAGCATAGTAAACTGAATAGGTAGGACTGTTCTACATACAAAAAAACGACTGTAATATCACTGAAGTGATTGTAGCTTAAAGAAATAAGCTGAGTCGAGGTGACATCTGAGTTGCTGGTGTTCTGATTGTTTTTGCGATGCCATCTTTTTGTTCCGATGTTGAATTCAGAATGTCTGGCCTTGGATATCCAGAGCTTCTGTCTTTGTGTTGACATTGCTAAACTGTGGCTCTGTTCTCCTCTGTGAAAGGATTGCAGTATGCATAGATTTCTATATAAATATATACACATACTATCATACATACATAAATGTATAGATGAATATATCTATATGAATAAATTTTCTAAATGCCTTCCATGCTGTGGAGTGGTTTGTGTCTCAGCTGTCAATAATGTGTCACCCCATTTATGTAGCATCAGATAAGTTATTTAAACCAAAATAAAATAAGTTATGACACTAACATCATCATTGTTTTGATGATTGTCAGTGTGTGAGAAGTCAGAGAGCTCCTCTGCTTAGAAATATCTGTGAATCCCAGTAAATATGTTTTTTACACAATGACAACTTTGAGACATGTGACCCTATGAAAATGACTGGATCTTCAGGTCAGCTGTTAGGGAGCGGTTCTATAAAGAGGCCTTTGTGCTGTGGAGTGGGACTGTAGCAGTGTCACTGTCCATCAGCAGGTGGCAACAGTGCAGCTTCCACTGTGTGTGTCCACTCAGCCCCTCCCTGCAGCTCACACACACACATCACTGCAGGAAAGTCACGGTTAACATTCCCATGTCTTAGCTAAGAGAGTAATTATGGCTTCAAATCAAGATCACTGCTAGTGGAGATAAGGCTACAAGAGAGCCTGTCTGTTAGACACCAGGCAGTGATGACAGGATTTTGGTCAACAGAATCTTTTCCCTCAGTTTATAGTTTGCCTCATTTGTTAAATGTTAGTTTCATGTTTAGTTCAGAGTGCACATTTAATGTCATGTAATGTAGTCATGATTTAGTCAAGCCACTTAGTGTAGATCTGTCTGCTGTCATGTCTTGTTTCACACTTCCTGTGTTTTATTTTGAAAAGTAACTCCTCTCATTTCAGGTCACTTGCCCTTCCTGCCTCTTGAGTTTCCCGCCTGTGTGATTGTCAGCTCCGCCCTAATGTGCTCCAGCTGTGGCCCATTAACCCCAGTGTATATATATAGTGTGTCTTCCTGTGCTCTGGTTGCCAGTTTGTCCTTTTGTGCGTCATGTCATTTCCTACGAGTGCTTCTATCCGTTTTTTTGTTCTTGCTCTTCGAACCTTAGTGTGAACCTCAGCGCTTCAAGTTTTATATATATTGATTTTTTTGTTAGGACCCAAGTTTTCATTTTGTATCTTTGAATATTGCTTTCAGACATTTTCCAAATTCAGTCTTTTTGTTTTTGACTTTCAAAATACAACAGTGGCATTGGCTCAATGAATTTGCATTCAAAGCAAAGTGTAAAATCCTGAAAACAAACAGGTTAAAGGTGTTTTAGTTACGATCAGGACATCTTTTGTCTAACTAAATCTGCAAAAATAACCAGCAGAAAGATTGTGATGCAAAAAAAACACACACAAGCAAGTTCTCAAAACCATCTTTATTCTCAAGAGCCAATTCACATTAGCTGCATCATCCTCAACCATGAGCTACTCATTTCACCTTCAAGTCCTCCGCTCATGTCGAAGCAACGTCCACAGCTGGACAGTGCAGTACTGGACCACGTGTCCAGTAAAATGCAGAGTGCAAGACAGCAAATTAGGAACAGAACCTTGTGCATCTCGTGGATTGATTCCACAGATCCACTCCTGCACCTACACACACTGAGTCCCTCCCTCCTGCGACGGTTTTCCTGTACGTGTTGAACAGATTAGTTGAACAAGAAGACACTAATACACACAAGGAGAGAAGTCTGTGTCGACGGTGGATGACTGTTTTCTTCTTTCTGATGCTGGTTACACTCCGACCAAGAAGTTGTCATCAGCTGTGTTCGTGTGGAGTTGTGCTGCTTTGTACTGACGGTGAAGTCCAGACACAGACGGTATTTTTTTTTTTTAATTGTAGAACTAATGCTGCACTAATTGAAGTGTTTTTTTCTCATGATTTGTATCATCTTGCTCGGTCGTTTTTTTTTTTTGATGTGGACATGGATTCGAGGGCAAGATGCCAATTTTTTTTTTAACTCTATGCAAAACAGTATGTTCATATTATGCTAACATCTGTAAAAAAAAATCTGCAGTCTGAAAATATACATCCTTTTTCCTTTGTACTGTAAAATAGCTTTTCTATGGTGCAACTCTTGTTATAGGTTTATAACTGAGTAACATTAAGAGTAACAATTCGTGGGAGCGATGAGAGCGTACTGGCACCTCCTCAGGATCAGTAAACATTTAACGGACCGGCAGTCAGCGTTGAGTATGTTTCCATGCACCAACAGCCCCTGTGAGTAGGACCATCCAAGTAATGGCTAAGTGTTTGCAGGCCAGTCAGTTAGTACTCACTGTACAAGAGAAACACATCACATTTGTGAGAACACGTAGAGCACGTTTCCTACTGTCTCCGATTGTGTTTGTTTGGATTTGGGTTAAAGCTGCACTAATTGCATTTGATTGATTGTTATTCGAACGCTGTCAAGGGAAAGCCTGCAACCTGAGGCAGGGGGCGTCAGACAGGGAATTATTGCGTGTCCACTCAGTGGCTACGGATCATCTTAGCACCTTTCAGCTCAGTTTTATGGTGCACGGCGGCACAGTCCTAGACATGCCTTGTTTGCTCCGGACCTTCAGACTAACAGGCGTGAAAGGTGTAAGAGCCTCAGACCACGGTCCAGACCAAGGGACCAGAATTAGGTCCAGACCAGAGTCCATATTGACAACATAACAATGGTTCAGACTGTTTGCATGGTTTGCACCAATTGCATGGAACAAGGGGGCTCCCAGTTTTGAGAACGATTATCACTTTCATCGGGTGCATTGGGACTAGAGTGGCGTACTGGACCTGAAGTTGGTGATTAAAGTAGTACTCAAGCCCATGTAGGTGGTGACGACATGACCTACATCTGTCACACCAAAGTTATTTGTCCACTTGACTTTGGCTGCTGTTATCAGGCTCATCGATTTTTAACGAGCACAGGAAACAGTTGATAAAACTCAATGCAACTCTTTAAGGACACATTTGTTAAACTAGCGAGGTTGTGGAGTTTCATAACTAAACAGCCGACAAAAACAAATCATTTTAAAGTGAGTTTTGGTCTTTTGACCTAAAAAACTTTTAAAAAAGTTGAAATGTCGTGACTATTGAACACTGCTGTACAACCTGGCTTGCTCCTATGGAGTGGAGGTTCAATTTAAGTAAAAAAAAAAACTCTGATATTCCAATGTTCCTATCAGCCTCATGTAATCTCCATTTCATACTTGCTGCCCATAAGCAGGAAGGGAGAGAGCTTGGTCACTGTGGTCCTCTTGTCTGCACTGTAAGTCCACTAAGGGAACGAGAAACTTTAGAAGATGGAACAGCCGAGCGTGTTAATGGGTTCATCAGTGTTTGTTCCCGTAAGCTGTGAGAGCCTGCAGCTAACTCAACATCAGTACATTTAAACATTTACTGTTAAAAGGGAGCAGGGATAACTGTTACCAGAATCCAACAAAGGCCTGTATTTAGTGTTTAATAGCTCACTGCTCTCGTTTCCTCCGAAAATCTCCAGGGGCTTGATAAACCAACTGTGAGCTGACTGGTGGAGAAAGACGTGGCAGCTAAAAAGTTAAAAGTTTCCACCAGGAATTGGCGGAAAACCAAACACTGACGAGACTGAACGGTGGACTCACGGTTCCTCTGGTGGACACGAACGCCCCTTGAATAAAAAAATAATTGTTTGCCCCGTGGTGGCAAAAAAAAAAAAAAAAAAAATCAAAATCAATTAATGCAGCTTTAAAATTACTCACTTTTTATTTTGTGCAATCGTCTTAGCTCTCATTGTGGCCTTTTACCTGTGCAGGGATCCAGAAACATTTACAGTCACTCGGGAACTTAACATTTTCGACCTCAGGAACATAGTTCCAGTTTTGGTTCCCAGGCCACAATGTACATCCTCCAAAAAGGCCCCGCTCCTGAGGTAGTATGTGGTGCTAACAGTACTGTGTGTCAGTGACAGGTCAAACACAATCATACAAACAGCACGTGTGTGTGTGTGTGTGTGTGTCTGTCAACCAGACTGCAAGCAGGCAAGCTACAGTTGGTGCCAGCTTACTGGGGCTGAGCATGGGATTTTGTTGGTGTTTAAAGAAAGTTATGCAGCCAGATTCCTGAGACTAGTCTAAAAAGTTTCACAAAAGAGGTAAGAGCGAGAGAGCAGTGTTGTTACGAACTAATGTCGAGCGTTCAACGTTAATGAAATAGTCAATTACAAAAGACCACCGGATGACAGCTTCCTTTTCTCATTACAAACAGTCTGGTTTGAATCCATTTGAACTCTAATTTGTTAAATATATGTTTAGGATTTTTATACGGCTGCTTCAGATGCAGTTGAAATACAACACAAATGTAGTTAAGAGACTTTTAGGTCCTTTTATTTAGTTCCTGAGTTAAGCTCCTGGGATTGTTTGGTGGATAAAAGGCCAGTATACCAATCAAGTAACAAAATCTAGGACTGACCGAATTCTGTAAATCAGTCTGTTACGGTTGAGTAAGTCATTCCTGCTTGTAATAACTGACCAAATGTTTTCATTGACGTTTTTACTGGCAGGCTCAGAGTATCACATGAGTTGAACAGCACTGAGGAGGTTGAGGGGTGCATGCAAACATAGTCAATGTTCCTTTTACAAAACGGCCGCGGCTCAGCATGGCCCGACCCGACGGGACTGACCGCCTGAGTCTGGGTGCCTGTTCCCCTGTTCATCTGTCTCCCTCTGATTGTCTGTGCATTTTATATTGAGTCTGTACAGTTTGCGAGGTGTGTGTGTGAGGTCCGGGTCATTCAAAACACTGCAGCAAGTCTATTGCTTTGATTAAAAAAAAAAGGCATCACTTCACAGAAAAGAAAAAAATAAAATAAAATAAAATAAACACATGCGGCTTTGAGGAGTATTGTGAAGCTTGCAAAAGCGAGATATACAAAGCAAATGTATTTTTGTCACATTGCAAACAACAAGACCATTGAGAAGCTTTCGGAACGACCAAAAAAAAGAGAGAGAACGTATTGGCTAAAACCCGCCAAAAAATACAGATAAAGCGCTACGTTTTCACAATCTCAACAGCTCCCTCAGTGTACCTTTGTGAAGAGAAATCGGTTTTTGGGCCAGCCAACATTTACTTGGCCTCTGAGTCCCACTGTTTGGTCACAGTGGTGGGGTCTGACCTATGTGTTGATGTAAGCACATGCATGTGTGCATATCCATGTGTGTGCATGTGTGTGAAAGGTATGCTGTGTTTTGAGTGTTAGTGTATATGCATGCCATCATAAGAGGGTGGTCGGCTGGTATGCGAACAGTGAATGTTTGTCTCTGCACAAAGATAACAATACGGTTCAATCAGCCACTTTCCCAACCCACCATAGCACCATGACGTGTCACTGTTTCAACATGCACCCTCCCGTCCACAGGGAGACGCGCCACAATAAAAGAAAGTCAAAGAAAGACGACTGAAAATCGGTGTGTCGGACTTGCGAGCCGCGTTGAGACACTAAGAAACTCAAAGCTGTCAGTGGAACAGAGTCTGCTGCGAGCGGCACGCTAACCCGCGGGTCAAGTCGAGTGCTGGAGTCGCGATTAAAAAAGCCCAAGGCAGGGATTCAACACGGAGGGCATCATTCACTTGGTTTTGGCACAGCATGTGGCATTGTTACACACAAAGAAAGACCGAATACGACATGATTGTCTTTGTATGACGTCAGCGTCATCGTGTGCTTTAGTTTAGTCCTGACCAGTTTGTGGTGATGACGACCAGGCTCGTTTTGTATGCTACCGCTGCATCCCTCTCAATGTCGGAAGCGTGGATGGAGAATATGGGTGATTCATGGTCCACTTTGTAAAAATGAAGGCAACAGACATGGGGGCAAGACTCCACTTCACTCGAATACAGCTAGCATCCAAAATAAGATAAACGGGAGCCCTTCTGTACGGCCATCATTCCGAGTGCTGGCTAATGAAGAAGTTGTTTCTAACTTTTAATATCTAATGTGTACTTTATGCAATTTTGATCATTTCAAGATAACGTCACCAAATTGCTGACTCAGAAGATATTCACTCTAATGTAAACCGAGCTAAATACACTCTTGTCCTTTGACCATGTTGCCGTAGCGCAGAAGCTAACGTCGCTATGTGAGCTGCGTGACACCGAGCACAACTGTCCCAGAAAAGCTCTGCGTCGTTTCTGACTCGGACCTTCGTCTGTCGTGTTGCAAATAATCCGTTTTTTTTCCGACAGCTCTGAAATGCGGCATGACGGCATTAACTTAGCGATGAGCGGCTGTGCGGATACATAACCAGGCCCGTGGAGCTGCCGTCCGTTAGAGTGAGTGAGTGATGCCGTTGTCGTGTCGTGTCATAGATTTTAGCGCGAGTAGATGACGAGCCACAGGACGATTGAAATATCAACCAACAAATGGATCCAATAAAGTCAAGCAGGCAGGCGAGGGGTGCGGGGGTTGTACGTCCGGTGAGCAGCCATTTTGAGATTTTCAACATAAAAGGAAGGAAAATACAACATTTGCATGGTTTCTAATGAATAAACAAGCGTCGATAAAATCACCATTATGCCAACTGTACAATCATCAACACATATTCGAGGTGAGACATTATATCCACAAAAATAACAACAACAGAACAAAAAAAAAAAAAATGTACCCGCACTGTAAGGAATGGTTCCATCCAAAACTAGACCAGAGAGCTACTCCTAACGTATGGAATGAAGTGACACTCAGTAGTGCTAATATAAAGTTCAATGTGACGGCCATTCTGCTGGTTCCACCCCTGAGACCACCAGGGTGCCCAGGCGCTGACGGATGCACACGCACGCACACACACACACATACACACACGCATTCACTTGAATCCATTGGTCAGTCCTCGAAGACCTCCAGGAAGAGAGGAGGGAATAGCTCGGTGGGACACTCCACTTTCATGTGAAGGAATCGGCTGGCGTGGCAGGCGCCGATCATCCGCAGGTCCGTCACCTTCATTAGCAGCTTGGGCCAGAAATGTGCCAATTTGTGTTTGCGGTAGTTGATGTAATGTTCAAAGGCCAGCAGGAACTCCTCTTGGCAGCGCTCGATCCGCTCCACACTGCTCAGGCCGGACCGATCTGAGGACAAAACGAACGTTCATGTTAATCAGTACAAACGCAACATTTAATTTAATATAGAAAAACCTTATAGTGTTTTTTCTTTACGTGAGAATGGCCCCTTTGTATTTAAATACCATTCTCTATGGTGGCCGCCATGTTTTTTTTTTTACAGCCTTTCACACTGGACAAATTAAAAACCTTCTGAGTTTTTAAGGCGACCACAGCTTCTTATTAATGTTCAGAAGGGGATAGGCAGGTGAGAGGTCTTTAGCTGCAACATGCACCATCACCACTAGAGGGCACTAAAGTTAATACATTGAACCTTTAAGGCAGAACTTTCCCGAGGGGATTGTCGCTCCATTGAATGCCCTTATAGTTTGTGCATGCACAATATTCTCTACATTTTCATCCTGGCATTCAGGGGTATGTTTTTCTAGTATAAATAGAAATAGCTGATTGCTGTGTCAAAGCAGGAACACTGGTTGTAGAAGCAGAAAATGCTATTGATTAAACCTCCACGAGTAAGTGTGTCAGAAGACACAGCAGATGGGCAGGTTAACCCCATGTCATGTCTACACGCACGGCACACAGCAGAACATTATTGATCTCCAATGAGATGCAGAGCGTCACGCAGAGAAACGGTGATGGGGTAAAACCAAATAACAGTAGCTGAACAAAGCTCCTTGCAATGATTAGCGTGGCTAATTGATTGAACGCTGGGATAAGAGGCCATTGTGATTCACAGGCAAGTCCTGATATTTTTGTTCCTGCTCTTTTTGAAGTATCTGTAAATGTACAGTTTTAGCACTTTCTTTAAAAACATAGCTTCTGGTCTGGTAAGTCTTTTCCTTGATTAGAAAAATGGTCTGCTCGAATATAAAGGATATGGTAATAGATTAAAATAAGAATAAAAATGTCCGATGCTCACCAGATGAAAGCAGGATGACCGCCTGTAGAAGAGCCACCTCAGAGTCATCCAAGTTGAAGGAGGACAGCGACACGCCAAGGTCGAAGATGGCGTCCGAGACGACGCCCAGGCCCCCGTTCTTAAGCTGACCCCGCGTGACTGCCATCTCCCCGTTCAACGTGAGAGTCTCGCTCTCGGGATCGTAGCGAACAGCAGCTCGCAGCGACATGATCTCCATGCAACAGCCTTTCAACAGGATGATCTGGTCTTCACAAGGCAGCTGAGCAGAAGGAGACAGAAGCGCACCGTTATTGGCAGGATGTGCTTTCACACATTTATTTTTATTTGTCACTTTAAAACTGGAAAATTCACAATTGTATAAATAAATGTAGAAAGCTGTCACTCCCATCATGCAAAATCATGAAAGCATTTACCTGGTTTGAAATAATTTATACATTTTAAATTGTTGGTTCTGGCGTGTAACTTGACTTCACATTGATATTAAATTAAAACTTAAGTTTGTTAAATTATATTTATCACCTGAACCAACAAAACTAGTTGGAACATGTCAACTTTGAGACCTTTGTCAAATCTGCTCAGTATTCTTTAATAACTAAAATAAAATCAATATGAATAAACACCGAATGTGTTGAAATGCTGGTTTATCATGTATTATTCATATTTAAAAAATATGTTAAGAATAGATTCATGATGAATTTACATACAGAAAGTATTATTCTGTAATTAGTTTTGTCTGGTAATCAGAACATGAAGTCATTGGGGGGGGGCAGTGGACAGGACACCCTGTTGTTGTTAAATAAGCTAGGAAACTTACCTCACAAAACATAGGCAGTTTTTTGGCAAAGTCTACCACTCGGGTTATGGCAGGGGTGATAATTTTTGTAAACTGACTGAAGGCTTCTATATCCACTTTGTTTCCTTCAGGTGTATTTGCCATGGACGCTTGACCAATTTCCTCAGGCTGAGAAGACAAGAAGGGCTATCAGTGTCCAAACAGTCTCCATGGTTGTATAAAAAAACCCAGCATGAATGAAACCTAGCACTTAGAAAATAATCGGAGGAGTATAAAATGTGTTAAACATGTGAATGACAGCTAATGCTGGGTACGCACTGTATCAGCGTTTGTTAGCCAGTATCTATATGAATATGTACGTTTATCTTCTGTGTCTCACCTTATCTTCCTTCACCCCCGCTGCACTCTGGTCAGAAGTATAGAATAAATTACATGTTATTTCATTAAGAAGCATAGCTTCCTCGACCTGTTGGATAATCAACAGGAGTCGTGAAGTTTCAATGAAGAACCCGTGTCAAGCCAACTAAAAAGAAGACACGTTAAACTGAAAACAGATGAAAGAGTGTGCAGAAAGAGAACAGTGGAGGACAGAGATCCAAGATGGGTTTCTATGGCGAGAATCAGGCTGAGGACCACGACTCAGAAACACCCAAACGACGACAGTCGACGACGCTTGTGACGATGGCTGACGCGCGTTCAATCGGCCAAAACATCAATCAGGTTTTTTGATTTTTAAATCTCAGATGGGTGCTTTACAGTTCAATACCATCATGTGACTGAAACTATTCCCGTCTCAAACAAAAAGCTCTTTTCAACACTGGTTGGAAAAATATCCTCTTATTCAATGTGCTCAGACAAAAGGTCAGACAAGGAATGGAAGTGATCACTGTCATAATAAAACACACTGTGCAGACTCAAAATTGGCCACAGGATTTATCAGTGCAGATGATGAGAGATATGAGAAAAACAACCGACCGGAACAAATAATAATAAAAAAGGACGGACGCTCTGAAACGCTTTCTGGAGGGTTATGAGTGTTTCCTCTGATGCTGCCATAGAAACCCAATGTAAAGTCAGCAGCTGACAGACTTCCAATCTGGACAGAGCGATTCAATTGCACAGTAAAGAATAAAAATTAGTCAAATAAACCAAAAACATTAGGTGAGAAATTGAAAGGCTGAAGACAGAAAGAAAGAAAAGTGAAACTGCACGAAAAAAAGCAAGTTATTAGTAACAGCAATCAACGATCATCACACGGGAAGACATGAAGAAAAAACACAAAGTAAGATGCTCCATTATAGATAAGTGCAGAAGCGCTGAGAACACACTTTTCTCCATCGTCCAGCTAATTCTCCCCACTCTACAAGGAGATACAAAAAAACACATGGATATATTAACACAGGGATCAGTGGAACAGTGGTGGAGGCGGAAGAGACAGGGGCACGACTTGGAAGGGGTCTGAGAGGGGTGGGAGGCGGGGGGGGTGGACTGGATAAGGCAGAGTAATCGATACAATGAAGCCTGTGGTCAGAGAGGAGGGAGGGAGGACGACGACGTCTCACCAGGAATTTCCGCTTCTGCTTCCAGTGGTTGCCCTGTGCGTTCGTGCTCATGTGGGCCTCAGTCACCATGCGGATGAGGTCCCACTCCTCCTGGGTGGGCTCCAGTCGGTCCCACACCGTCTTCTGCAGCTCCTCCTTTCGACGACGCTCCCGGTTCTCCTCGATCAGCTTCCGCTTGGCCAACCGCTTGCTGTCGTCCAACACCACTGGGGTGGAAAGAGGGGAAAGAGAGATAATGAGAAGGGACAGGAATGGACGGAGGGAGAGGGAGGCAGAGGCACGGCCGCACCGGGGGGGGGGATACAAAACTGTGAATTAACTGCTCAAACAAGAAAGAAAATTACACCAGTAATTAAAAAAAAAAACAATTTCACAGTCACTATGGGAGCTTCAAAAAAAGCAGCATGATGAAAGATATCTCACTGCAAATGTTGACTTTTTTAACATAAATGTTGCAGTGTAGTTGGATCAGTTATATTTCAATTTTTTTGTGAAAAACACCAAAAAAAAATGTTCAAGTTAAATGTCCAGAGAAAGTCCCTAAATCCCCCTTAGAGTAAAAGTTCAGCAGAGTTAATTTCTGATAAATTACCTTCTTAATTCTGTCTATAAAATGTCAGACTATTCATTGTTTTAAAACAAAATATTTAAATACTAAAATGCAAATCTGCAGGTTTGATGTTCCACATTATAAATAACATGAAAGATAGCAGGAAGCAGACAAACACTGATCAGCAGACGCAGCGACAATAATATGAGTCAGGAAGCATTTGGCCGAGGTCAGGAAACTTACAGTCGGTCGCCATTCCCACCGCAATGCATTTCTTGAAGCGACATTCCTGGCACTGATTTCTGGTCACTTTGTCGATGACGCACTTCCCCTCGTACTTGCAGGCATAGGTCGGGTTCAGATTCTTCTGGATCGTCCGCCTGAAGAAACCCTAGAGAGGCAGACGCTCAGATGCTCAGAACACTTTTGTTTTTTTCCCCAGACGAATGAATGAAGCTGCAGCAACGATTCACCGAGACTCGCTGACGTTACCTTACAGCCTTCACAGGTAATGCAGCGATAGTGGTAGCCCGTGGCTTTGTCCCCGCACACTACACATAGCTCATCCTTGTCCAGGTAACTTGGTATGTACCCTGGAGATAAGAACACATTGTCAGTATCAGATTTGGTTGAAAGTAAAAATGTAATTTGAATCATGTAATTAAAGTTCAAATTTTTATTATTATTTTTTAAAAATGCTGGTGTTATGGAAAGTCAACAACCACACGCTCCAAATTTGAACAGCGTCCATATCAGGGATTCGTCTTAATGAGATCAGTGCTTTGACCTCCGAAACTGATCAATAGTTTTTTTGGGGGCCTTTTTGGGGGGCCTTCTGTTGCCTCCACGCCAATCAATACGGAACCCCCAGCCGCCTGAGATCTCCAAACATCAGATGCAACAAGTCCCGCTCACAGATTTGCCACCCCATGACGCTCTTAGTCCTGGATTTACGCTCATTCAACCTAAATTGAAAATGCCAGACATCATTGATTCTTCGATTAAGGAGGCGGCTTCTAAAACTTCAGGGGTGCAACAAAGACACATGGAGCCCAACATCGAGAGACCGTACCTGAAAGAAACAGAAACCTGTCGTAGCGCAAACAATCCAAATCTGACGTCATACCTTTTCTGTGCGGGCCCTGCATCCACTGTAGGTGTGGGAAGTCGGGTTTGAGCTCAGGAAAATACTCAGGCTGATGGTGGAAGTGACTAAGAGGGATCTCCATGTTGCAATACTCGCTCTTAAAAACCGGCGGGCTGGCAGCGTAAGAGCAAGAGTAGTGCTGGCCGGGCAGCCAAGCCTGCTCCATGCAAGGCGGGTGGTGCAGGGGCTGGGGCTCGCAGTGGCCGTACCCGGGCCCCTCACCTGAATACATGCAGGGCTCCCCGCCGCCCTGCATCGCGTATCCTCCCATGCCAACGTGGGGCATCTCATACATGTCTGGTATGCAGTAGTTCATCATGGAGCCCCAGAAGAGTTCAAGGGAAACCCCTTTCTCACAAAAACAATACAAAAATCAGAGGCAAAAGCGCCGAGCTACTAAAAAATATCCCGCTGACTCTAGATAGACACGCAGATACAGCGTCCATCACCCAGAGACCACGGAGGACACCGCGCAACTGTCCCACCTGCCCCCATCCGGCCGATTGAGAAGCAGAGATTTATGACGACGTAGCGCTCTAATCTGGTGCTCCACAAATCCTAGATGTTCCGCAGACACCAGTGATGTCACAGATTAAGACTTAGCATGTTGTCATAACATACCCTGAAGTAAAAGAACAATTCCTTGGGAAGCAAAGTTGCAAAAAACTCTTAAAGAGATGAAAAATGAATGATTATACCTGCTCACAACCATTACTTCACTTCTAAGTATAAGTATCTCTCCTAACCCCCTAACCCTTAACCTCTGGTTATAAAACCCTGTGCTTATCCTGTGGGTGTTTCAGACAGAATCCTTGCTTAGATCACTATTTAGTGAACGTTATGACACTAAGAAGATCTTAAGGAGTTTGACACACACACACACACCCCCAAACAGTTAAGACTGTAACATGTATTTAAGCTAAGGCACAGAAAGAAAATGGTGGAGACGGAACACTTGACTGCATTTTAAAATAGTAATTCCTGAGGTCAAGAAGAATAACCAAAACAACTTCAGGTGAGATACTGGACAAAATAAATAAACAAAATAAACTTCATTTTCAATCCGTTATTTGATGTAAACAATTAAATATATTTTGTTTACATACAAATTGCATTGCATTTTTAATTACAAATAATATATTTTTAAATAGTAAAATGTATTTACTTTATTTGCGCTAAAATCTTACACACATATACGTACATTTTTTTTTTTTAAATGGATCGGGCACTTTTCAGCCTAAAATAAGAAATGACGGTGAATCACAAAAATCAATACTGGTTCCCCAAAGTCTAAGACACGAGCAACGTATTGATTGACACATCGCATGATCTGTTTTAGAGAATACAACGGCCCGACTCAGCCATATTGATTAGGCCTCCTGTTCTATAAAGATGGGATAAGCCTCATGGTGATGATGTCTTTCTATTGTAATTAATTATAATTTCTTCAATAAACGTGCTGTTCTGGATAGGATGGAAACACAAACACACAAACAGACAAACAATCTTTAAGAATCCAAAGGGAAGCTCCTTGTTAACAGGTTGTTGTTTTAAGGTTATGAACTGATTTGAGGTTTTTCATTTTACCGTAGAAATCACTGGAACAGAAACAGTCAAGTTTATCTTTTATGTGAAAATGTGATGTTTACTTTTACTTTTCATCCATAAGGTTAATTTCTCTGATATTTCCCATCAATAGTGTTGTGTTAAAATTAAGAGCCGAATCATTGGAGCTGAGGGCAAATCATTCTGTAAACAAATATATGAAGCGTTGCTGTAGAATGATTTGATGTAAAGCCCATGTGAAGTATATTTTTCACTTTTCATTTCATTTAGACTATTTTCAATTAAGACAAATTCAGCAGTAGTAGGCCACAGCTCCATTTGAATGACTAAACATGACATTAACTATACTATACTAGTAGTGTATAGTAATCAATATAAAGAGCCAAATAAGAAAGAATAGATATGATTATGTGGCATGATTTAGTTTTCTGTTCTGAGGCACATGGCGGCAGCTCCACAGAAGAGGAAAAATATTAAATCTAAAGGTCTAAAATAAAGCTAACTTTACATAATTACTGATGTCTTTTCAGTAAAACTATATAAATTACTAGCAGCAATCTCCTTTGATCCCACCTGCTATTCAAGAAAAACCTGAAATCATGCATGAAACAAGAAACAGAGGGTTATTCATCTGTCTTTTTTAGGTCAAGATCTGATCACGCAGACGTCTTTTATCTTCTTACTGAATGGCCAGACTAAGTACTAGAACACAGAACGGAACGAAGGTGGGACACAAACATGGGACGTGTGAAGGCACGAACACATGGTGAAGTCTGAGCGAAGATGCGTGCAGTTTTGGCTTTAAAATCCCTGCTGCTTGCACTGACCTGAACTCTGCGCATCACAGGCAGCCTGCACGCTCGCAGTGCCCGATCAATACCCTTGGCGTATGTGGGATTATGAAGAAATACAGATAATCAGGCCTGCGATGAACATTGCACACCGAGAGATGAAGCATTTTGAAGTTTTGTTTGATATGAAATATAAACACATTGGAGTTCTTTGGGATATTGGAGACCCCTCCTGCACCGGAGTTAAAGCCTAGTTCATACAGCTTGAATAATAATCAACTCAGAAGACCTTTTTTACTGAAATAAAATCTCACACAACTGAAAAGAATTATGTATATTAATTACACCTTATATAATGTGGTATTATTGTCTTCTGCTTTGTTGCTCTTTTCTCATTAATTCAGTGAATTATATTTCCACGTTGGAAAGAATGGCATGGTCCATATGATCCGGTATCATGCATGCTTGTTTAAGTCATATTTAGTGCTAGTTCTGCTAATCCTGTAATAAGGAAACCTAGAGACAACAAGCCTGAAAAAAGGATTACGTGTCCAGATATAATATGGCACTTAAAGCGACTTAAACGTGTCACCCGACTTATGTTGAAGTGACAACTCTTTTTAATCTCATTAGATGTGGAGATCTGCATGGCAGAGATGCATTTATGTACCATGACACCGCTACTGCAACACAGTCCTGAATGATCTGATAAAGTGCTCTTGACTCGTGAAGCATTTTGGGATAACCACGCTAAATTTAATCCCTTTTCCATGGTTTCAAAGTTCATTTAAAATGAAGTTAAGAATATTACTGTGCTTCCTTTGCTCTTGTTCAGTTCGCTGTCGATGCGTTAGGTTGGATGTTTCCTGTTCCTTGTCACGGCTGAGTCGGTCTCTCAAGTGTTTTCTTTGCCCTCCCGGTGTTTTCGTTGAAGAGCTAATGTACTGTGACTTTGTATAATTGCTGAACTCCTTGTCTTTATTAAAATACTTCATTCGTTACAACATCAGTTCTGGGTTCTGGTCCTCCTTTTTCTCAGTTGGGACAAACAGACTCTCGGTGTAATATTTGCAACCTCCTCTGCATGGAGAGTTTCAGGTTTACAGTCCCAAGGCATAAAACAAAACACTACTACAGAAATAGTTTTGTTCCACCTCCAATTGTTCACTTGAACAACTTGGGGGCTGTCCCCACAGGAGCCCTCTCACTGCGGTGCTTTCTCCTTGTTCAAGATCTCAGTGCAGCTTTTATTTTGTTTTAACATTTTTTTTCCATCTTCCTTCTTGCTATCTATACATTAATGTGTTTTACATGCTAAATTAAAAGCTTGTACGAAGGTTAGGAGTAGCTTCTTTTTTGCCCTGTGTAATACTGTATATACAGGTATTTCATTTGTAATATTTATATATATTTATATAGAGAGAGAATTCATTAAAATTACAGAAAATACTCATACACTGAGATCACATATGGAATGACCTTTAACAGTCTATGTTGTTCATATTATAACACGCTCAGACATGTCTGTAACAACCACTGAATAATTAAAACTGAGAATGAAATATTGATGCTCAGGTACAAAGCAGAGCAGCATGTATATATTAAATATTAATGTCTACATATCTTTTAACTAAATTACACATGTCATGCTGAGACGTTAGGTGTTAGAATCTGTGCTAACGTTTGATTTAATTTCATCTTGAAGGATTTCACTAAAAGCTCTTATTCTATTATCTCATTTTATTCTTTTCTGAGTGCTTGCTTATTATTATTAGAAATAATATTTGTTCTCTGGATGCCGAGTTTCGGTTTGGATCGGGGACATCTGACTGTGACACTGTCCTTGTTGTTGTAGCCGACTCCATCTGCGTCACCCTGCTCTTCAGCTCTGGCAAAGCGCTTACTGCCATTTGTGGTAAAAACACCACAAATGATGCACAGCGGGACAAAGTTGTCACGGACACGAGGTGGAAAACAGGAGGCTCTACCTGACGCAGATGGGTTTTAACAGCAGCGCGTGAACTTGTTTGGCGACGGCTTGAGCAGAAGCGTACGCATCTATACTGCATTAGACTTGAGCTTTCACCGACGATACTATGACTCGCTATTTTCCTTTTTAACTCATAATGAATTATGTACATGAAGATTAAACATTTTTACTATTTCAGATCAAACAATCAGACTCAAATCTCACCAATAAAAAAAGAACATAATTGGTTTTTTTTTTTTTTTATTTCCTAACCGTACAAACCTGAGAATGAATGGATGATCAATGTATATTATCTGGCTGGGTGAACATTTAAAAAGGCTTAACAAGGGATTACAGGCTCCCTCCATTAATAAGTGTGAGTGTGTGACAAGTAGATGTGATCAACATGCAACAGCTGCTAAGAGGCTGGCCCTCCGAGGCAAATCTGCTTGCAAAGAGGCCTTGATACCAGTTTAACTTTTTGATGAGGTGATGTCCTTGACTTGGACTAATCTTGTTTGGAGTTTCTTAAACAACTGTGAACGAACTGTTAAGCGTCAGACAGACAAAGTCAAACGCGTCTCGAAACCGAAGCAATCTGGTGTCTGAGCGGACAGAGGGAACACCTGTGGGTTCTCCTCGGGAGGTTTCATGATTCGTAACGCAGCTGGTTGTAACAACATTTCTATTTCTCTGATTGTGTCACGATAAAAATGAAAAAAAAAAAAAAATAACGTTTTGAATTTCTAGCTAAGTTTGCCAAAATATTTATTTTTTGCTAAGAAGCGTGTACAAGAGAAAAATATTTACGTTTAAAAACGTGCCTATTTAGAAACAATGTTATGTATATCAAACATTTCCGTATTGAGAAAGTATACATTATTTAATGAATCACAGTGAGCATACATTAATGATATAAATATTATTGATCATATTGAGCAATTACAAAGCTACTAAAATATGTTATAATTTTCTAAATAGCAAAATGTAAAACATATTTAGACATTTTAAATCTTATTTTTTCTTACCTTACTTTTTTTTTCACTTTCTCAGATGCTTCTCTTTTCTTAGTCGAATAAAAAAAAAACATCTTGCAATAGTATTTCCTGAAGAATGTTCCCCGGTCGAAATAATGCTGAGAGAGAACCATACGTATACGGTCCGACAGCTTCCTCCAGGCTGAAGCAAACCTTCCTGTTTTCTGCCCGTGTAAACAGGAACATAGATCCTCTATCAATGGCACCTCAGTGCAATGGCCCCGCAGCAGGCTTTTGCACAGATATATTCCCTCCCTGATTGATTACTTTAGGCCATGGGGTTTAAAGCCGGTCATGAACAATTTTAGGACGTGAGGAAGCTCGTTTCCCTGAACTGACATGATGCCCTGAGTCAGATGTCCCCGGCTACACTGTGTTACCCGAGGAGGGCAAATTAGTTGAAACCTTTCCCCTTAAAGTTCACGGTAAGCTCAAGGGGGAAAGCAGAAGGCTCCAATTGGTAAAGGTTAGAGTTTGAGGATTTCAGGATTATCCTGCACTTTAGGAAGGAATCTATTTTAGATGCTGGAGTTTGATTTCACATTAACTAGAGACAAAAAGCGTCACTTGAACCCCTGTGTGTACAGAGTGCAGCAAATGATCTCTTGCTTGCAATCACGGCCACTGTTCATATTCTGTATGCTGAGCATTCTCTTGCATCAGAACACTGGCCATCCCGCCAAGTGGGATTTAGGCGTTTAAAGTGATCCAAGGTTCAAGTGCAGCTCCAGGTCGTTCACCATTGAGGACTTAAACAAGAGCTTCTCATCTGAAAACCTCTGTCTTATTAACATGAAAAAGGTTATGAGAACATAAGGAATCAGTGTATGGTGCAGAATATTGGATGAATTATAGCGCAGAAGAAAGAAAGAGGAGAGACAAACAATAACATCAGGAAAACACCAAAAAATCTGTGGTCATCTCCCAGCCACCCACTCAAATAATGATACTACTGGATGTTTGTTCTCATTTATGCCATAGTTATTATTTTGTTAGAGGATCGTCTTAGTCTCCTGCATCCTGCCTGGGACCTGCTATCAGAGTACACACTGAGCTGAATTCAAATTTCCTAGCTCTTCTATTTGTAGAAAATGTCTTTTATTATCCAAGGAAATATTCAAATCTTTAGTTTGAGTGAGAGAATATATTTAAAAATGCCCCGTAAGTCGTGCTCCTTTATTAAAAAGTTTTTAATAGCTATAGACACAAACTTCTTCAAGTGCCAGAGTCATTGTCACAAACAGTCCATCAGAATTCCTTTTGTTCCCTCCACTGACCCCAATGAGACTTCTGTAAATGAGCTGCCGCTGAGCGACGGATGTAACGATCAAATCGGCCCGCAGCCATTTCTCGGGGCCAAACGTTATTTAATGAGATCTCTCCTGAGACGCATACAACTGAACCTCAATTAAACTTACACACCGCAACACACGCTGACAAAACCAGATCAAGAAAACTTTGGAGAGCTCAGAGTAGGTTATTAGATCATTAGACATAAGTAGAACAGCACTCAGCTGAGTGCACACGTTAGTTAAAAAAAGCAATCATGATTATAATAGTAACAATATATGGAAAAATAAGTAAAGGAAATGGTAATTGCACAAAACCACAGATAGAAACAGCCTAAAGGCTAATGTCATATCTCACCTTGTTAAAGAATAAGACAAATCTGGACCTGCCCATATCTGCTCCAAAATTAAATTGGTTCTTCCTTTCCAAAAAAGAATGATAAAACATAGTTCCCTCCTCGCAGAGGTAACAGAGATCAGTGTTAAGGCTTTAATGAACGAGAGCCGTGACAAGTCCAAAACCTGCTCAGTTAAAGGTACAAGTAGATCTGCTCCAGCAAATTCTTCACAGCGGATGATCAACATCATCACGCGATCTCGTTCACCTCACTGACCGCCCAGTTTCGGATATATTTTGAGATATCAGTGGACAGTAAGCTGCTAACTTTGGCAGTTTCTTTAACTCAGAAAATCTTCTTTTTTATATTAGTCCTGACTGAACAAAGAAACTGAATCCAGGCTGTTGAGTGTCAGAAAAGCATGTATAAGTATTTATCAAGATACTCTCTGACTCACTTTAAACTGCACTGAGATATTTTTTTTTTAAGTTTTCGCAGACAGTCATCAGAGAGATCGGGAGACAAGTCTTGTCCATTCAGCCCAGACTGAAGTGTCCTTGAATGCACCAGTGAGCAGAAGAGAGTATCTAACAGCTGCCAGCCATGATGGATGGCCTAATGTCTGTCCTGCCTGTCCTCCAGCTCTCTTGACTGTGAAGATTTTTGGATGAATGGTTCTCAAGAGAATTGAAAACACAGACAGCGAATAATCTAAATAAACTCTGCACAGCAGTCCAACAGATTCCATTTTTTTATAGGTAGTTGTGACTGCTCATCTGATCGAGTGAAGTGCAGCGCTGATGTCGTCTCAAACATTATCTGACACGGAGGAAAGGGTTACGAGGTACGAGGGCAGTGAAGCACAATATCTACCCCCTCACGAATGAGGGACTATTACTGCAGAGAGCGTAGGCAGCTTCATTTCATGCCAGGACCCAAGAAAGTGCAGTGTTGACTTTGAAGTTATTTGGATGACACTCTCAAGAAAACTGCAAGGGGAATTACCCCAGGCCAAGCGATCAGCCCCTCAGGCAGTGCACTGCTCGCTTTTGAAATGGGCCTCCCTCTCCTTGAGTTTTATGAATAACTGTGCCGGAATTTAAGTGACCGGCGGATAAGAGTGACCAGAATAGAGAAATAGAGGGCGGGTAAAAGTATCCGCTTCATGTTTAAAGTTAAAATTCCAGTTAAAAATGGGACCAAGTGAAGGTAATTCTTTTCAGACTTCTTAACCTTCATCCCAGCAATAGAATGCAGGACTAGATCAGAAAACATATACACTTGCATGCATGTTACAATGCAGAGACATCTGCATCTATATATTTTAATTTTAATTTATTCCTTCAAATACGTTTCATCATATAATTTGATTTGGGATTCAATAACATTAATAGTATGCAATAATAATAATTAATATATTTCGTAAAACACCAGTTGTCTCTGTTTTTGAGGGCTTCGTTACCATTTTTGTTGGAAAGCAAAAAGCCCACGAAAATATGAAAAACCCAGAGAAAACATATTTTCTCGTAATGTTGAATCACCCACATCTCCTGATCTAAACAGAAGCAATCATGTCATCGAAGGCATTCAACAAGATGTCAAGCAAAAGCTGAAGGAGGTTAGAATCAGAGGGTATGCAATAATGATAATTAATATATTTCGTAAAACACCAGTTGTCTCTGTTTTTGAGGGCTGCGTTACCATTTTTGTTGGAAAGCAAAAAGCCCACGAAAATATGAAAAACCCAGAGAAAACATATTTTCTCGTAATGTTGAATCACCCACATCTCCTGATCTAAACAGAAGCAATCATGTCATCGAAGGCATTCAACAAGATGTCAAGCAAAAGCTGAAGGAGGTTAGAATCAGAGGCAGCTCGTCACGAGTGCTGCGGACTGACAAGAGAGGAGGAAAAGCAGTGCTGAGAGGGAGGTAAATATTACCATTTTGAATGGCCTCATCTTTCCAGCGGGGGGAGCAATTTTCTGCTGGCTCTAAAATAGATGGGAGAGGCACTTTTAAAGAAAGCTACTCGCTCAGTGAAACAGGTGGCAGAGGCAGACTCACGCTCCTCCGCCTTTCATATCAAATCAAATGCATTCAGCAGCATCAAAACATGTTTTTCACAGTGTATTTGTTCTTCTCGTGGTTTTTACAGTGACTACAGTGTCCTCATGTGACGCATGTACGCTTGTGTCTCTTGAGTGTACTGGAATCAATAGCATGTGTCAGGTCAGCGGGGTCCATGGAATCGGCTTAATCTACGCATGATGGGTAATTCACTGTGTGAGGTATCTCTGTGGTGTACACGGAGTGGCTCAAATAGTCTGTGACAACCCCTTCTAAAATAAATCGGGGTCTTTTAAGGTCAAACTTTCTTAGTGTGTGCTGGAATGAGGGGTAATGGTGTAAGATGAGGGTTTTTGGTGCACAGTGGCTTATCATAGTTCAAACTCTCAAATCAACAGAAAATTAGGCAAATAACGAATATTGCAATATGTTTTTTTGTTTAAATAGAACTGAAACTAGATCGTTACTCCACGTTTAAAAAGCAATATTTCCTGAGGCCAGTTAAACGAGGTCCTCTGGTGGTGAAGACAGTTCATTGGGAAACTGCACAAGTGGTTTTACGATGTCAGAATACGTCTTGGAAGAGCCGAGCTCAGCAGAATGTAGTGAAAATTTGGTTTCATGTGGCAGAGAATGGGCAGAAGATAAACATCCTGCTCAAATAAAACCCAATAATAAACAAATAACGACTTATGACTCAGTTAAATTATATAGCAATTTCTGGATTCTTATTTTGTTTAATAACAGACAAAGCTTTTTGAATCTGACACTTTTCTAGATGGCAGCCGAGGTTCATGGAGATTGGTGTAAATGCTACAGGGTGGACCGAGTTGAGAGTTTGAACGTCCACTTAATGCCACTTTGAAGAAGTCCCCAATGGAGTTCTTGTAATTTTCTCTCTATAAATCAGATTTGGAGTGGACCTTACAGGTATACATGCGACTTACCTGACATACTGGTGGGTTCAAGGCCTAGACTTCATCCTCAGAGCCTCCTCAGACATCTGGGTACATAGCAAGCTGAAAACACATGGGATAAATGGTCAATCACTCATGCTGCTCTCATTGTAAATCCAAGTCATGTAGTTGGGCTAACTGCTGGGCCGTCGCTGCTGTGAGAATTTAATGAAACAACTAGAATAATGTGAGAAGAGGACACACGCAATCAGCATCTTATTATTTATCTTCACATGTCCTGCATCCCAGGGGAGAGACGCGCAGGCTGCTCAGAGGAGGTGTTTGTCTCTGTGTAGGGGGACATCTAGTGGTCAAATGTAGAAACGCGCGCCCCAATAACAGTGGAAAGGAAAGTGTGAGGTGAAACTTGACTCCGAGGGTGCTGATAAGGGAACAAGAGCTGCAAGCAACAACTGCTCTGTTCACTCATGGGATTCAAAATTCTTACATCGACACACACACACTCTGCGCCAGTCAGCAGAGTAACTCATCATACATAAAGGCTCCGGCAGTGGAAACAGTCTAATTACCAGGATGGAGCGCTCAGCCTCCCGCTGCAGCGTCTCCTCTGCCAGACGGTGTTGTGTATAGGACACAGATGCAGCGCTTGTCTCCACAAAGTCACACTGTGCATCTGCCTGCACCATAACTGGCTGCGGTAAGAGGAGAGACCAGGAAGCTCAACGTCCTTGACTGTCACTCCTCGAGACTTTGCCTCCACATACACTCATCTTGGAGTGTAGGGCAGAGCAGCGCAACGTCTCGCCGTGCCCTCATCAAGACCCCGGACTGCCTCACCCTTCGAACGAATTCAAAACTCTCCCATTTGCAGATTTTGCACCGTCAGCTGCCAAGTCATTAGCTTTGATTCACGACGGAGTTCTAACAGCATGCAGACCTACAGCTGGGCCTGTGTGAAATGCTACAAGCAGCCACTGGAACCAGCTTGTTAGACAATGACACCAAAGTTAAGTAATCCTGAAACCACAAGGTCTCATTTTCTGGTGTGTGCGCACAGATGCACACGGCAACACATGCAGGCACGAACACATTCACTCCTCTCTAGCCTTGTGAGGACACCCATATTCATATATGAACTAGAGATAAATATATAGATATTGTGGAGGTAGCAGGGACAGCACCTTGGACATGTGTTCTTATAAAAGTAAGAGACATGATTATTTTTATAAGAACATGTTTGCTTTGTTCACTTTTAATAATAGGAGGTATATTCATGATCTACACCCAGATCCAAACTGTCTGCTCAGAGTCATGGCGAGGAATGTAACCAATGGTTACAGTCCTCCACAGATGTTCCATACAGTACATTACACACAGAAGCATATAGAGCTGGACAGAGTGTATGGATTTCAACTTGCCCTTCACAAACAATTTGCCATTCAAGGACAGAAAGACCTCTTTGTGAGACGCTTTGACCCTGGTGGATCGGGGCAACATATCCAAATTACTCGCCATAGTTCCAAATGGCTTTACATGTGAAGGTCTGTACTGTATGGGGTGCTGGGGTCATAGATGGAGCTAGTGAAAGAGCTGCCTCTTCACTGGCTGTGTAAAAACAAGACACACTCAGAGAAAGCTGGAGTCTTTAAAGCCTTAAAAAAAAATATTCGTATTCCAAAATGCTCAGGTTTATTCGACAGGACTCTCAGGCAAAGTAAGAAACTGAAAATCCTTTTAGCTCCAAGGCTTTTCTTTGAATGCGGCAGATGCCATTACGGAATCTGACGGTTTGCCTGTTTCATCATGTTGAATAGTTACAATGGGCGCAAGAAGCCTTTCAGAACTGAAGACATATATTAGAAGCAAAGCTTTCATTTATTTGAATTATAATTCTGCTGGACTGGGAGGAGTGATCAAAGTCACAGTTTCAGATCTTTAACGTCTTTCTTCCTATATTTTTTACAACATGTAAACCGTTGGGTTGGAGTTAGATAAACTTAAATAAACTGAATGTGCATCCTGGGTCCTCATGAGCCTCATGCTGAAAGAAATATCTGGTGTAAAATTGAGGAAACAATTAATAAAAGAAACTATTAAAATAGCCAAACTCTAAGAAGTCCGTTTTCTTACCCACCCTAACGTGAGTTCGAAAAAGTCCCTGTGAGTAGACAGAGAGGAAAAAAAAGGAACCACCAACGTGTTACAGCCTTCATAATTCCTTTGCAATGGAACAACAGCTGGCTTGAAAAGCATTATGGGAAACTGTGCTGGGTTTACTGCTTTTTACCCTAGAGAGCATTTAATATCCAGACATATCCAGCTGGTGAAATCCTGAAAGCTGGTTCATCCATACAACAGGTTTTTGCAGCTCTAATGAGGACACGGACCGAAGCGCGACAATATTCTGGCAAGAACGAACGCGAACACAGATGGAAGGGGGAAAGAAAAAGATAAACAGACAATGTATGCGCTGCGATGCACATACAGACGGAAAAGAGAAATGATCGTGAGGTCGCAGCAGAGCCCTGCGATAAGGAGATACAACACAGAGAAACTCCATTTATTAATAAACTCCTATCGGATTTCTGCATCTATAGAGAGAGCGGTGGAGACTATTGGCTGGAGGAAAACTGTCGGCTCCAGTTTCCCCTGATGTTCAAGTGTCCGTCCCTAACTATTGGGTTCGCCAAGCTGCGTCTAGATTCAGTTTCAAGATGGTAAAATCCCCAGACTTGATAGTTCTAAAATTTGCATCACGATACTTTCAAGCAGGAGAGTTGCAATTCACCTCGCTGTGACGATAAAGAAAACCCAGGAGGCCTGACACACTCTTTTATATGAACGCCTTTGGTATACTCTTCATGTAAAGATGATGTTCCGCCTCTGAAGAAACACATTATCTGGACTAAAATACAATTTGAACTAGGACAACCTGGTCCCATCACGCAGGAGGTCCACAGATGGCAATTTATTTTGGAGGGGAGAAAAACAATCTTACAGCTGAGTGCTTTTTGTTGCTCTCTAATTGTACATTAGTGTCCCAAATACAACGACAAGTGACAATAATGGACTTCCACCGCAGGCATAAATTAGCTGCAGTGGTGGAGAGCGGGGTTGCCCGAGTCCACTGTTTCCATTCTCATCGAGCTTTGGACTCTATTTCACTTCTCTGCTTGTACCAAGAGATTTTTTTTTTCATGCATTAAAAATAGAGAAAACCAGGTTGGTCTTTTCCTGGACAACTTGTTTGAGTCCTGACTCTGTGCAGATGGGTGACAACCTCTGCAAGATGATTTGGATTCAAAATGGTCTGGGTTGAATAACACTGGAGAGTGAGCTGTTAAGATTCTAAATCATCCAGGTCATTACGTTTCCAAACCATGTACGAAGGCAACTGGACTTGCTTGAGGATCGTGGAGAACGCAGGACAGGTTATGATGTGTCTCTGATTTTCTCTGCTTGCACTCTGTGCACATATTGATTTCTATTTCCTTGACTGACCTGAAGGAAGCTGCATTTTTCCGAGATGAGAAACACTGAGCAATTTGATCTGCAGACTCTGTGACTGTGAAAATCGTGTGTCACGGTGTTTATGCAGAGGTGTTTGCGTGTGGGCATGTATGCACATGAGCTAACATACCCCAGCCTTCATACTGGCAGCGCTTCGCTACCACAACCAGACACGGCCTTGCCCAAAGGACTGTGCCTTAAAGAGGCAGTTGTTTACTCTCATCCAGTGCCTACTTGTTTAAATAGCAAATCCTGGTGTAGTCAGGAACATTGTTGGCAGCAGGAAGTGATCAAACAAACTGTAAACACATCACACTTTCAGAACGAGACTCAACATGGGCGACCATCTGCAAACACTGGTCTGGTTGAAGGAGAGAAATGCTTGAGAATCGTTTGTTAAAATGAAAATAATAGCAATAGATGTAATGATGCTAACGACAACAGGTGATAGCAGTTGGCCCGGAGGGCAAATAAGAAACGTATGCTTAATTTGGTGGACTTGTTTTGCTTTGCTTTAATGAACCAAAACATGCATTATAACGACTGGACACAGAAATCGAGACCACTGCAGTGAATTAAATGTCTCGCCCAACCCATAATCAATGAATAAAATGTATTATTGTAATGTATTACGTAAACTAAGTACTACAGTAAACATCAACACAATAATTTATTTGTCTTACAAGTAATGTTGTTGTACTTCCAGTGTATTCAACAGCTGTTCATGTAATGACTACCACTTACTGACATTGTCCTCTATTGTTATACTATGCATTTATCAAACACAAACAGACAAAACCACTTGTCAGTGTTTTTTATCTTTTACACTGAATTCAAAGCACCGATGTCTCTCTTTGATTTCCCTTGGCTGAGGATCAGATCGGACGCCTGAAGCCAGCGACGACAAAGCTTGAGAAAAAGGCAAAAGCCAAAGTCTGTAAGTGAGTCACTCGAACGGAATCGTCTGAAGACGCTGGTGACTCAGTTTGGCATCGAATGTATTTGAAACAAACTGCGTGGAACCTTTCCACACGGTCTCAAGGGGTCGCTAAAAGTTGTTGCTGGCACCAGTCGCTGTTAGATTATCACCACAACTGCAGCCTAAACGTCGCTCATGTGAAAACATAATCTATATTAACCGGTTTCTTTGACAGCTCATCACAACTGCAAACAGCCAGAAGGCCTCTGTGCTTTGAGGTCGGGCTCAAAAATGCATCTGGTCTGTTCAGTGGGTGTGTTTTATGCCTCTGGTTGGAGACAGGGCGGCACTGTGAATGCTGTGTGTGAGCACTTCCTTCTCTGCTCTGGGAACAGCTACCACATCCTGCATTACAAGAGGAGCAAGAACACTATGTACTGTACATTGTGAATGGCTGCGCAACTTTGTGGAACGTATCGAACGACACGGATAGCAATGGGGCGCTGCTGTTTGCACACACACACATAAATAAATCATGTGGGTCCATACAATGAGTCTTAAATCTTTGATTGTGAAGTTGTCTACATCACATCATTTGGAGTTTTTGATAAAGTGAGAGCTGGCCCAGTTGTGCCGCTCAGGGGTTAGACTGTTGGGGGACGGACGAGACAAAGAGCGTCTCTTTCCTTATATTCCTCTTCAGCACATTAGTGCATCAATGCAGCTGCCTTGACTTCTTTCACCCTTGTTTTATTTTAGCAGATCCAAGATCGTGGTGTCGGTTTGTCGTGGATTAACTAGATTATCTTAGTTATGCAATAAAACTACCCATACACTACAATCTTAAAAGCAGAATTGACACTGAAGCAAATCTGTGAAGTGATTTGTGAACATGGAATATATAGATAGATATATATATATACACACACACACCCACATACTGTATGTAGCAGCACTTAAGTCTCAATCTTTCCCAGATAAAATGAAAAACCACACGTCCTGTCACTGCCGCAGATCTACATGAACGACGTGTCCCAACTCCAAGCCAATTATCAACAAGCATTGAATGCAACAACAAACAATAGGTACTGTGAAAACAACAAAATGAAAAAACCCACAGTGTACACACAAGCCTGGGTTAAGACAGGAAACAGGAAATAGGCCCGTGATGTGGAACACGCTTTATCATTGACATCGCAGCCGGAGAGCAGTTACATGGTTATTGCAAATCAGTTCATGATACAAACAATAAACCTCTTCTAGCTCTCCCCAAGAAAGGCCTGACATTTTTATGTCTTGTATTTTCTTTTTTTTTTTGCTCTTTACAGCGCATCGCAGGTGAAACTCCTCTCTTAAATCTCTTCAATCATAAATCATCCTGATGTCTTGGCATTAGACTTGTGTATCACCGATACTATTTCCTACAAATCTGTTTAAACAACCTCGGCTTCACACGCTTTCATCAAATGTCAGCGCTACCCCGCGCAACCTTCTGTCAGTGAGAACAAGGGCAACGGATCTTGGAAAGGACAATGACGGCAGCACAACAGGCCATCAAAACAGGGCAGAACCTTTAGGCGTAAAACAAGTCCACATTCCTTGGGTCTGACATAAAGTTAATGAAAAACACATATGCTTTGAAGCAACTTCCGCCCACTTTCAACCCTGAAGAGCATTTTCCTGGCTGCTGCCGCCGCTGCTGTCACCAGAGAGCATCCTGTACAGCAGCAGCTGTCAGCCCGAGAGATGGCGAGTGAGTGACTGGATCAAAGGTTTCACCCTCACCGCGCTCATGCCTCAGAACAGCTTCTCAGCGAACACCTCGCTCACGAATGCTCCACCGTGGCAATGTGAAGTTCAGTGGGAGGGGGAGCACGGTAAAAAAAAAAGAGTTTTCCCTGCGTCACTGAAGTTCTGATATTTTAGAAGGATCCCGTTTCAACTATGTGTCTGAAACGCTTATTTGATTATTATGTTTGATGTTTTCAGAGAAGCTGAGAAGACAGCGAGTTTAATCGAAAAAAAAACTCATCTTTTTATCGCACAATTAACGTCACCATGCATTTTACAGTCAACTTGGCTCAAAAAACTCCCTTTCCCTCCCGAAACGCCGTTCAGTGGACATTCAAGTTTAGATTATTTTGTCACATAACAGCTGAGCCTGAGGTGGTGATGTCAGCAAAAACGCGGCTGTCCCAGCTGCAAAACGAGGGCTCGCTGCATCATCCTGTTTCAGGAAGTTTCGACTCCTGAGTTCAAACGAGTTCAAATGCCCAGGGACTCCCTGAGTCTAAATTGAGAGTTCTCTGTGTTACTCACTATCTTTTTTACACAGGTTAGCGGAATGTGTGAGGTCAAAGGGACGTACAGTATTTACACGGGTGGCGGGTACCTCGGTTACCCCACATGCTGTCATTTGTGTCACGAAATGAACCGAGTCCTGAAGCTTTAATCCTCAGGATCACATCAGATTGCGGAAAACATCATAAATCTGCTTTGAAAGCATGAAAAAAAAAAAAAAAAATCTCCTGAGGCGACTTTGACTTTGTGCTCCTTCCTGTTTTCGCTCCATCATGCACAAGTGTCCTTGTGCATGATGGCGTTCCACTGACGTCTGCCTTTACATTCATAGGCTCATTGCACAATGGAACTAATATCCAGCATATGAGAGACTCTGATTCCAAAACTTGATCCATGATAATCCATCAGGCTAAAGTAAGACCGTGTGTAATAATAGGTCAGATTAAATCCAAATTTCTCCTCATGACGCACCAAACATGTTTTGACGTAACCGAGTCCAGAATGAGAGCCATGTTGATATCCGTAAGAGTCCCTACAGTCTTAACTCAGAATGATGCCAAGAACAAAATAAAACTAGAGTGAGCATCAGTTAAGGACAGGAATGCCTCGCTGATGAGAGAGGCCAGAGGAGAACGGCCAGACTGGGCCCGGCTACGCTCGTGGTTCTCAAACTTTTTCTGGCAGAGGCTGAAATATGTTCTCACAACACCAGCCCAAGCAACCGAAAAAAGATTTTAGGATTTTTTTGAGGAATGAAGCTTTAGTTCTCTTCCAAAACATAAATCATATAAATTTAGAACCACTCTATATTTTTTTCACTGGATTTACTACTGCACTGGCCCGATGCCCCCAATGGGAGTTCACCTCCGATCTTAGTTTGAACTGGGAGAATGAGGGGGTGCGTCCATCCTTTAGGAATAACGCCCTATGAAAGACAGACACCACATTCCTGGATCCACCCTGTGTTCACATGTGTGTTGCTGGGGCTGTATGTTCACGCAGTGAATGTTTGAAACGTCTGTGTTTACATTCAGGTGGACACAACACGAAGCAGACTTGTGCCAGTATTCTGTTCTTTCATGGGGCCGCACATTTCTAGCGCGCCCCTGGCTGTGGCTGTTTTGTAAACTCCACAAAGGGCATCGGGACCTTATCTAAGTTTAAATGTCAGCCCTCCTAACTGTCTTCAGAGGTAATCTCGCCGTGCGTCCGCCTGCATCATGGATCAACTCTGACGAGCAGCGCAAACAGTCGCAGCCTGGAGCAACATGCATCTTATTTGGGGTGGCATTCAGATAAGACTCGGTCTTGATCTGCCGCCCATTATCCACCGGAGCGCTCTAATACTTAATTTACGAAGCCACACTATCACGCGGTGCAACATGATACGGACTCGGCATCATGGCAACTGGTATCACAAAAACGACGGCAGATGGTGTTTTCATTAAAGAATTCAAGCTGATAGAAGAATCAACTGAATGACTTTGTTTTGGAGTCTCTAGTGCACTTATCATATTACATTAAGTTCTCGAGCTGCCGGGAAAAACCCCCCTCACCCCCCCCCCCCCCCCCCCCCCCCCCCCCCCCCCACCGAACACAGGCCAATGTTAAAAAGACTGGATGAGGCACAGGGGCTATTCAGTGCACAGTTCTTGTAACACTGTACACAGTAATGAGCGTGATCCCTCGCTGGAGACTCTTGCGAGCGGAGCAATAACACATGGGTACACGCTCTCACACACACACACACACACACACGTAGATATTATGACCAATAATCCACTCTCCGCTTTAACGACCGGTGGCGAGAACACAGGCGAGACGAATGGCCCGGCAGCTGGCTCCGACATTCACCTGAAGACCCACCAGTGATGTTTGCGGTCTTGAAGTTATCATCATTACATTTTGGCTGTGACACATTTCCCAATTTTATGTGAGCAGACGGAGGCTTTTTGTTTTCATTTAGAAATGTCTACTGTGTGCAGCGCCGCACCGTGCACAGCGCTGGCTGGGGTGTTGGGTAACACAAGCCTGTGCAGTTTGACAAAGAAAAAAAAAAAAAAAGAACTTCGGCAACACTTGTTTGTTTCTTTTTTCCTGAGCTGACATTCAATCAGTCACAGAGAGGTTAAGTGTTGCTCGTAGAGGTGACAGTCCGTGCTGAGGGGAGCAGAACTTGCAGTCCTCTTAATGTCATGGTACACATGCCTATAGGGGTAGTAAACTGCATTTTGTGCTTTTTATAGCCAACACTCTGGCCTGATGCACCCATGTGATGGTCAGCTCGACAGACATTCGACTGGAGCTTAGTGAACAAAACATCCTCTGTTTTTCATACGTCGGAACTTGGTGACATCATTATTTTTAAGCAAACAATTGGGTTTGGAAGAATCTTAAAAACTCCTATTTAGAGTGTTGATGTGCTAAACATGCCACAGTATTACAGTGACATGGCCATCGAAGGGAAAACTGTACTGTCTTTACATTTCTCAAGGCAAAGTTGTTCAGTCATCTGATTTTTGCATGTGTGGGGGGGTTTAGTGAAACCTGATACGCGAAGCAGTTCTGTACTTGTGTTTCCTCATTTCCACATGTTCAGAAAACAAAGGATTAAAGGAGGGCTACTTTGCCTTGTCAATTTTCCCTTTCCTCTACGGTGATATTTACTTTTCTTTGTATATAAAAGTTGAAAAGCATCCATTCTGTCACAAGACCTTCCAAAGCCAGGTAAAGCCCATTGTGAGGTGGCCCTAGCCCTGACAATAATACTGACCTCGCACTTCCTGTGCGCTAAGATTCGCGTTTAAAATGTGTTTTTCAGACAATGGCTGAAAAGAGGAGCTGCAGCAATGGGCAGTGTGAGGAGAGCGTCGTACTTTCTGAGCCTTTTCATGCACTAACCTCAATTAAAAGTATGAGTCCACATACGACACTGCTGGCTGTGGGAATAAGCAAGTTTTACAATCACAGGAAAATGTCGGGGTCAGCGTTCTGCTCCCTTGAAAAGGAGCGTGATAACTTTAAGAATGTTCTCTGCATCGTACTGCCCACATTTGCTGCATTACATGTGCTGCACTTGCAATTAGCCTCACTGGAGGAACATTCCTGGTATGCGTATGAGCACTGCGCAGCTCTCTGGCTGCGTGGAACTGAGAAGAATACAAGATCTTACCAGTGGAAGTGGTGAGGTCTGACTCCAGGCAGCGCTGAGGAGCTGCTCCGCTCCCCAAGAGAAACACCTACAAAAACACACACAAACATATAAATATAAGAACACTTGGTCCTGAATAACTTAAACCCCAAGAAGGATAGAGAACAACACAAACAAGTGCCTAAGACATAAAAATCTTGGCCAAAGAAATGGACAGATTGCAAAGTTTTAAGACTTTGCAGAGGTGAGGTCAAAAGTTTATGTTTGTGTTTCCTCTTTGTTATCCTCCTGTCTCTTAAAAGCTTCAAAAGACAAACGGTAGATGTCTCGGCACTAAACACTGACATCAGCGTTAGCACCTTTTATTGCTGAGGTACGTCAGGCAGGATGCAGTCGCAGATCTACATCTGGCTGAGATGACCTATGTGCAACATTTTCCTGCACAAAGAAACTCCCACCGCGCCTGTAAATACGCTGGTGGTTGCCACATGTGGTTACAGCCACAAATACTTCCTCCCACACTGCAGCAAGGGTGGAGGAATCCCAGTATAAATGTCTCCTCTCTTTTGGACCCGCGGCCCCTCAAAAGAGTTCATAGATCTTTTCATGTGTCAACCCCTGAAGCAAAAGGAGGGCTTTTTTTAAAACAAAAAGGGGGAATAGCCATGAATAAAACAACAGTGACAAAACAACACGAAAGCAGGAAAACGTCTGGTTTTGCCAAAACAAAAGAGGAAGTCATGTTAAGTTCACGGTGAGAGACAAACTAAAAACAAAAAAAACAGGGGGGTTGTTTGATTATGGAGAAAGGAAAGCATTTGTTTATGCCATTAATTCGGTGGCAGGAGAGGACTGGTCATCTCCTCCGACAGACGGTAATCACTTGTAATCAGACTTAATGGGTGCTCTAATGGGAAGGCTTTTCCTCCCTCATCTTCTGTCTGCAGCTCTTTAGCGCGCGCACACACGCACACAAACAAGCGGGCCCCGTGCGTGTCCCCGCACACATTCGCAACTCATCCAGGGAACGTAGCGCCGCGCTTCCGTCTGAAAGGGAATAATTGTTTTAACAACGCCGTCTATCCATAACAATTCGACATAATCAGGTCCTGTTTGTGTGTGAGGCTCATTTCCATATTCGCCTGGTCGGCGTCTCTTCGCTGCTCACTCGCAGCGGTCGGTTAAAGCTCCGCTCGGCGCCTAAGCCCAGTTTACATGAATGGCGGAAGGATCAGTCCGCTTCGCTACTGTTCGATTTGTTATCATGACACCAGCCTGAGCACAATGGGCACATGCTTGCCAGACACCCATGCAGTCAGACGGCGAGGAGGGTGCAAACAAGCCGGCGGTTTAGTCGGATTATCTGCACCTCGTCATATTCTCACGCCAGCGGTGGAGGAAACAAAGTATCATCAGTGTTATCTGTTTTTTGCACATGTGCTCGCTTGATATTTTCGTGGCCCCCAGAGGCCTGTGGCAATGTGCTGTGGCATTTCTGCACCTGTAAGCAGATCTGCCTGCTGACTCCCTTCAGCAGGCAACGAGCAATTATTGCATTTGTCATAATGCAGGCACATTCGCTGTGATTTATAATATCGGAGGCGATGTTTGTTTCTATTTTGGAAAGCAGGTGAGCGTGCGCGACCTCGCCGGCTCTGCACAGTTCATTTCATCTGCTTTTTGAAAGAGTGCGAGGGGAACTCTTGATCTTTGCTGACGCTCTGTCTTACCCCACCTACTGAATATGTATTCCTGCCAGTAATAATGGATTTGGTCTCACTGCTTTTTGCGCCTGGTTTCGTCTGTCACGTCGGTGTGCATTTTTTTTTTTTTTGTGTTGTGAGATCGCCCTTGTGCCCAGACTGAGGAAAACGCGGCTCAATATATTTTGTGGGCGAACCAAAAAAAGTAGAATGACAGGAAAAGCTTTGATGATATTCTGCCTGCCCGCTCCCTCGAACACACTGTCGCACATTGTTCAGTCTCCATGTTCTCAAACGTACAAAAAATAAGTAAACAAATAAAAAGAGCAGATAAGACTCACTGCTAACTTTGTATTCAGTAAAAGTAAAAAAAAAAAAAATCAAACTTTGTATATTTAATACCATTTCATATTAATGTTGTCATTTTAACTTGATAACTTGTTGATAGATGACTAGTGGATTTAAATAAGCTGTAGATTGTGTGCCATTGTTTGCAAAAGTCTTAATTGTTTGTCTTTATAGTGACACACAGTATTTATGCAGATTAATACTTGATGCAATTTCTCAAACTGAATTCATCATCCTCTATCTCGATATCAGTGAATTAACCTAATATCAGCTCATATTTAGATGTTGACGTTAAACATATTGCTGGATCAATCCCCAACTCATTGAGCACGTTCATCAGATAGACCCCAGGGGGCGACCACCAGACCAAGAGTTGGTGGAACCAAAGCTCCCAGCTCACGCTCCTTGAGGGACCGCATTCACCTGCGCACCCAGGGGGAAGCATGGCATGAAATGTTTGGAGGGAAACCTGTGAAGCCTCTCACCTGGTAGGAAAACAACAACTTTGATTCGAAAGGATGGCTTGATTGTGCATGCCCACGTTTTTCCCTGTGCTTCTATGGTTATGCTTGCAAGTGGTTTAAGATGAATACTCTTGAGTGTGGACTTGATTGAAACTTTATGGGAACTTAATAGTGAAGCGTGATGTTCTTTTTAAAGCATGATGTGATGTTGTTACTGTCTGTTTGGGATCCAATCAAGTTAGCTGGGCAGAGTTGTGGTCATGCTGAAGACAAACTCATTTTGTGTAATTCCTTAGCATTTCCAGTGGGTTATCTTTAAAACACACACACAGTATATTGCAGATTCCAGTGACTAATTATGACCTCAGCTGCTGTTGTCCAGTCAGGAATCTGTGTGTGATTTAGTGCAGAAAGACACAAGGAGAGGAATGAAAAGACCAAACGTCTGTGTTTGTCCAGGAGAGAGACAGAGAAGCGATACACGCTGTTACCCAGTTTCCATGGTGATCCGAGTTATATTTGACAAGGTGACGCACATTTTCAGCATTCACTTTTGCTGTTAGTCATCCTCATCTTTCCCAGCGCAGTGAGCTAAAAAGCATGAATGGTTCCTACAAAAGCAAAGTGAGATAAAATGCATTCGGGCCTGTGTCTGAGCCTGGGGAAGTTAGAGAACACATTCAGACAACCGCTGACAGGCTGGATGGCGAGAGCTGTTAAATGTTTCAGTAAAAGCAAAGACTTCTTCTTCCTCTACTTCAATTTTCTCCTCCAGGGATGTATCAAGTAGTCTGTGGGAAACTAATAAATGCAAGGCTTTTATTGTGCCTGTGATCCCAACTCGCAAGTCCCCGCTTCATGGTTCCAGTGTGAATTTTACTGCCGACGCACGGTCACACGTCTATCTGCTGTGTTGTATTTGAGTAAACATGAACACTCCTGTGATGGACAGTAATACAAACTGCACGGGCTAATGCTGCTGGGCTGCTGGATTGTGAATGAACCCATGAATGTGTGCGATCACAAAGCAAACCCGTCCGTGTTTGCTTTGCGCATCTGCCGATTGTTCAGACGTGCGTTGTGTCTCTGAAGAGTAAGTGACACTCAAAGATTGAGTTGACATTAATCAACAAGCTGTTTCGAGGCTTCGGCTGACATGTCGTGACACGTAATGCCAACTCTCAAGTCAAGCACGTCAAGCCCGAGCTGACACTTTCGTTTCCTTGTCGCCTCTAAGTGTTGACCCCCTTTCGCAGGGTATTCCTTCCTGCAAATTCTGCAGAGAGGGTGAGCATCAAGTTTTTCTCAGCACATTGGTTGGGGTGTTTGTGCTGTGTGTGTGTGTGACAGCTGTGTCCCCGATCTGCTGTGTCTTGCACGTCTGTTGTCCCCATTGGGAGCATGTCTGCCGCCGAGCTGCTACGTGAGCTTTCAGGTATGATGACTGTATTTCCTGGATTAGAAGTAGGTCTGTGCTTCACTAAATGCCAGAACTCCACAGTGTCATGGAGCTGTGCTTCTTCCACTACCAACTGCTTTCAACAGGGGTTGGGGTACGTTCAAGAATGCAGTCGACAGAAATGTCAAAGTGTTGGAAGTGGTGTTCAACACCATTTTGATTGTTGGAGAAGAACTTGAGGCCGAGACTCTCAAGATGAGGCGTGGCGAACAGATGTGCCTGAGACGCGCTGCTCATGTAGCCGCTCTAACCAAAAACACGGCAGCAAAATGAAAAGCAGGGCATTCTGTGATGCACACGCGCCGCTCGCACATCCAGCGTGACTCCGGCGTTAAACAGCCAAAACATGACCACGTGTTTTTTAGACTCTTAGAGGGCGTCTTCCGTTACGCTGCACCTGCACGTGGGAGGCTGTTGCTAACCGTGGTTGATGTGGGACAAAATGGCAGCGCTGTGAAAAGCTGAAAATAAGTTAGCACAGTTCACTGCTGGCAGATGGCAAAATGCAGCTTTTATCGAAGAGGTAAGCCGCAAATCGTATTGCTGAAGTTGTGGTAAAGTGATGGAATTTGTCTATAGCTAGGCATTAGCTTTTTCCTACTGGTGATTGTATTTAAGCTTCAAAACCGTGGCAGTGTTGCGAGTATCATAATCTTGTGTCAGTCACAGAGCTGATATCCTGCAACAATCCCAAGAGCCAGTGATAAAATCTTACTGGATTATTTTTTTTTTGTCAAGGGAACAGGGGTGAGGCTAACTTCCTTTAAAACATACATCATCCCTTCTGAACTAAGAACGTATGAGGACACAATTGCAGTGTTGCCCTTCACTAATCTTCACTGTGCAGCCCTTTCTCTATCATACCTCAATCACACACTGCCATCAGGGACAATTTGGGATTCAGTGTCTTGCCCAAGGACACTCAAACTGGGGGATACTAGGCTTGAACCGTCGACCCTCTGTTTAGTGGATGGCTGTAAATTGTTTATCCCAAGTCCTAAAACTGCTCGTCGGCTCAGATGATCAAGGGACAGCTGTGATTATATGAAGACTGAGAGGTTTTACACTGAAACTGCAGTAACTTCGTACAGACCCGAGTTTGCATGGAAACCGAGTCTCTTTCCACGACCCCCTGATCAAAAGCAACCCTGTGTTAACTGCCTGTTTACACACGAGATGCTGTACTGACACTGCGGCATGTATCTGGCGTTCGGTGTATTTTTGAGGACTGAGATTTTCGTGTGCGCAAATGTTGTGAATACAATAAGCAGAATGAGTGTGCCAGTGCTCTTATCTTGTGCAACGAGCAAACAGCCGGCAACATGACAACTTTGTGTTTTTTTTTTTTTTTTCTCTTTTTCATGCTTACGTTGAGCTTTCAAGTTTCAGTGGTGCTGTCAGTTCATGTTTTTAGACACAAACAGGTCACGTCTCTCCTCCTGCGCGGCAAACTTCTCTCACAGCCCCGTTTGCAGTTATCACTGTGACTTGCTGCTGTTTCTCACTGGAATATTTAGCTGCCAGAGTCAACAGATGTTTATCAAAGGTGGCGTGCGGTAGAGCAAAAAAGAAAAAAAAAAAAGGTCTGCAGTGCAAGGATAAGTGTTGCATACAAATCCACCCCAGTGACAGTAAACAGTAAATATACTTACACTGATCGACCCAACTGTTAGCTGACATTTGAAATGATAGCATATTAAAACTCTTAAATTGATTTTAACCAGGCTGAATATGTTGCTTATATTGTATATATTAACGGTTTGTTGAGCCAGACATGTGCAGTGGTGGGTCTGATGCTATTTGGACTCAAGATGCATTCAAAATTAATAAAAATTGAATAAATGGGCGAGCAGCAGTTAGTGTGGGCGGGTCAGTGTTCCTTCAGTATTCCTTGCATCGACTACAGCAGTTGTCTGCAACTATGTCAAAGCATGGGTCAGAATCCCAGCCACATCATATTGATATGCTGAGTAATTTATTTCACAATATTACACAAAGACATTCTGGTGCCAGCAATATTCACAGAATCACTTCCCATTTTTCAACTTCAGCACTGAACAGTAGCCCTGTTTGAGAAGGGCTAATGACAAGCACTAATAATTAGATTTTATATTTAGTGTTGAAAAAATCTATTGCAATATCAAACAAAGAATTTACATTCTTTGTCAAGAAATCTCAAACCAGTGGTTGCAGCTTCTGAACAGTGATAATTACATCTTGTTCTCAGCCTCATCATTGAAAACAGAAAAAACTGCTCTGGACAGCTGGTTGGATAAAACCGTCTTTCAGTGATTAATCATGTGGCCCTCTCTTTCATGCCATGAGCGACTGTTCTGGGATGAAAATGCTCGAAAAGAAAAAAAAAAAAAAATGATTCACCGCCTTTGCAAAGCAAACAAGTTGCTCACAACATTCTGATGTTATCATTTCATACTATTACAAGATTTGTCCTAAATAATATGCATCCTTAGGTTATGGTCAGAAATATGTCGTGTGAGGTCACAGCAACAATTACCTTTAACTTTTAACTACCAAAATCTACTGTTCATTTCTTATTCCAAGTGAATGTGAGAGCCAAATTCACAAGAATTCCCTGCCAGTGTTGAGAAGATACCCCATTAACGAGAATAGCATGAACGGATGGACAGCCAAAGTGCATAATGAACTAGAGGGGCAGTTGACGGCTGCATATTTTGGCCGAGGCGAACGGCTTATCTCGCTGGATCGAGCCGTTTGTGTGGATCCGCTCCAAAAGTTACTGTAACGTTCATTGGGTCATCCCGCACCCAACATCGAATGGAAATCTGTTCAGGTGTCTCTAAGTTAACTTGCCGACGAACAGAGAGACGGCAAAGAAAACAACACCTAATTGGCAGAGAGAGTGACTCTGTGGAATTGTGCTGAAACGTGCCCCAGGTTCTGTTGATCATTTTTTAATGCACCTGAATATATGGGTCCTGTGCGAGTAACTCAATATTTAATTTATCAGACTCCGAGTTAATGGGATTCAGGTCTATCTTCAAAGAGAACCTTGTGAACGAGAGGTAAAACAAATACAGAAATATACACTTATATAATATACGGAAGTACGAGTTAAGAAGTAAACAGTTTGAAGAGTAAAAAAGTACGAGAAGAAAGTAACCCAGAGAGATCTAAGGGTCTAATGTGTGTGAGGGCATTCAATGTAAATGGTGCATATCCCGTCTGTCAGTATTATCTTACGATAATAGTGGTCTAAGAGCTGAATGACAATCCAGAATATAGTAAATTGAGGACAGACAGTTTTCGTGGCCTTGATAATATCCTACCTAACCAAACATCTAATATGGAACATGTATTGCATGATTCAACGACAGCAACAGAAGTAGTATTTAAATCAAGATGACAAGAGATGTCTTGTCTGCATTTAACCTGTAAAGTTGAACACGTTATCAGCATCAGCGGTGTTTAAAATGCACAGTGAAATTCTGTGAAACGCCAGCCAGCGGTGACCTCACATAACCCAGATATTTAAATTTAGAACGTCTGTTTTCTTACCTCCGTATGTTGCAAGCTTTGTTTAAAATGATGGCTTCATTAACTGTACTCTAGGTAAATACTATAAAGACTTGAAAGCAGGTGTGTGACAGTATGATGTCTTTTTTCAACAACAGGATGCGTTCACATGTTCGTTAATGTGACTCAGTGGAGGTGTCGTTAGTATTTGTCATCTTGATTTAGTTTTAAATAAGTAACTGCAACCACAGGGAAGATGAAGCCTATAGTATAAAGCTATGTGTGTGCGATTATGACTGAGTGTGTAACTGAAGGGCTTGGAACACAGGTTTGTGTTGTGGACGTGCTGCGCGTGTAAAATAACACGTCGCTGGGAAGCTGTAGGTAAAGATGGAAAAAATATTGAAAATTCATTTCTTTTCTTTTTTTTTGCTTGTTAATACGACATCCCGCAGAGTACACGTGCACACATGCGCGCACACACGCTCGTGCGTGCGCCATCCTCCCTCTCAGGCTAGCAGTTGTTGCTTTCGCCTCTCTGAGCGTAGGTCACATCAGGACAATGCACCGGCTCGCAGACTCTGCTTGCATCAATACCAGGTTTTTTTTTTCAGCCTCATGGACACAATTTCAGGGCCAGAATGGGGAAAAAAGCAAAAAGAGAAGGAGGGGTGGGGGGTGGGGGGGGGCTTTTCAAATTGATGACAGCAGTGAGCGCACAGGGAAACCATTGAAAGGAGTATATAAAGCAGCATCATAGCATCTGCCTGCCTCTCCCTCAGCCCCCCATCCCCTCCCCTCCCCTCCCTCCTCCTCCCCCAGCATCAAAAGCGCGTGCCCATCCTGAGCCGACAGAGCTCCAGATCGGTGCTGCAGTGCATGCTGGGTAAGAGAGGACAACTCAGGACACAGTCAGGGACTTTAAGGATACTGCAGTAAGCTGTTCACATTGAGAAAAAAAAAAAAAAAAAAAAGAGGGAAAAAGATGCAGAGGCAAAGGAGGATGGGAGGGGTGGTGAGGGGAGGGAGAGGAGCCAAAAATACTGGCACGATCAGTGAAGGATGGAGGAATTCAACGAACATTTCAGCCGCACAAATATGAAAACGTTCGACGCAGCTTTTCTCTGATTTGAATGGCTCCGGCCGTCAAATGTGCATCAATGTCAGACTTGATCGTCTTTCTGAAACTGTGCCTCATTTCTAGGTTTGCTGTTAACCAAATTTGAAGGATCATAAAGTTAGAAAAATGTGAATAACATCCACCGCTATCTCCTCTGCCCCCAACTAACGCTTTCATTTTCTATTTAACTAAAATGATAAGAAACAGATACAGTTAGTAAACATTAATTTTTGCCACAGTCAGTAAAATGACTGTATCTAGAATTATATACTATTACTGCACTGAAATCCAAATGTACCAAAATGTTTGATATAGACATATGTATTTATTATGTTTTCATTTTGTTATATATGGCACATATTTGTATACTTTATTTAACTCTACGGTTTCCTAATGATTACATTTAACATGTGGTAGTATGTTTTGGAAAATATACAGCAGGGACCGTTATTACCGTACTTACAGTATCTGCTGAAATACCAAAAGTCACAAAAATTTTCATGAAATACGTATTCACTTATTTTATTCCTAAAATTGCATCGTGATTGGCATTGACTGGTAAAACAATTCTGTGGTATATCAACAGAATTTAAAGAGCACAAGCTTTGACTCTGAGACTAGGCACGTTTCAAAAGTGCAAGTGGATTTTGGGCATTTCCGAATCCCTTTAGTTTGACGACAGACAAAAAGGTCGCTGAGCCAAGCTCACAGTTCAAATGAGTTTTGCCTTAATCTCTTAATTAAACATGGGTGTAACATGCAATAAACCAATTAGACTGCAGTCTTCTTTTCCCTTTAAAAGCCAAGTGAGCTTATACCTTGGTCGACTTCCCAGTGAGCAGGAGAATTTAATCTGACTCCGTGTACTTGTACCAACTGTGGCATGTACATAATGTCCAGCACTGCGCTGTTTATCTCTTATTACCCACAATGACTCACACCCACTCCACTCATTCTGCAAACATTCCTCAGCCTCACACTCGGTGTTCACTGCGATGAACAGACACTGCACAAATATAAATGTGTATTAACGCCGGCCGCAGTGAGACACTGGAAGACACGAGCAGACCCATTGTTTTTAACACAGAGAGCGTATCCTCGGACAAACGACATACTGGCACGTTTTGCCTGAACTAAAGCAACAGACTGTTTGTCACGCTGTCAAGTACTTATCTCCATTTAGACGCAAAAACTCTGAAAAGACTCATCATAGTGTAACTAGCCAACAGGAGGAAAGAATTCGGAAGAGGAAACAAGTACAGTTTCATTCCTGTGGTGCTGTACAACTGGAGGAAATACTTTTAAGGCTGCTTCACTCACACACTCTAGCAATCTTGCAAAAATACAGCCTCTGCATCGGTTCTCTGTCCTTTCATAAGTTACATCTATCGAATAAAGACAGAATTGTACTGAATGTTGAAAGGAAAGAACTTGCTTTGAATCTAAAATGTAAAAAGACATCTTATATTCAAGCCAACTCTGAATCTGCTCAATAGAGCGGTAGAAACTTTTCAGCATAGATTTTCTCTTCATTCAGTGTAGGCGCTCTGAAAAAAATCTGCAGTGTCTTAAAAAGGGTTTTCTGGGGTTGCATCCCTGTTCCCGCTAACATATCCACTTCAAGTCTTAGACTTGGTGCCAAAAACTTGTTGGAAGCAACCTTGTTGTAAGTCCAATACGAATGTCGGGGCTAAGGGATACTTGGTTGTCACAACAAGAGCAGTATGGAGGCATGTTTGTTTTCTTCTTTTGTTTTATCACGGCTGAAACGTCACTTTGGCTGCAACGCCGTTTTTTTTTTGTCCCTGAGACTTCAAAAGTGTTTTGTGGACTCCAACACTTTAACAAACACCCCCCCCCCCCCCAATGCTTTACAAAGCATGTAAAACAGACATATGAGCGAGAGCAACAAAAAAGAAAATCTGTCAAAAGAATTTCAGCAGTAAAAATGCTAAAAAAAAAACTTACTAGACTTATAAATCTGCCAAATGAGAAATCATAATAATAATAATAATGGTTGCACTTTTAATTCTAAATCAGGCCTCTCCTCCATGTGCCATCTTACATGTGGGTCACAGCTTTACCCTGACAGTGTCATTAACACTGACCTTGCATGTTGTGCCAACTTTCCCATCGCCTGCAACCCCACTGACATTTAACGGACCGCGACCGCTGTGACCACCACAGCACTGACATAGAAGCATCTGCTGGATTTTACTATATGAAAGCCTGAACCCTGCACAACCTCTAGGTGTGTGAGCGTGTGTGCATTCATGCGTGCATGTGAGTGTGTATACAGCTGCATTTGAAGTGTGTCAGTGTGTGAATGACTTTGTCCTCACACTGTGTGCCTGACGCAGACAGGTTCACTACAGGGAATGCGTGTCCACACAGCGTGCGTCAGCACTGATCAGCCGCCACGTGTGCGAGGATGTGAGGCTGCCGGAGCCCGGGCCTGGGGCCAGGCCGGGCCAGGCCAGGCCCGGGCCCCTCCTGCCGACCAACAGGACGCCACATCGCACCTCTGCACCACAGTGTCAAAAGGTGTTCCTAAACATAATCATATCAGTGTCACATTCATCCAGATGCATTAGTATCACTGCTGTGAACGTCATGAGGGCCAGCTCAAGCCAATCCAGTCAAAACCCAGTAATATTTAGTTCACAATGATCTACAGCACAAAGCTGCAGATTATATTACCATTAATAAAAACATTGCTTCAGCACTGTCCGCACTCCTCTGAAGTGAACCTTTGCTATGGTTATCTTAGTTTTCAGTGATAATGAAATGAAGGTTATTATATAAGACATCAGCCTGGACTTATCATTTTTACAATCTGAATAACTGACTGGGAAAATATTTGAGGAATTAATCACATTGATTTCAGATTAAACTCCAAGTAGGGCTGTTATCATTACTCATTACATATATAATTATTTCTTATTGTCTGGTTGAATAACACCCCATTAGGGAGCAAGCGCCATTAGCTGTTTTTCCTCATTACGCATTTCATCCAATTAAAAGAAGTCCAAGTAAAAACATGGTTATCTTTTCTAGACTATGGTCTTTCTGTGAGAGACCAAGGACTTGTTGATTGCCCTTGATTTCACTGGGCTGAGCCCTATATATTTTTGCATGGCCGTACCACCGTACCATTGAAAACAAGCTTTACCTCTCAGTATGTCTGCAGAGGTTTTAAATAAATAAATGATGGACCTCTGAATTTATGTCTCTCAGAGTCCCATAACCAGGTTTTTGCACCCCCGCCCTCCACAGCCTCCACATCGGCTGCCCCTTGGTGTGTTTGAAGAAAAATCGACGGCACCTTCATGTAGCCAGAGTCTAGCAAGAGCGCTCAAAATCAAGGATCTCATATTTTTTGAGCAATGGTTGCTAGCATCTATAAAAACAAAATGTATGCCACCTTATTTCTTCTCCCCTTGTATTTTAATGGGAACTTAAAGCACCAACCTCTTTTTTTTTTTTTTCGCTCATGCACAGAAGCTGGAGCGCAGCAAATCGAAACAAAACCAAACTGTATTCCAGGGCAACGTGAAATCGAAAAGTCATGCTCTTAAAAGACCAGGCTCTTGAATAAAGATAGGAAAAAAAAATCCCTGTAATGAATGACCTATTTTGTTTTACAACATCTCACCAACTGCATAAAGTCTGAATATTTTATTTTCACCTGAAGACCTGAGACAAGCAGTCGGCTGTTGGGAGACTTTGCTCTCCAGCAGCACTGATGCCTTTTAAACTGAAATCATTAGTAGTTCAAAGACCAGTAAATCAACCTCCATGGAGTTTGCTCAAATTATTGATGGTAAATATAAATGTGGTGAAATATATTTTTAGTGTGTTACAATGAAATGGGACCCAGTTTAAGAGCTTAGTCTAGTTAACAGCGGATAAGATCACACATCCGACAGATTAACAGTGGAGACACATGGTGCCAAAATAAATGTTAGTTTTTCTCAAGTGCCCGAAGACGCTGTATTCCCTGGAGACTGTCTTGCGATCGTGGGCCAACGGGCTGGTGCTTTAGAATAGTTAATCCACAGCAGTGTCACTGCCGATGTTTTACTGTGGCTCGCAGGCCCGAACGTTGTTAACGTTTGGCAATAATGTTGTACTGAGCAATGAACTGTTCATTTATAATTCACTTTTGCTGGCAGGTGAAACAGCGTTGGGCGTGACCGCGCACCTGTGCTGTTTTCACAGCACTTTAATTTAAAATTTCTTGGTACGTCAAACAAAAAGCAGCCAGAGTGGTTGTACCTGCTCCTGATTGCTGTCATGCAAAATGTCTGAGAGGTGACTCGCACAAATGAACGACACACACTTTCTGTCTCTCCTCTAAGACATCATGGTGCACAGGAACTTCAATATCATGAAAAATCTAAACCGTAACCAAGTAAAAATAATACATATCATGCAGACAGAGTGAATTGTTTATTGTATTTGCAGATATATCGGTGCTAATATCTGAGTTTATACTTGCCCTCAGTACCTGTCTTGTTTAGGGAATTTAAAACTTTTTTGTCCAAATTTGTCTAGATCCTTATAAAAATAAGAGCATGAGCTACAGGCCTCTGATAGAGAAAACATCTGACTTAATATTCCAATAACATGGCTGCTCAGTTAAGCCTCTCCGAGGCCACAGAAAATAATATTAAGGGCTAAAAAATATATTATTTAACACAGAAACATTTTTAGAGACCTTGGGATTCATTGATGAACAAGTACTGAGCAAAATCTGACACGATGCTGTGACAGGCTAACATGAGCGCTGGACCTCAGATCTTCTTTAAAAGGATTTAGGGCCGGGACGAAAAGATCAGGTTTGTACTGCAATGCCACAATAGAACAATTAACGTGTGACTGCCACATTTCAACTGATTCCTTTTACCTTTGTGATGCATCAGAGAAAAGGGCTGCTCTCCCGTGCTCACGGGCTACCAGATTCTTTCATTCATCCATCAGTCGTTCCGTTTTTGAACGTATGACAGAATCAGATATGTGCCCTCACGAATCCCAGTGACTGGCATGCTTTAAACCACCAACACACACAGACACACCTGGATACCATTGCACACTGTCTCTCTGCCCAGTTGTTTGGTTCACTCCATTCATGCGACTGACTGAACCAACAAACCAAACTGCACCGAAACTGATTATTTACCACACACGGTGCAAGTCAAAGCACATTTTCAACAACTGTTTGAGGTAATTCGTCTTGAGAAGACATCCAGCTCTCGTGTGTCATTGTGTCCAACCTGTGAATGGTAAACAAACAGTTCGTCCAGCAGCACACTGGCAAGCAGAGCTCAGACACACAACAATTGTCTGTACACAAACCAGCAGAACTAGAAATCTTGGTCTTGAACAGACCCACAAACCAAAGAATGCAGCAGAAAGTCTTGCACACACACGGACAGCACAGCTGAGGCCTGAACTCGGGCGGTGATTTGCGGTTATCTAGGGAAAATCCAGTTGTACTTGATGGGTTTGTCCTCCTTGCATTTTCTCATATGATAGTGTGGTGCTTGTTGTGAAATATGCGGCTTTGCTGTAATTGTTGATATGCAGTAAAAAAGACACCTGTCATGTGCATGCGCTCAAATCGTGAAACCTGGGCGTACTTACTGAGCAATCATCATGTTTGTCAGTCAATCAGTCCACAGGGATATTAGACAGAGATTCTGGGTCTGTTGCACCTGCTTTGTAGTACAGGCTCCTGACGAGTCCCCTGTGGCGTCATGTGCAGCACCAGTCATGTCTAACAGTAACGGTCGACTCCCTGACCACCCAGACTCCTTGGAGACAGGATCAGTGTTCGGCTGGATCCCATATGAACAGCCTGTCCTGGACCGGACCTCAAACTATTTTTTTTTCTTTTTTTTTTTTTTTCTGCTATTCAGAGCAGAATGTAAACACAATCCATGAGAGTACATATACACTATCTGAGCAGTAGCACTGTGTACTCTGGCAGTAGCAGGGCACTGTCCTGGAAATGAACCTGGAAAGCTGTCATGGAATTCAACACCATTATGTGTGTGTGGTCTCTGACTTTGACGAAGCTTGACACAGGAAGGGATGAATATTTTGGACACAACAACAATACAGATTTTAGGACGTGAACCTTGGTCCATTTCCATTTCAGACGCTATACAAACTGACATAAGGCCATTTTTTTTTCCAAAGCTGCAGTTGCTCTTGTCGCTAAGACCAGCAATAAAGCAGCCTCGCCATGCACCTCAAAGCGCAGCCTATTCATAGAACACGCCGCATTGTAAAAGCTCAACTTTGTTACAAAGTCTTCATTATAGTTGCCGAACAAACATTTAGCTCAGAAGTCTTTGTGGTTCGACTCTTCCAGCAGTTTTTCCAGGCCTCAACATGAGGACAGTGCGTAGCATGGTAAGTGAGCTGTACGCTCGGCACCGAATTCAAACAGCAAAACACCAGTGAAGGCTGGGACTGTGAAGCTTTTCCTCCCACTGGTTCTACAGCACTGGCCAGTTCGCAGCAGTATACTCAAAGTTTTCCGAGGCAGTCAGGTCTAGGAAGGAGAGGAAGGAGGCTGAGATGGGTGCCAGGTAGCACTCCATCACGTACTGTAGCAAGGTATGGGATAAATGGTGACGCAGCAGTCTGGACAGAAGAGGAAACAATGACCACACCCGCTATAGATGTGGGTATTTTTCATTTGGCAAGTAAATGTCAGTCGTCTATTGGGCACACGGGCAGTATATGTTTGTACCAAAACAGCCATGTCATAAATTCTATTCTTAATTCTGTAATTTGACTTCAAGGCACACACAAACACACACACACACACACACACACACAAGCCCACATCACAACCATGTGACCATAAGTGTAAATATAGAATAAACAATCAGATGAAGAGTAGGGGCTGGAGTTCTCAGATAGTGGGTAAATATCACTCGCAGCTGGCCTGCTCCTTGCTGCTGTCTGGCCGTTAAAAAACGAAAACTATATATCTAGTTATTTTCCTACATGTTTTCTTTTTCCATCTCAAAGAAAAAGGGGACAGGCTGCAATGTAGTGTAATACACAAAGGCTAATAAACAAAGGCTGGCATAAGAATGACAAACTCAGGTGGAGAAAGCTGAAAACAAGAAGCTTCAATATGTAACTCGATAAGTGAATTTATGTGCCGTTCTAACTCGACCCACCTCTGTCTGTCTTCAGAACAAAGCTGCTGTGGCAGTTATAGGGTTTGCAAAAACAGTAAAAGCCAGCCTATCTGCAAATAGGTCAGTAATGGGCACCCTAGGATTTTCTCCAGAACTGCTCCTCTGATTGGTCGCCTTTCACGTCTCTAGGGCAGAAACCTGGATACCACGCTGGCACAACCCCGAGCTAGGAACACTGCCAGGTTTTAGCAGAATCACAGACACATATACGCACACACAGAACCACACGCGCTGTTCACATGTGGAACACGGTGAAAGACCCAAATGCTCCATATATATCCAGACTGACCTCCTGCATCCGAGCTTTTTTTTTTTTATTCATGCAGGCCTTGTGATGTCACACTGGGCCGCAGCAGAGACTGAATTCTTTAGATTCTGGCCCCATAAAGATTCAGCAGGTGGTAATTTTTTCCTGTGTACACTGGGCTCATCTCCACCCAACAGTTGGGGCCCTAGAAGATTGATTTCTCTGACCCTGAACAGCACACAGATTTTCCTAACAGCTGGACAGAGAACAGGCACAGCTCCGGTCAGTTAAAGCTGTTTTTCCACCGATAACACGCACTCATGTTCTTAAATCAGAATGATCCTTTGGTAAGTGCTCACTTACTACAAATGGAGAGTTCAGAGTTTTAACTATCATTTTCTGTCAGTTAGCACTGGATTCGGGGTTGTTCTAATAAGAATAGTGAATATTTTATTATAAGGAGGAGGATGCTGCGCCACAATTATTTTCTTTTTGCGATATATTTACACTTGATACAAAGATGTCTCTAGCTCTCGCTCTCCTAGCAGCATGGAGGGGAAGTGCTGCTGCTTCAGAGGTGCAAGGAAATGTAAAGCATCCGCACATGTTTTACCATCCTTGGCACCTGTAATAACCCCCTGTGACCCTACTATAGAGTAGTGCACGTACTGCATGCATGTTCAGTGGTCAATCGCATTGCTCCCCCAGATAAAGTCCAATTTAGCATTTATTATGTATTATAAATGATTTATTATTATTTATTCATTTTATTATGTTGTATTTTTGTGATAACAAAATAAAAATAAGCACGCCTGCAGCAGCATAGAGGGCAGCTTGTCTACTGGTTCTCATTTCACATACATTGGATAAAAAGAAAAATAGACGGACAGACAGACAGACATAACAAAAGAACAGGGAGCACCATTATGAGAAACTGAAGGTCTCGGACCTTCAGATCTCACTGCAGAACTGTAATCAAACAAGCACACACGTCCAAAGACTGTTGAAACAGTATTTATATGTATTCCTAAAGATTGGGTTTTCAATAACATAGGGCATAGTCCAGTGCTTGACAAGTCAAGTGAGGTAAGGAATTGACTCAACAACAAGAAGCCCTGATGACTTTGTAACAGTGCTCCATTGCTGTCTAACAAAAAACCCCACTCTAATCTGGATGGAGTCAGGGACAAGCTTTTCTCTCACTGCATTCATAACATGTCGATACATCAAAGTGAAGTAGGGGAGCCGGAGCCAGGTTCATGAGCTGCAGTCAATTTGTGTTTATACAGCATTGGATCGTGTTGAAAGAAGTGAAGCAAAGATGCAGAGCTCTTTGCTGGCTTTACCATTCAGTCTCAATCCAATACTCAGCTATGTAAGTTGCCAATCCAGACAATCCAGTGGCTTTTCAGCATACTTTTAAATGTATTAACCAGGTAAAGAGTGACTGTAACTGTGACATACGTTACCATGCGACAAAAGTCGTTTTTGAAAACTCTAGTTGACACATTGTGCAGCTTAGTCTTGTATTCTATCTACAAATGTAAATGCTTTTGTGCATCTTTTATAAATGCAATCTACAACAACACCAATGCTACAGACTACGCAATTATAACTCTGAATCGACAAACCTATCTGGAGCGGATTATAAAGCTTTGATTTATTGCAGGGGTGTTGTGAAACATTTCTTTCTTCTATTGTGTCTAGTACAAGATGGCATCATACTTGTCCATGTTGTTTCCAATTTGGATTAAATACTTTTGGTTAAGTTCAAATTATATTCCTTTTTCTAGCTCTGGATTCAATGTTTATTTCACTACAGTGAAACAGGGTTTTGGTTTAATTTGGACTCACTAAATAAACTAAATAAACAAAAATAAATTAGCCTCAAATCGCTCTAACATCAAGACTGGAGGCTGCACGGTGAGAGTGGGAAACCTGGCAGAGGAAGTGACAGGAACTAAGATGGCAGGACTTAAAGACTTGCATCTACTGGTGATAAAAACACGTTGACAAGCACATCAAGTTTAGTTAAATAGTGCCACTGGTGCCCAGATACTGTGTCCCTTTGATTCTATCAACAGATAAATGAGAGCAGAGAAGACACACACTGTGATTTGGCGCCGTTGCTCCGCGACTGTGAAAATATATTAGGTACACAGCAGTGGTATTTAATGAGTTATACACACCTTCACTCCTGCAAACAAATGTGTGTTCTCACATGTGCAGGCAACTAACACGGAGTCACAGTTTGATCCACATCTGGCAACAACATCTGTGTAACTCCTGAGCATTTGACCTGAGGCAGAGTGCAGACACTGATGACGCAGGGCCCAGTCTCAGTCTCAGCGCTACCAACTTAAACATATTTGCAATTTAGGAGCTTTTATCCATCATTTCGAGGCCAAATGAAAAAAGTAACATTGAACATGATGGGGTATAAAACTCTAATGGAATATCGCATGACAACTAAGTGATCTGGTTGAAGAGCTAAAGGTCGTATTTGTAGCTTTTCTTTTTGGAAATGCAAACTCATGTCATTTAAGGAATAACATTACTTTCTAACTGCACCAGAACTGGACTAGTACCAGTAGTTTCTCATTTCCATTCCATTTGTCAGGACGTAATGTTGAATGTAAATTGTGTTTGTCTCTGGCCATGCAGTGCAATGGAGACAATATAAAAACACAGTAAAAGCCATAATATAAACCTTTAAAAACAAAATATATCCTTTTATGTAAAGTGGCCATAGAAATGTGCAACAAAGGAGTGCAGTGATGATATGTTAGCAGCAGATCTCACCTTAGGGAGACCCCTAGTTGTCAGGACCCTCCCATCGCACTCCTTTCACTGTTACTGAATATGACAACATCCCACTGAGCTGTGCGCTGTGTGTACACATATACAGTATGTGGCATAGTACAGTAACCAGAGATGGTGGTGACAGCTTTGGTCTGAGTCATCGAGTCGCTGTACTGTAGCTATTACTGCCCCAGCTGGTCCATGTCATCTTTCACTGTACATAAACATACGCGCTACATTTTCCTGTTTCCTACTTCCATTTGGTGGTATTTACTTGTACTTGGCACTATTTGCCACTTTGAAGTCTTTTTTTTTGTTCTTGGAACTACCTCTACACCCAGCCTTGTGAATCAATAAACAACTGGCTGTAATGAGTGGGCCCACATGTGACCGAGCTACTGGCCACACGTGTTTCCAGTCTGTCCAAACCTCTAATGCAGCCTCAGGTTTCTGTCCCAGGCTGACAGGAGCGGGTCCCGACGTGCTCCTCTGCTGCCATAACTTGTCAAAGTAATCACAGATATAAAATTGTATTATGTTATGCAAATCCATCTGATAGTGTTTTCTATTGATTATCAAATGTTGGTGCCCCACCATATCCTCATTTGTCCCACCAGTTCTTAAATAACAATATATTCAGTATTAATTTAAAAATAATCAGATTTGTAGGAAATTCAAGGACATGTTCTCTGATATAATGGAACTTTAAAAACATTGTATGAAAATTGTAATGTCAAAAACGCATATTGTGAAGAACAGGAACTGAGCAATAGTTTGAAATTGAAGTCAATTTAAAGAAAACTGCGAATGTGTAGAAACCAAACCGAAACCCAACCATACTTAGAGAACCATAATCAATATCAATAATATGCCCCTGTCTTTTTCAGTCACACCTTTGGCCATCTTACTATCTTTAAAGCAACCATTTTTTTATCTTTACCTTTTTTGTCATTAATCACCGAAGCAAAAGGCGTTCCTTTAAGTTGCTACCTCATTGGCTAAAAAAAGGCACAAGGCCATTGACTGAGCCGCCACAAAAGTCAACTCATATTAATAGTCAGTTCCCCGAGCAACCACATTCAAAATGGAGAAGGAAAAAAGAGCAGCTGAAGATGCCAGAGCACGCTTAGCCTCAAATTTAAAACCATCAAACCAAAAAAAGAAGCTGTAATTTGTTATTAGAAAGTTTCCTCCTCAGCGCACACTTCTTTTCCCTCTCCCCCGCCTTGGGTGACTGATGCTGGAGACTGGGATTCAAGCATTCGGAAAACAGTGTCATTATGTCTATTTGCCCGTTTCATCCTTTTCTCTCTTCTTTCCCTCGGTCTCCCAATCTCATCCCCTTTCTATCTTCTTTCGCTGCATGAAAGTTTTGAAAATCTTGAACGCAATCCAGCTTTCAAGTCGCAAATATTTTGGCAGATGCCTCGCCCCCCCTCGTCCGTCCCCCGGCCTTTTTGTGCTGCTTTTGTTTTTGAGACAACCCTTGGCATTACAGAGACGACAGGAGGTCAGGGGTGGTGTGGCTTTTATACTGTTTCTATGCACAAAAAGAAACCTGCAACTATTTGAGGGAACTTTGCCCTGAAAACAGACCAAAGCAGACAAACACTGCAGAGCTGACACAGACGGGGAGACATCCGACTGAGGCGATGATTCTTCTCAGATTTCTCTTTTACAACTTGAGGGTTAGGCAAAACACAAACGTTATGAATTTGTTTTCCTAGTATTATACGAGCAATGCAACGGCTTTAAACAAATGCGACATCATTCATTCATCTACCGTCATTAGAGCAGTTAAAGTGAGACACCCCGCAATAACACGCATTAGCCCAACGTGTGTACTTCTACTGCTGCAGCCAATCTTAGGGCAGCTTTAATTAAACCGAAATGGGAACGAACATGAGCGCACGTAACTTGAGAGTAACTGTTAAAGTGCTCTACGCACATTGCTCATGCAACCTTTCATCCACACTGCGTACCGAGTCAGTTGATGAAACTCCCAGGGCCTCCAGAGTTGAAGAGCATGCAAACTCAAACCAAAATAATGCCCTGCATCATCATTACAGCTTTTTTCCCCCCTTCCAGTCAGAAGAGTGAAGAAGGCCTGCGTTTCATTAGTGCTCTTGAGCACAATTAAAGAGGCTGATACTGGCTGTTTTTATAGATTCCCAATTACATAATATGAACGAACAGCATCAAGCTTGGGTTGGACACCCCTGTGGTTGCTGAGGTTTTTCTCGCTTTGGTTAGTCAAAAAAAAATGTGGGTGACACCAGCGTCAGACCTTGCATAGAACGACACGACCCAGCCAGCCGCGCTTTATCTTGAGAATAATCAGGGGCTCATCACTCTGGCCAGCGATGGCTAGAGTGATCGGAGTCTAGTACAGAGCAGGCTCGGAATATGTATGTTTGGGAAAAGGCCAAATCAAACGACCAAATTTGTGGAGAAGATCATTTAATTTTCAAGCAGCTCGGAAATTTGTGTGCGATCAACACAGAGCCCGGACTGGTTTATCTCTCCAGGTTAAAGGCAGTATTCTTCAAGGTAATTTCTTATGCATACTAATAAGGACCCAAACCAAAGGAAAGCCTGCTCAGCCCACAACAAGGGGCAGGGACATTGCAGGCAGTCTGTGGGTAAAAAAAAAACACTGCCAAAATGTGAGAATTTGACACAAAAAAATGCTCCAACAAAAGAGAAAACTGGAGCTACATTAATATGCAAATAGTTCTTGGAGAACAGATGGGCAGTGATAAAGCATCCAAGATAAACACTCTCTAAGCATGTGTGCCAGCATCTTTTAACTTTTTTTCTTTTAAGGAGATATGGTCTGAAAAAATCGAGCTACTTTTCACTTTGGTTGGTCGATGAACTTCTGGGATGTAGCACTACCCAGTCTGCTACCAGCATTTATTCCAATATATTTACACACTGGCCCTGACCCAGTCATACTCCTTATACTGTAAACTATGCTGCTAACCATGACAGGATTAACCCTACTGTGGCCAAGTGATTCTGGTGGAGTCTGAATGGATTATTTCTGCAACATGGTGTGTTTCGTGAAGTAGAAATTGGGATTGTTTGTTATGGAAAGACTTTACACTAAATCCATGTTGACATGGACGACAGAATATAAACTTTGTAGTTACGGCTGAATGCTTCACATGAGGGCCTCACCTTTATGCTGGTAAGTGTGTCACCTGAGCATGAGTTGTTGGCTGTTCTTGTCAGTTTTGGAGTTCAACTTAATTCCTGTTATCCATCATTGATGATCAATGATTAATGACTTGTGAAATTAGATTTCTGGTTAAATTACTTTGAATGACCATCAACCAACAGGAGCTGGTTTCTAAAATCATACTCCAAGGCCTTGACAGAGGGTCTCAGTGATATCCCTTTAGGTTCTGGAACAAGTCACAGCCACCACAACAAAAGTGAGACTATATTCTTAGCCAGTCCTTATTTCCCCCTTACCCACGTCCCACGGGAAGTGACTGCAGATGCCTGAATCCAGTGAAATCGTTTAGGCGATACACAAGCCATGCCACAAATCTCTGAGCGTTGACAGAACCACACATCCTTCAACTGGGTACAGCCTCGGTGTACAAAGACCTAATTTTAGTCACAGCACCCGGTTTGGGGAATCTGGGCTACATCCCAACAAGTAACAATGCAAAGTCAAGACTGACTGAGGTCTCTTTCATTTGGCCAGTGGAGACAGTAGTCATAATACGCCATATTGTTTTGCCTTCCAAGTCCACGGTCCACCCTGTGATTTTTGAGCTCATGGCTTAGAATGCAGTTGTATATGCATGTGTGTATATATATATATATATATATATATATGGAAGAGAGAGAGAGAGAGAGAGATTCTCATAACGCAGCATTTAGGTTCTAATGCACAGACACTGGTTTTTGAGGGCCAATAATTGATTTGAGGGGCAGCACGGTGTATAAGAAATGCAATGGTTTGGTCTTGGTGATCTATTTTGGATATCTAAGGCGAGTACAAAGCTTTTCACTGCTGTTCTCTCTGACAGATAGTCGAGTAGCCATTAACTCCTTATCTTATTCTTTGCCCATTAGAGCTGGGTCACATTTCTGCATCGAGCCATTCACCACTCCGCCCTGACTCTCAGCCAGGGGAAATTGCTCACACTCGCACCATCAATGTCAATTGGAGACCATTAACTTCTGATCAGTGCCAGCTAAGCGATCGAGGGAATGTAAACAACATGAGGGCACTAAGAACGTTTCTTGGTGCCGGAGCTGACCATGACTGATCCTTTTGCACCACTAAGCTGTCAACGGCAACTCATATTGGCATTCCTCTGCCCTACCCAGTATTACTGCGGTTTTAATCTGCTTTTATGGAAGTTTATTTTTGAATTTGAAAAGACAAAATGCCAGGGAATGTTCAGTTTATAGCAGGGAGAAAAGAAATGATTGAGCAGCAAAATGTAGATCCGGGGTTTACATTGTGACAAGACTATAGAAGCACTGTCACCTTTCCAGAAACTCATATCAACTGCATGCTCTAATCTGTGGACGGTGTTTGCTCAGTGGAAAAGGATGATCAAAAAAGGTTTTTCTTGCTAGGCATACATTTCTCAGAAAATGAGGGACCTGATTTAGTTTTTAAATGAAAATTCCGTTCTAGTTTCTTCTCATCAACAAAACATTGAGTCTGAGTTAGATATCCGCCCAGGACCCAGAAAAATGGATTGCAGGACATATTTCATGGGAGTTTCTCAATTCTCAGTTACTAAAATAGGTTAAGGGAGCATGAAATGGACATTAAAGGGTTGTGTATACACACTTGGCCAGTAAGGTGAATTGTCACAACGCATTTACGGCACTGGAAGGCCAATCAGCCCTACTGTACCATGCTAATGTTTTAGAAATTCTTGTTTTCAAATATATTCCACATGGTAATAAAATTAGGGTAAGACAAAATCCAGTTTTATCCACTGACAGCACAGTAGTTCTGGCATTTAACATAAGTAATGAAGTGCCAATAAGGTTGAAGTGCCTTGTTAAACTGGCAAATTATTTCTCATGGCTTTCCGAGGCCTTCGGTCGTTTATGTATGTTTAATAATTCATAATGCCTTGTTTAATAAAGCTGCTGGAATTATTTTGAATTGCAATATTCATGTTGGGTTGCTTCATTTCAGCTGGCACATTTAAGATTTAAATTCGTGCTTGATTGCTGCTATTCAAAGTGGCTGTCAGAGATGGAGCTCAAAAACAAGATGAAGATCCACTGCTAAGTCCAATGCTAAGCTAGCTGTTTACCATTGCATAGGTGCATCGATGAATTCAGGGCTCCAGACACCCTTTGTCTTCAGTTGACCGGAGAATTCATGATGAGATCAAGATGGACGATTCAGTGCTCAAAAGCCAATGTGCGTGCATTGCAAACTGACACAAAATCGAGAGGAATCTCGAGCAGTGGAACCTTGATCTGAATCCAACGCTGACAATTACCATATGAAATCATCTCAAAGAGGCCTGAATGCTTTCTCACCTTCTACCACCCACCCACAAGTTCCTGTCAAATGTTTCTGTTCATCAGCCTACTTAGTATTAGTCAACAGGCTTTGAAAGACAAATGACTTCGGGTCTCTTCACAGAGGATGTCTGCAGTTTTTCATATTCCTATGTTTTTCTTCTTCCAGTGTACCCATAGAAATTCATTTAGTGGTGAATGTGCCATCCCATGATCTCAGACTACTGCAAATAAGATTTTAATGGCTCCTCTGGGCCACATGCGGGATGAATTATATTCGTTGACACTGTAGAAAAGAATTGTAATAATTCACCTGGCTGTGTGCACGTCTTCATTCAAAAACAACACTGACTCCAATGTTAAACACATGTTTTCTTTATGTATTTTAAATGTGGAACGTCATGATCCTTCCAAATGTGACTTTCACTGGATATGTTGTCTATTTGACAATTTGTAAACGTTCCCAGGCCCTGAATTAGTTTTCAATTCTGCTGCACGTTATCCACTCATACTGATTACAGCTTTATAAGGGGGGAGACACATTGTGTTCATTTCCAGCTCCATGTTTTATTCTAGGACTCCACTAGGGGAGATTTGCATGATTCACAACAATAACTTACTGAGTTATGCGGCCCCTCAGCTGAGCCTCTCGGTGAGACAGGAGACGTTAACTCAGGCCTCCTTTAGACAATGTCCTGAGAGCCTACTTTCTTCTGATTGGCTGAAGACCCAGTGGCCTGCAAGGGGCACCATCTTATCTTTTTACCAGTGAGGAGGTTCCGGCTGCAAATTGTGAAACTAAGGACCCGGTAAATAAAAGTAAAACTGTATTTACTGTGTGACATCATAATCATCCCTTCAAATCATTTTGTTTAAAGATCCATTTTAATAGTTCTATATGCACAAAACAAACTTATTAAAACAAATCTGCTGTTAGTATATAGGCGAGCTAGTGTTGCATATAATTCTGCTCTGTGCAAACAACTGCACTGTTACTTATTTGTATGCTGGTACGTGAACAGTTTGTGCAGCTGTGTGCTTCAGAAATCTGTGAAAGGAAAAAAAAAAAGTTCAGAGCAGTCAGAGCCTGTTCGTTTACATTTAACCCAAACTATGGAGCTACGTCTATGTAACCTTAGTCAGACCCTAATCTTCCAGATGGGAGGGTAAAGTAAACTCTCTGACAGGTGTGCTCTTTCCTACACCAGCACCTGCCCGTGGTATCATTTAGTTCTTCATATATTATATTTATATAACGAAGTTGCTTCTGAACATAATCGGCGCAGCCATTATGTTTCCTTACAAAAGACAGTTGCTGTTTCTAGGAGACCCATTAAAGGAGTGCTTAATAAGCCATCAGCAGACTCATGCATGCTAACAATCTTGGTTAATACTGAAGCCACATTATCATCGCTACCATCCTGAACTTTCTTCTCTGATTTCCGGGCAGATTAATGATTTGTGTCTGATCAGAAATACTTATCCCCTCAGAAAGAACAAATTATTGAGTCATTGAATCTAAGGATGTGAGCTCCATTTCAAAATGTCCAAGTGGGTCAAGTCTGAGGTGGAACCATAATAACTCCCATCCTGGAACACATGCATGCACCTGTCCCCGTCACCTCACAAAGTATCTCGACATCCCTCCCTGGATGAGACGAACCTCAATCATGAGACCACCTAGTTTCCTGTATATTATATTTCCTCCCTAGATTCTTCAAGCACTCATTCATCTTTGTAACACATGTATGCAATAATTAATAATAATTGCGCCTGTCCCAACAGAAAGCTTTGCGAGCCTCTCTAAAAAAAAAATAATAATGTGAACAAGGATGTCAAGATAATAACATCTATCATCAAAATCTCTTCTTGGGTCTGTGTGGAGAGCCACTGATGTGTTTTTGCATAAAAAAACATGAGCTCCCTCCCTCCCCACGTCTTTACTCACGGCCTCTTGTTAGGCACAGTCTCAGCCGAGCAGGACTCACAGATGAAAATCAGACACAAAAACAAAATGGTGCAATTTGACTGCGTGTGTGTGTGCGCGCGGGAGCGAGAGTCAGCTATTTCAGCGCGTTATAATTTCAGGGAGCGGAGTGAGTCAGCAAAAGAGGAGCAGGCAGGGGGGAAAAAAAGACGGTGGGTTTTTAAAAATGGGGAGAATATTTGGGAGGGTGACAGATGGTTGCTGTAAAGGAGAGAGAAAGGAGAGAGTGAATTAGGCAAACTACTGAGCGGAATTAAACATGATCCAGAGTCCAAAGGGCCCTTTGAAACGTTGGGGTGATAAAACCTCCTGTGCTTGTTGGCAGGAGGACTGTGCAGGGGCCACGCAGCTCTGAGCACCACTGCCAAGGCCTTACATAACAGGCCACAGTGCTGAGCGCCACCATTCCAGCTCCCCTTAAAGGTGAAGGCACACGAGCCGTAAGCCAGCCCCGTTGACAGAGGTCTGAAAACGGATTAAATCCTCACTAACTGCATGTGGAAGATGTGAATGGTCTTTGCACCCAAACACTGGAATAAAAAACAAGTGCAAAGGTGCGATCTAAAGGGCTGCAGAGGAAGGAACGGTTTTGTGGGAAACCCTGGAGATAAGAGGAACACTGGTAATGAGATATGAATTCATTTAGCTTCTTTTCTATCATAAAACAAGTTTCACCAGAGAAAGTCAAGTGATCCAGTCTTTGCAGAGTCTCGGGGAAAGATTTTACAAGCTCCAAATCCTTGTTCTGATCCTGCTTGGAACAAAATCATACAAATCATTTGGCTTTACTAGAAGTCCACAAGTGTGGTTAAAGCTCCACTCAACATTTTTTCAGCTTTTTGCCCAAGACTCTTAGCTAGATGGCTGAGAGAGAAACAAAGACATAAACACAAGTCCCAGCTTGAACGAGGGCTGTCATTTTCTCACATTTAACATTTTAAGCTTTTGAATGAAGCATCATTTGACACAACATCCTGAAACCATTGGCTCGATGCATCGAGGGCTCACACTGCAAATCCAGTATGAACTATTCACCCTTCTTTCAGCCGATAGTTGGTTTTACTACATTCCAATTAAAAGTTAACAACATGTTGACAATAAATAAGGCTTAAGATTGCCCCTTTTGAATTATTTGTAAAAATATCTGCTAATAAGGCAGGCTCATTTTCTCTTGTACTTCTCGTCTGCACTCACATATACTACGCGCTCACATATGGGCAACCGCATGCCCTCGAGGATGCATAAACAACACCACAAGCAGTGCTTGCACACACTTGCAAACATCTGCAAGACTGTTTGTGAACTTCTGTCTCCCGAGTGCAGAAGTTCTCCAGCCACTGAAACCACAGACACTTGCAACTCAACCCTCACGAGCACGGAGCTGTTCAGTCAGTGTCACGGTCATCAGCCATGTGCTGTCCCAAAGGATCTTCTTTTACTATGTGAGATCCTGCATTCATTTTAAAATGGTAGCCCCAAGTTCTCACAGGAAGTGGACAAACACTGAGATCCCCCCTTTGGGATCTGGAAGAAGCGTAAGCAAAGTTCAAAGAGCTCTAGTTAATCATTAGGCCCATCTTCTTTTAGCACAGTTGTATTTATGATATTCACTTATCTTTCTGATAGCATAGTATACACTTTCAATTCCCTCGTCGTCTACCTTCTTCTCAAAATGCATCATCCACACCCTGAGTAAGTGAAAATCCAATTTTCTCAATCCCATCGAGAACCAGCAGGGACTTATTTCCAAGCAGTGTGTATGCGGACTTCAGAGCGGCGCTAACCAGCTACTTAATTATGACCGTGGTGCGTCTGTAATTGTAGAACAAGGTTCAGAGCTGCGTTTCACTCATCAGCCATGGCGACTGTCTCACTCTGATATCTCTGGCTCCGGCTAAAGATCCCTCTCTCACTCCGGCTATTTGCATTTCTCTCTCTCTCTCTGCAGCAACGAGGACCTTTTCAAATATTGTTTTCACAACACTTGACATTAAATCCTGATTTAGGGAACCTTGCTAATATAGCATCTCAAATTATTATTCATGCACGGACGGCAATCCTTTGCACGTATTCAAGATCATTTGTCAGGGGTCTGAGCTGAGCTAGGGCAATTACAAAAGTGCCTAGTCCCTGTCCCGGCCCCCAGTGTGTTCCTAACGCCTCTTTACGCGTGCAGTTTTCCTATGAGGTGTTAAAAACAAAACTCCGCTCCTTCATCCACTGGATCTGTATTCACCAAGTGTTTTACAGACTTTCCCGTCATCACGCATGATGCAATGAACGGTGCAGACAGTTCTTACTAAAAACAGGCAATTTTCTGTGTTTCATGAAAAGATTAAAAAGGCATTTGTTATGCTTGTTGTCTCAACTCTCCAATTCCACAGCCTTCCTCTGAGGCACTACACGCATTCAGTCTCACCAAGTAAATGAGCTCTTTGTAAGTGATTCTGTAAAAACCAATGGGCACTGCTTTAACAGTGCCTGTTTTGATGGTTTGCTGGGCACTATTTCCCGTGGTGGAGTGATACGCATTTGGCGTTCTGCTGATTATTTTGTGAATACCTGCAGGGCCATTTCCTGTGAGTCTTCATGGGATTCACTGACTACTGAAAACTCATTGATTACCTCTCAGAAAGACATAACAAATGTCCCCATTACCAGTGCAGTTGTTCATCGTGTCTGTCTTCCTCCAATGTGTGTAATCTCTGTCTGCATGTATTTCGCCAGGGGTGGGCCCAAGTATGATTCCCCCCTGAGAAGAAGCTGCAGCTAAAAAACCTCGCCCTTGATCATCGGTGTGGGAGTATTTTAGACCCACCAATGTGGTGCACTGCGAGCTCTGCACTTTGGAAAAGTCTCATTACAGACGTACAGCTGGGCTTTTCTCAAGGAAGCTGCGACCAGCGTTACCACAGGCCGAGCAAACGGCTCATTGCAAACGGACATGTTTAGAACTGGCACTGCGTTAGAATAACTGAGTTGTCGGTGCAACGCAGCGGCAGTTTGTCTCCGCGCCTGCTGGCGTCACATGATGACAACGTTTCTTCCCTTAGCCACCGGCTGACCTCCATGACGACTTTACCGTGTGAGGATTTCAAACACGAGTGAAACAAAATTCCAAAGATCAATGACATCTCAGAAATGCATGGTCAGGATTGGAGCGCCTTCAAGGCAACTGGCAAACACCATTAGCAGAGCGTGTGGAGCCACTCCTGTCATACTGGTCAATGTGGTATCAATGCTCTTATGAGGATAATCACGAGCCTCTTACCCCATTTCACCCCATCACTTCACTGAGCCGAACAGCCGGGGGCGAAAAAGTGAAGATGAACACTATTCCAGCTCCTCTCCCTCTATCTCCATGAATAATTCAACACCATCCAAGCCTGAGAGCGTTTTTCAACTTCCCCTGAAGCATGAAAACACAGCTCAGCGCCACACCGACTGCCAGGAGGTTCATAAGCTCCTCATACCTAACATAAATCCACTCCCGATTATAATAGGATCACATCAGGCCACACAACTAGAGGTTTTGCTGAAGGCACGGGCACAGGTGTGTCGCTCATGATGGTTTAGAGCTGAAACACGTTCATTTTTGCCCCACAATAAACAAGAAGATTATTTATCTGCGAGTGCCAGTATTTTGTTTGTCTGTTTAGACGGCTGCAGCTGTGCACACTTCTACTCTCCACAGGTGTGGTAACCTGTTCCAAGACCTGTTAACAATCATGCAATAAAGGAATTTTGTATTTTTAAAAAAGAGGGCTTGGCAAATTTGCATGGGAAACTGTTTCATTAGTGAAGCTTAAACCAACTTCATTCAATAACCACAACATAGAACGAGATTCCAGCTGCATTTGTGCTCCACAGACGGAGGGTGGTGCGGATCATCAAATCAGGAAATGTAAACTAAGAAAGCATTTGGGAAAACCACTTTGCAGAAGAGGTAGGGAGTGTTACAGTGTCAGGTTGGGTTGATTATCAGGTTCCAGTCACATAGAAGACAGTAAAACATGATTTAGAACTGTTTGTAGATCACTGAACAGTCAACTAAAACATTCCTCTTCACTGCCAGTCAATTGAACACATGGGAGATGGACGGTAAACTAGTCAGTGATTCCAGGCTGTAAGGTGTTTGAGAAACAAAGGACATTTCAATCAATTTGACTTTTAAGCCCTCCCTGCCCCCTTCACGTGCCGTTGCTTGGAAATATCCAGCCTCACACTGAATAGATGACATATCTATGTTGAAATGTTGCTGCCGGTGTCCTGCTCAGTCAAGGACGGTGAAGGAGGGGTGTGTGTGTGGGTGGGTGGGTGAGTGAGCGAGTGAGTGAGTGACCCAGCGTGGCCTAGCCAAAGGCCAGGCTTACACCAGAACATCTGCGGAATGATCTGAAGATGACAGTTCACAGATGCCTCCGAGCAAATCTGACAGAACATGAGAGGATCGGCCAAGAAGAAAAGCCTGACTGTTCAAAGCCAGGTGTGCCAAGCTTACACAAACTGAGACGAGAAGACTTGAGGTTGTGATGCTTTGAATGACTTTTTATTTATTTATTTCTATTTCCATTTCTTGGCTCAATCATTGAGAGAGTAATTTACAAAAGTGAATAGGCATTGTAAAGAGTATGACAAAGAAAACGCACTGTCTTCCTGCTACCCAGGATAGAAGAGGATTACACTGCTAGAGGGAGATTAGAGATAGTGTAGGGTGCTTAGTGTGTAACAAAATTAGCTTAACACTGATGCTAATTTGATCAGCATGCCGTGATGACTGTGCCCAATTTTGCCCAATACAAGACCTAGTTACTGTATGTATCCGCTGGCATAATACTATTGTTTTCAAATTGAGGCGTCTTGCTGTTCATGACAGACATTCTGTTCACTGTGGAATACTATATGAGTTTTAAAGACTTCTTCAAACTAATGAGTGTGACATGCTTAACAAATTCCAAAACAGAGCTACCAGAGGTTGGTTGGTGTCCTCCATCAAGGTTTTGAGCCGAATTTCCTGTTCCCTAAGGCCACGACAAAGTAGAAGATCAATGTGGTGCGAGAAAACTTGAAGACAAAAATTCAGTGCTGACACCCTGCCTGCCTTTTATATTGGAAAAACACTAATTCTGGCTGCCACACTCTGTGGGTACATGCTTTTGTGGGAGCCGTCGCACAGTTTGCTCTCCTCACTGAACATTAAATCTGTATGCTGCACAGTAACTTGCGTGAACAACAGCAGTGTTTTCTACTCTGCAGGGGTCCCTCTTAGAGAAATGTCAAAGAACCTTTTCTTTTCAGCCAAAAAAACAAACCTCACCATAGTCCCAGTTCAGAGACTTAGCTAGTTCAGAGTGCATGGCTGAACTTTCAAATAAAGCTCGGTCCACAGTCACACTCGTTTAATCAAAATAATTGCCCACAATTCATTTATAAAGCATTACTGATGCATCACGAAACAGCCAAGTGCTCAACATAGGTTAAATAAAAATGAGAAAACGCTGTGTATCGCAATCAGAAAGTGTGACTGAATGTGGTTTAGACTTGTTTGGATCCATCCATCCACTTAGACCTCCTTCCTCAGTGGACTTTGAAGCTCTGTAACAGGGTTCTACAACACATTCACAAGCTGTGAGTGGCTCATTCCCCATTCCAGAGTAGTGTGCAGAATGTGGTTTACACAGCATGGAGGCACAGTGCAAATATATATACATATATATTTTATATTTTGGCAAATTAAGTATGCCTATTCAACTGTACGTGTTTCTATGTACCATTACACCCACGCCACACTGGCAACATGTGTCTTGCTTTTCATTTACGCACCCATTGATATCAGGTTAGACTGCTAACTGAATCCATTCATATTTATTTAAACAAGGTTTTGATTGTTGTTTTAGTACCGCCTGATGCACTGCTTAATACCAGTGTCCTGGTATTAACTATTTAGCAATGCTTCCATCTGAAGAAATACAGTCGTTGTTTCAGAAACCTGAGACAGCCGCTCCGGCTGCAGTCACTCAGCAGCCACGCTCCTTGTGTCTACAACAGACGCCCGCGCACGCTGCCAATGTTGCCGTGTCGTTAGATGTACTCGAGGGAGAGAAAAACACCGCGTATCGAAGTATTTGTTAATAAGTGACTTTGACTGTGAATAGCCTCTTCACTGTTTGATGAGTCCCAGGCAAGTTCTGGTGATTCTTTCTGGGTAGATTTATGAACCTTAAGATTTACAGATTAGCACTTACACCAGACATGCAGCCTTCGCCTCTGTGTCCTTGGGCAAGATGCTAAAACCAGAATAGCCGCTTGTAAAAAAAAAAAAAAGTGCTGCTAATAGATGCCCTGTATGAATGGGAGAATGACAAATCTGTACTGTAACACTCTTTAAATGGTCACCAGGACCCTTTGCAATAATACAATCTGTAAATACATTCAAGAAATAATAAGAGGCATGAAATCCTTTTTTGCTCCTTTCATTTTCTCGGGAAAAGGATGTCACCTGACTGTCTCCTCCACTCCATTCACAATCACTTGAATGAAAGCATTTGTCCTTTTAGTCCTTTCATGACACAGCGATTGCTATTTCACAGTACTTGCCGGTTAACAACAAGCCATAACTGCTAAGAGTGACTCATACAAACCATGATGAACGAGTCACCTTGTCTGGACGAGGAGAATCAGGGACCCGTCAACTGTCCCTCTATGCGAATGGAAGTTGACAGTAGGAAGGCTCTGACAGTAGCTTGATCCTCTGTTCTGAATGACAGATTATCCAGCCTTCATGGAGTCTGTGGTCTTCTGGGGGACTTCAGTAACGACCGCATGAGTCATGACTTTTGATTAAACATGGGGACAGTAGACAGGACAGACTGTGGCTGCTGTCTGTCGCCAGCCCAACCGTGAAGAGGATAAGCAGTTAAGATAATGGATTGATGGGTGGACAGACGGACGGACGGATGCTTGTCATGGACTGGCCATAATAACGAGCAGGCAGGAGCATTTTGTGTTTGTTGTGTGGAGCTGTATATGATTACACATTCCATGGTACAGTTCACATATCTGAGGGCAGGGACTATGAATCTGAGTATTCATAAACTATGCACATGGATTTCTAAACCAGAGCCTGAATCCAAGCTGCAACCAAATGCCACATCTGTGTAATCCATCTGCTCTCAATACATCTGAGCTTCTACACTTCACCCAGAACAAAGAGGCAATAATGGCCTTTGATACAGTACTGTATTATACTTTGTCACAGCCTTTTTAAAACCACTTGAATGTGAGTTTCGGAGCCAACCAAGCCACATGTAAACAAACCTTGGTTCAAAGCGCCATGCTTTTTTTTAAAAAACACATTTCCAGGAAATCAATCAATCTTTGTTTAGTTGTTTTTTTTGGCACAAATCTTGGACACACTAATTGAAAGTTACAATACGAGCAAGAGAAATCAAACGCATCTCAAGCCAACATTCAGAACCGTTGGAGAGCAGTGACAGAGGAACCAGATCCTTTGTGTGCTTCTCAGCCACTTCCTCCAAATCAGCCAGAATCATCTAAGCACTCATGGTGTCTTTAGCTCTTATTAGCCTTCTAGTCTTCTCTGAAAATCCAACAGTGGGGACAGAAAATAGACCTTTTTTCTGGCTGATAAATAAATTAGAATATACTAGCTTTTTTAACAAGTGAAACACACAAAAAAAAACTATTTCAGCATGAATAGACAACCACCAAAACACACATCTACTGTATAGCTTCTTACCCTAACCTTAGAAAACCTGATTATCAGACCATGAAATAGTCAATTAAAAGTGGGTCAGACAGTGAGGACCTGCCACAAAATGGTCCACACACACACACATACACACACACACAAACATCCTTAAGACAAGATATAGAGAACAAGAAAGGGAAAAGACACAGGAAGTGAAAGAAGAATGAAAGGGGATGAGGCAGGTTCCCCTCGTGGTGAATAGAATCAGAGAATGCAAAGACCACTGGCTGACCCAACATGATGCCTCACAAAAAAAGACAAAAAGTTGGCGGTGTGTGGCACGCAGGGTCAATTCTGACATGTTCTGGTCCACCAGGTTTCACTTCCTTCTGTCTCTGGGTCTGTCTCTGTGACTTGATTCCATGAGTGTTTTTTTCTTGAACACAATGACTCTGCACAAAGCTTAACATGCAAAATACTATACAATATATTAGTTGAGCGACATTTTAGTTTGCACTGATTTGACGCCTTATGTGTCTGTTTGGATTCAAGAAACTGAGGAAGTTTTATATTTTCTCTGTCTAGTTTCGCCCTTTAAAACAACATTGTTTTATTACCCCTGGCAAAGGCTTTACTTTTATACTTGGAGATGAAGCGAGTACTGCCAGACAATGCGTTTTCCACTGTAGTCAAGCCTTCTGATATGTTAATGATTGGTCATGACCACTGTCCGTGACCTACCGTGATTCAGTGTTTATTTTGTGGTTTAGTCCGCCATCTTTATCAGTGGCTTGTGCTCTGCTATAAAGCAGCTGTAAAGCTATTTTAAGGAAGCTGTCAATGTGTGACATATTAGATGGATCATTTGATCAGTCTGAGGTGCTACGAAACCGGTCTCCGCTATTCGACTCTGCCACACTGTTGTTGCTAAACAAGAGACCGCGGAACTAAGCAGATTCTGCTAATAGTTTAGCTGGTTGCAATGCCACGCAGAGTAGCTGTGAATATCTTGTAATCTGGAACTCAAACAGACGTTTACACTCGGCGTTTAACTGGCTCAGCATGAGGCGATGTTTGTGCTTTAACCATGTTACCAGTAAAAAGGTTAGACTTAGATTTTTCCACACCGCGTGTGTGGGCCACATTTGGCATAATTAACTGAAAAACCGACAGTGTCCTTTGCTTCCGTTGACGGAGGATAAAAAAAAATAAAATAAAGCATTCCATTCACTGATGAGGCAAAATTACAGCACAGTTGTCCTCTTTCACAGACGTTCAGTTACATTGTGACAAACTGCTCAATTGAGAAGTGTCCAAGACAAAAAGAAAAAAGACTTTGGGCCGAATGCCCAGGCCTAGTCGACACCCACTTCTCATGGCACTGTCACATTTTTTATCTTTGTATGCAATTTTTTTAAATTTTTTTTTATGTTTACTGGAACGAAGTATTGGAACTTCATGTCTTGAAGCATGTAAATATAATTTCAATGAATTTAGTGTATTTTTCTCATAGAATGAACAGACTTTTAGATATCTCTTCACTCAAGCTGCCATCCCGCAGCAAAGTTATTAGTAGAGTGCCAGATCATTAATGTTGCCATGACAAGATCCAATTTAGCAGCACATTAGAGACACTTATCTTGACTGATAATATTCAGAGGGACTGAACCCAAAATGACAACCACATTACCTTGACTGACTTCCCATAGGTATGAAGTGGTCACACACAAATGTTCTGACCACATTCATATAAAGCCTGCAGCCTCTGTCAGCATCTGACATACAGGAAGGACAACTGCAATGGAGGTCAGTTCATGGGCACATGAAAACACCTGCAGGCTCAGAGAACTGCTAGCATAAACTTGGAAATGGAGCTTGTTAAAACTCCTCACAGGGTTCCCACACTCTCGTCAACATAGAATTTTTCAGTGACCTCCCAGGCCCCGTTCCACCAAATTCCAGGACCTTAGATGGCAAAGATATCTGTCTAAAAATTAGAACTAACCGGCTGATGTGTGTAACAGTGACCAGTTCAGAGAGAGACACAGTGAGGGTTGATGAGCAAGAGATGGTGAAGGCAGTGCGTAGCCTTAACATCATGTAGAAATAAATATCGGAATAACTTTTCAGTCAAGGTCCATGTGAATTTTCAACGGTTTATTTATTTATTTATTTTTCAAATTCCTAAACTCCCAACGACCTGTTGGAACACCGCACAACAAATATGAGTTATAGCAGCATAGTTTTGCTCAGAAACGCCTCAAAGTTCACCTCAGTTGCAGTTTTATCTGGGGAGTATCCAGGATTTTTTCCATGTGTAACATCTAGGCCAGATGTTTTTTTTTTGTTTTTTTTGGTCCCATAAAGTCAGTAGTTTGGCTCCTTTCAAAGACCGACCCTTCTGTGATGAAGTGGATCTTTTCAACTAATCACCTTTCATACTTAAAGGGATAGTTGGAGTGTTTGGGGCCATAAAACACTTTTGGAGTTTCAGACGTAAACAGAGTTGAAGCCAAGTCCAAGCCGACTGAAAGAAGTGGTGAACAATTCTTCAAACATCCTGTTTATTTGTCTTCTGTTGTAAACAAGGGTGATCAGATTGGAAAGGTTCTACCAAATGACGCTAGCCACAAAACCAAATCTGCGCTGGAAGCATTAGCAGCGTGTCTTTCAGATGTCGACCATGAAGTACCGATTCCAAAAAAAAGATCAGGTTTTGTAATGTTTTTAACAACAGGGTATCGCAATACCTTTCTTGTATCGGTATACTGTGTAACACTAGAGGGCACTGTACAGTATATGGAGCCACACGGAGCAGGTAGAAAAACCCTGCAACAGAGTGCGGCCTCAGAGAGGAAGAGCATGAGTGGCCAAGGCACCACGCCAAGCCAGAACTGGAGCAGCTTCAAATCTGAGTGTCCTTGAATGACCCAACCAAACTTTGAACTAAACTCTTCAAACACAAATCATCCAGAGACCCGAAATACACAGCGAACTAACAATCCACTTACAGTCGAGCAAAACTTCTAATGATCAGCAAGCAGTCTGCTCTGAAACACGGCTTCTGAAAGCAAGTCAAGGGAACGTCAAGCTTTAGAAAAATATTCTACTGTATTATATTTTAGTGCCACATTCTTAACCAGCTCCCATTTTTTAGGCTTTTGATTTATAGCATAAAATGTTGCTTGACCAATTCTGACTGAAAAAATGTGTGGGGGAAAATTATGGGTTGTAAAAAAACTTAGTAGAGGCTTAGTCATTTTTGCTTTTTATATCATCAGCAACTGAGGCCTTTTATCATAGCAGAAAGGTTCAGTGATTCGCTCAAGGACACAGCAGAAGGAACCACGCTGACTTTGGCTACAGGAAAAGACAGGAGAGATTAGGTGTGAAAGAATTCCTGTCTTTGAAATATGTTCCCAAAACGGAAGGTCCTAAATAAATGTCACTGCACAATGAAGTCTTTGCCGTTGCACATAACTGAACAAAACACTTATTTCTTTCATGAAATGAGTGTTGATGAATGAATTGAGTCTCTACTTTGAATTTTAGTTTCCCAGTCATGGCAAGAAACACCACTCTGTTTGTGCTTACTTAAAATGCAGTTGTTTGTTGTTGTTTCTACATCTGTTTTGTGTGACTGCATTATACAAAGACTTTACTCTTTGATTTCCTTTGTACTCCAGGATTTCTTCGCTCTGTTTTCATATCACAATCTCAATAACTATATTGCGGAGCTGCTGGTTTATCTGCTGTATTTCCAGCTATACAAGTCATAATTGAAGTAAACTAAACATGTATGAAATTGTCCATCGTACATTCTTGAGATAATAATCATAATTTATGTTAGTCCATTGAGCCTTTTACAGAAATTGCACAAACAATAAACATGACCATATGATCATATGTGGTTTTATTGGTAGATCTCAGGTTACATCCAAAAGTAAAAACAGATTTGGGGTTCGAAAAGGTTGGTGACAACTTATCAGTGACTGACTAGAGCCAAATAAATAGTAAGTTTCTCAAAACATTTCACAATATAAGCTGCGTAATGTCAAGGTTTTTGCCTTTTTGACCGCAAAGCAGCAAGTATATGCAGTAATAGTGGTCTTTTATGACGCTGTTTAGTGTTTGCTTAATGAGCGCTCTGCGCCAGGATTCCATTATTTCTGAGCACATCTGGGCAGAAGTGACTCTGACTAAATAAAAAACCGAATGTTTTTTGTGGAGTCCAAAAGAAAAAGATTTGAAACGTGGCCAGCGACGCAGTTTATTGTGCATTACATTATTGTGGTTAACCTTTGAAGCACTGTTGCAATAAGCCAAGTCACTGTTTGTATTATGGATCAAGGTTATCAGTTCCAATTGTTGAACATCACACTTTCAACAAGCACCAGGACGGTGGATTATATATTACGGTGAAAGAACCTGTGATCCAAAGCCTTTAATACATGATTCAGCTCGCATACCAAAGTGTGTGGCCTGTAAAGCCACAATGAAGTTCAGACTCTAGGTATATGAAACCCTGCACACTCGACAATAAAAGTCAGTTATTAGTCCTCTTATGCTTTTATTGCTGATGGGTACAAGGCCCTTGTTTTCGTGCTGTAAAAAAAAAAAAAAAAAAAAATCTGATCTCCATCCTCTTATCTGAATGGCATGTAAGCAGTTGTTTCTTCTGACAGCTGCAGAGTACAGTATGTACAGCCAACCAAACCTCACACCACCCGCCACAGTTTGTCAAGAGTTCTGCCTCAATAGCTGAGTGTTGGTCCCCGGTGTTCACACCTGACATTAGAATGTGGTCACTTGGGATCAGTTCTCACTTCCCGGCTCTATACGCACGGTGGAAACACCAAATGAGGTTGTTTTATCGTACATGACTGTACGGTTGAGTCCGACGTATAGTGTCATCTGATGGCAACCTGTTTGCATTCTAGCTGGAGACCTTTTCATGTTTCATGTCAGTCTCACCACTTCCTGTCTGAAACTACTATGATCTGTCTAGAAAGGCGAGAGGGCACCTCTCAATGTCATCTAAACAAACAGGATACTCCGAGTGGCATTAAAACTTCCTGACATTATGATCTAAACATACTTTCTTTCTCAGAAATGCGCCTCAGAATTTGTAACTTGCATTGATTACACTGAATGTCACATAGCACCGTAACAATAAAATGTGAGTGGAACCATTTCTTATGGAAGACGAGTTATGTTCAGTTTAGCATCACTTTTGAAAGTCATGTCAGAATGTCGGCCATATTTTAAACGACTATTTAATCTAATCTTTAATCTCTTTTAAGTCCTCACGGTGGGAGGGCAGGCCTCTGCAGGGGGGCTTCCAAACAGTTTCAGGGGAAGTGAAAAAATATTAAATTTGTAATTGCATTAATTATGAAAAGGAGATAATATTATTTGACATATCTTTGGAAAAAAAACAGCCAAGAGAGTGTTGAGGGGTAGCATAGCCTTCCCAGAGTCAGACGTGAATAAAAGCCTTTGGACAGACAGCGCCAAACAATACCACACACACACCCACACACACTCTTGAGTGCAGTCATTGGAACACATATCCACAGCTGTTGAGAAACAAACTGCTTCACTTGTCAAACTTCTCGTAACTGCAGAGGATGTGGCAGCAGGTGAAGAGCATGGCCATCAAACTGACGCTGATAAAAACCAAAACGACAGCATCCCGTCTCACAGTAAAATACGGCGATCCAACAAAGTTACATGTATCAGTTCAACGTGAGTTCACAGGGATGTAGTTTCACTGGAGTGTTTTTGAAGATCGGATAAGTAAAGCATACATCCTCAAGCCATAAAGTTCAGCTCCAAGTGGATGGGTTTTGTTTCCCAAGTTTTTTTAAAAAGCGATATTATGAGTTGGCATTTCAAACAAGATCAAATGAGTCAGACTGACAGAGATATCACTTGACCCTCTGTGTGCGTGCACGTGTGTGTCTGAGACATAGAGTCAACATATCAGGTACAACAAAGCGAGCACATTGTTTAGACTTGCAGAACGGCTGTTACTGAGCCTCTTTAATCTCCTCACATCATATCCTATTTGCATTACATCTGTCTGTTTGACAGAGCCCCTTGGAGAGGACTAGACACTGATTAATAAACAATTCATGTTAGCGCCACCTCCAGGCATCACTCTACTTAGTTACAGAAGTTTGATTAAGATATTGAACACAAACTATAACTTTCCATGGTGTGTGATGTTTTCCCAGGACACTGTCCCCTCTTTATTACAGGAAATGAGCAATGTTTCAGTATTTTATCGAAGGGGGGATTGAGCCCAGCCTCTGAATGGCTCACAGCCAGGCTTAGGACAGCACAGGCAGCACTGCAGAGATGCTAGGTTATAAAAAAAAAAGAACAGCCCTTAATTAGATTAATTTGGACATGGTGACTGAATTTTCGGAGGTGACTCAGCCCTTACTACTACAGAGCAGTGACACCTGTAACCATGTAAACTACGCACAAAGACGGTGGCAGCGAAGCGCTCGTAATAGTTTATGGGTGTGACTGAATTCCTATTCATAAAACGCATCATTAAAACCTAGACTAAAGGTGGATCAAAGCCTGCCGCACAATTCTCACATTTTAACATGACAATTCTTTATTTTTATTCCAGAAACTTGGATTCGCCGATAAGATGTAGAGCTCTCAGTGAACTAGCAGATCGACAGGAAATGCACTGGCAACTGCAGCAATCACCATTTATTTTTAGACATAGAATGTCAACACAGAAGATAAATCAAAATGGTGTCAAAAATGTGCATGTACAGTACACACAGCCGATTCGTACATTGATTTGTTGAACTGAACCCATCCACGGTGGCCTGTAAGGCTACGGCAAAACCTCATTCTGCTTTGGCAAGACGAGATAAATTCATACCAGACGCCATTACCTTCGGAATGTCACAAGAACAATAGGTGAGGCCCGCACAGAGACAAGCGTGTCCGCCTGTACTTGCAAGCAAACACACACTTGCCAACGAACTTGCAGCAGCCTCATGAGCCACCGCACCATTTGGAGAAGGGGTTTTACAGCGTGATGACATCACAGTCATCCACTGTTACACGATCGCAGTTTCCCAGCAAGAGAAGACTTTTTTATGGAAACTGCTCCAAATCATTTTAATACTCTCATTTAATTACCTTCTCCTGCTCCAGCTCTGCTTCCTTCACTCCACCGTTATCACACTCTGGGTTATTTCAAACAAGCGGGACGGACCCGAGTTTACTGCTTAGCCCAACAGGGTGCATTATGGGTCGTGCACAATACTCTTGAGGCCTAGCGTGAGCAGCAGGAAACAGAAGCTCCAGCACGTTCAGTAAAGGTTACCTGCATTGTGCAATTACCCCAAGCCCATCACAGAACCACTGTGGTTACACGCTTACACCACAGCGAAATACTTATGACATGAAAATAAACGTTGTGTAAACGTATTGGTTTATGATGACGTCAGAGAGAAGACTGCAAAAAAATGCAACAAAAATCTTTCTGTGTAAATACCCTGTGACACACAGCGATGTTTGTTTTAGGTGGTGACAGTTAAACTGAAGATCACTGTCAGACAGGCTAATGAACTTGAGAGGGTCCTACTTGATGTTACCGTAACAGTCTAGCATGAAAAAGCTGACACAAAAGGCAAAGGGCCATTATGATCTGATTAAAGAATGACTGTAATATTTTTAATATGTTTCATTAATACATTTTAAATCTAATTTATTGTTCAGATAAATGTATATGGGAATCAGTGGGAGAAGTAGTTTCTGCATCACTAGCCAGAACTGTTATCCAATGTATATTGTACATATGCAATTTCTACAAATATTTGTGCTGTTTAATAACCATCTTTTTTTTTACATTACTCAGTTCATCAAAATGTCTATAACATATGAGAAATATATATATATAAAAAAAAATCCCTCAAAATATTACACAGCACAAAGTGTCATTTTTAAGGTTTCTCCCTTTGTCCACCATCAGTCAGAAACCCACAATGACCCAATGTTCTATAATGAAATTCAAGGAAAGCAGCACTGCGGAACAGATTTGCACAGTGCACACTTGACTTAAAATGAGAAACGCCGAGTAGATAGAGTTTGTGTGAGAGATGTAAAGCTTTAAAAGCAACCTTGATGGTTTCCTACAGTATTTTGCTCGGCAGCTACGAGAGTGGGACGAGTCACGGTGCAGCTGCAGTGGCTGCAAACCTCTCCCAGCTCATGAAACAAATACAGCAGTGTCCTGGGGCGGCTCAATAAAAAGTGCTGGGTTAAGATAACATAATATGGAGAGCATGCCATGCCTATTGATGCATAATAAGTCCTACCCATGTCTGTGAAATAAAAGCCACATCATGAAATACCGGCCTCAAAATAATTTAATGATACACGAACCTGATACTCGTCACTAGCACAGTTCCCTGCCGGAGCATTACGACCTGTTTCACTGCATACATCACATACCACGAACCAGAGCTAGCAGCTGCCTTCAAGAGACAACAAGCTCCTCATTCTGGGGCGAACAAGAGCGAATCCTGCAGCATGTTTCACTCGTTGGCGAGATGCAGGACACGGGGCCGTTGCCAACCCGGTGGCGTTGCTGCTGTTGTTGTTGTTGGAGCGAATAAGGCATAGCTTCTGCTTGTTTGCTGCGTTTGGTCTTCCTGCTCGGCGACGGGCTGGGCCAGTGCTCATCACCAGAGTAAGAAGACCTGCGGTCTGTGCAAGAGATTCAGAGTCTATGTGGCCGCACACTGTTAGCATCTTATCAGTTTCTGCTGGTACCAGGGTGCAAATCAATCCAATTAATCAATTATCCAATCAACCAGCAGGCATGAAGACGCTCAAATGTCAAAGTAGTGTTAGCTCAGCTCTCGCCGCCCCGTTCAGTAAATACTACACTATATTCTTTGAGGCTGACTACCTATAACACTTCTCTGAGACTGCAGCAGCACGCTGGTACTTATCTCTCACACCAGGAGAGACTTGCTTCCCACAGCAAACCCACGAAGTCTGTCTGAGTCGCATTCAAACAGGGGCAGGCAGCCCGCTGTTAAACGAAGCGCCGGAGACGAATGAACTAGCCAACCAATCGTGTTACTATTATCTGCTTACCTGCATAGAGAAAGAGAGAGAGAGAGAGAGAGAGCGCACGGATTAGTGATGACAGAGCTCAATGAGGAGGGAGCAGGACAGACCACAGCACAAGGCCATGGAAGAGATGTGAATGAAGCAGTTATGTCAGATATTCCGAGATTTGAAGAAACGGATGGAAGTTGCATGTCTAGAAAATGTGGCTTAAAAGACCTAAATTAAAATGTGTAAATGAAAATCGATTCACCACAGCCCCCTTGGCCCCATGAACACAACATTGCATCAATTGCTATATAAACAAATGTGTTACTAATTAATTGAATTAACCCATATTTAAATAATGCAGTTCTGCCTAATGAGTGGAATCAAAACAGACGTGTGCAGGCATGCGAGTTTATAAGTGTCAGGCCTTCATATGTACTGCCCTCAGACTGTTCAGACAATAGTTGTGAAATGAGTCATTTGGTGCTTCCATCCATGGGTTATAAATTATGTCAAATACACATAATGCTGCGGACAGAATGATGTTTTCACCTTTTCAAAGCGACACCAGCAGGGTCAAACTACCGTCTGTCGATTTAAAGGGCACGCAGGTCTTGTAACTTGTTACCGTTTCAAGTCTGTAATGTTGTCAATGTGTGAAGAACAACATGCTGAACAGAAGTGAATCAGCTCCACGATGATGATGTGACAGTGCGACCAAGGGCAGGGTGCAGGGGATACAACACACCATGTTTCATTTGCACAGTAGTTATTGATTAAAGCTCAAAACTCTTCACTGTGTGTGTGAGTCATGTAGTGGGGACATGAAAATCTGTTTACAGTCACATTATAGGGACCTTTCTTCCATATGGCCACAGAAAGTAAAATCATGAGGATAATCATTAGATTTGAAAGTAAATACAAGATTAAAGGTTAAGTTTGGTTTAAGTCTGGGTCAAGGTAGAAATCAATTGAAGGCAGTGTAATGTTCTCTGACATCTGTGTGTGTGTGTGTGTGTGTGTGTGTGTGTGTGTGTGTGTGTGTGTGTGTGTGTGTGTGTGTGTGTGTGTGTGTGTGTGTGTGTGTGTGTGTGTCAGGTCTTGTGATAAATTGACAACTGTCACCCTCAGGCATTGGAGCATTTCTACAAACTTAAATCAAGTTGCAACTCATCACACAGCTCGAACTAGAGAATGAAGTGAACATTCAATGCTGATCCATTATGCTGCTGTTCAAAAATGGCCATATTCAACTTCACTGCTGCAAACGCAAGACACACAGTCCCACAAACCGGGTCCAAACATGCAGATGGAATCATCTTAAATTGACACATTCATGCTTTTCTGGTTTTAACATTTCCTTTAATGTGTAAAGTGTTTCTATGGCGACCAGCTAGTTTAGCTTGAATTCTTTCAGCAGAACAGAGGCTGTTTTTTTTTTTTTTTCTTTCTTTCTTTCCATGGCTACAGCTGTATTTACAGGTGATCGGGACACCTCTGCGTAATGGGAGTGATATTTCCGGCACAAGCCGTCTAAGTGGTAGACGAGCTGACCATGTGGGCAGAGCTGGCGAGCAGAAAGTATGAAACACTGCTGCAGTGTGAGAAATATACTGTGTGCTTGAACATAACGGCATGCCAGTCCATATTAGTGAAGGCCATGATGTATTAACCTGTAATAATCTGACATGAGCAGTGATACTGACTTATAACTCCTTGAAGTCTTACTGTCACTGTCTTATTGTCAGGCTGTAATTTTATTTTACATCCAATGCAATCAGAAACTGATAACAACGCCTGTAATGCATCATTTGTTGCTGTATTCTGCAAAAAAACCTTTACTTTGTGTTTATATTTCTCATAATTTGCATATTACTGGCCCTGACATCAAATATTGTTCTTTCATTACTCTGATCAGTACGACTAGATAAACCGGCTGGTGTCACAGCGTGAAGATCACATCTTGACACCCAATTCAGAACAGCCTCTAGCAAACACTTACTTACTTACTTGAACGTGTCTACACAGATATTCTAGCATTACTGAAACTCCTCAATTAATTTACCTTCCATCATGCTACAATTATTATTATTATTATTATTATTATTATTATTATTATTATTTTAGTTTTTCCTTCCCTTCAACTAGGGGACGTCACACCTTGTTTAAGCCCTATGTGACCAAGTGTGATCTGTGAATATCCGGCTATGCAAGTCAAAATTTGACAGACTTATAGTTGAATGGCACATTTGTATTTGTTTGATTTGCTGGTAGCCTTTGAAGACTTCATGTTTATACAGCAAGTAACCATCACGACAGCAACACGGCACCTATCGTCCCCACAAACGAAGGACAGTGTGTGTGTGTGTTTGTCAACACGCCTGCAGCCGTGCACACACGATCGTCTCAATCCGAGCTGGCTGGCTCGTGTCTGGTGAACACGAGGCTGCAGCTGAGAAGTCACTCCCGTGTTTGTTCAGGGGCAGAGGCGAGCTGTAATGGTGCATGGGTCCAAACCTTCCAATCCTCGAGATCACCGCAGCTTCTTGTGCATGCTCGCTGGGAAGTTCGTGTTGCCAAAGCGAAAGCAAGAGTTACATCAGTGAGATGAAATCCATCTGACATAGGAGGAAAAGTCCAGCACACGCTGCCAGACGAGCATTATCATAAGCTGCTACAATGCCCCCGAGCTCCACACTGTGAGGGGGAAACTGCAACTTGGGTCCATCAAAGTCCCTCAAGTCCTCATCGACCACAAACAAATAAAAAGCGAGTCCGGGAACGAGCTGTTCTGTGGCACTCACAGAACCTCCCGCGACATATCGGCACATTTAATTTCCCCCACGCCTTTTCGAAAATGTAACAGCCACAAACAACAACTTACAAACAGGTTTGGAGATTTCAACGAGCCTCTGTTCGATTCGGCTGCAATAAAACATACCTGAGATGAACTAAAAGGGAAGATTTGTCTCTTAATGTCGCTCCTTTCCTGTTTATCTCATATAGACCAAATACACCACTGTGGGCGTAAAGAAGCAGCGTTAACCACTTATAAAGTTCAAATATTCCGGTGGTAACGCATTGCAATGTGGAAAAATCCCACCCCGAACTGTCATTAAGATTCGATGGGTTCTGAAAAGGTCCAAGTCATGTTCCCCCGTGGGCGCACCGCGGGCTGGTGAGCGAGGCAGCGCCGAAATGCACACATGCGAACCGCGGTTCGGCGAGCAGCGCTTCCCTCCATCGGACATTCGAACATGTTACTGTCTGTGTTGGAAGCGTCAACCCTGGTATGAGCGTTTAGCCCCCGGAGCGTAACGTAAGCCCACCGAGCCGCCGCTCTGTCAAGTGCCCGGGCTGCGTGAGGCTGTCATTGGCCACAGTGTTGTCAGAAAATAACCCCCCCCCCACCACCTCAAAAAATAGGAAACATACCGCATATGAGAGACGAAGCCGGGGTCCGAAGATTATTTCAAGTCCCGGTGTCTGTGCATTCCTCCTCAGCTGGAACCGGTGTTGATCTCCGACGGCTAAACTGAACGGGACACAGCGCCAGGGTTTAACCTGAAATGACCCGCGCTAGTGCAAATCAGGCGAGGGCGACGCGTGTGTGTGCGCGGCGCAGAGTCTGTGGCTGTGGAGGGGGGGAGAGAAAGAAAAAAAAAAAACAACCAAAAAAAAAAAAAAAAAAAACTTCAACATGGAGCCGAAAACAAACGTTTATAAAAACGGCACAGTAACTCGCAGCGCTCCGGCTGCTCGCCACGGGGAAGCAGAGAGTCGGATCACAGAAAGGAGCCGAACAAAAACGAGCCTCGCCCCAATTACAAACTTCTCTCCGTGTGTCTCCATGACAGGAGGCCTGCATGTCAACAAGGCAGGAAACACACTGCTCCAACCTGCGGCGTGTGCTCGACAAAGCAGCTTTGCCTGGCTGATGCATGCATTCATAATAATAATAATAATAATAATAATAATAATAATAATAATAATAATGATAGTATAATTCTACCAAAACAATGAAATAACGCAAATATAACACATAACAATAACACAGTACTAACGTGAATGATACAGCTCGGCACAAAGTAGAATGTTTGTTTCAATAATAATAACAATACTGCTAAATTTAGTTGAATTTATTTAACAATAATAATAATAATATATAAGAAACAATTAACATGTATGTGTATATGTTGGGAGACCAGAGGGACTCTGTGATCACTGACCACTAAATATGTTCTTTGTGATTTACTCTATTTGTGTATTTGTTGGCGGGTGTTTGTTTTTTGAATCTGAATCTGTTTCTCACCTGTTGAGGGCCAATGGCTACGTTCTTGATAAATCCGACTTTTACCTTTTACTTATTTTTCCATAGAATCCAATCAACAAATAAATTATAACAACACGAGTAGATTTGTGTATGTACAGTTTATCTCACCAAATGTGGGAAATATAGCATTTAGTGCAGTGTTTGCAAACGATTATTCCAAACAAATATTGTTTTATTGGCAGAGAGCAGCAGGTGGCAGGTGGAACCACCAAATTATTATAAAGGCTTTTTACGTTTATAATATAATATAATAATAAACTGATCTTTGATTTGGCAGCGGGCCTGGGACTGTGTTCATGTTGGTGCATGTGAGGCCCTCCCTGTGAAACTGTCGGCCCCCGCCTTCATTAATAAAGCGAGATGGCTCCAATTACAATATGCTGTGATGTAAACACACCTGTCACCGCTGTGCCATCAAACTAAAAACACCACAGCAATGTGCAAAATGTGTGTTTTTCAAGTAACAGCAGCGCAGATCCAGCTGTCAACCCACCTCTTTGGAAAGGGCTTGGTCTGTGGTCACACTGGTTGCACTTTTCTCTCTGAAGCTGCGACAGTGACCTGCAGTAAGTGAGCGGCAAGTGCAGACTGGCTGCAGGACGATGCACCGATATCTCAAGCTGCTCCACAAAGAGCTTGTTCAAAGTTCAGTCAAGCTCGACTCAGTACACAACACTGGATGCCCAGTTCTTGTAGTCTTTGTGTTGATCATCTTCAGGTATGACACTTGCCTGTTCATTCACACTTATCCAAATCACACCAAATTCATTACTGTACTGACGTGGCCCCCCTAATAATAACCCATGCCCAGTGTGCTGCCAATAGGATCTTGAGATATCAGTTCCACAGAGGGGTAGACGGGGATTTCAAGATAAGATGTGGGTCATGCAAGTCCTAGCAAAGGCAGCACCAACTCTTTAAAGAGATCTTATCAGTTTGCATGATATCTGGTTGGATTGTTTTTTTGTCTTTGCTGGCTCTCCGCTCAACAGATTTACTTTATTTGGGTGTGGTTGTTGTGTTGCAGCCACATGCATGCGCCAAGGTCGTAAACGGAGGCTGATGGAACATTTCTTTTGGTCTGAGACGTTTGTGCTCCTGTGATGCCTTGCGGAGGAGGTTGCAATGTATGCGGTAGGAAACAGCTCAATTCAGGTTCAGGTAAACTGGCTCTGAATCTGTGGCAGAATCGCGGCTTGCAAGTCAGTTTTTAGTGGAAGGTTTCAAAGTCTTCTGGCAGCAATTTGTGGCCATCGCTATCACGCATAGTGTACCTTAGACGGCACCGTGTGCCTGTTCCCTTACCTTGAATCACCTTTGATTTTGTGTACTGTATGTTTAACTTGGACGATTTCCAAGTGTAGGAAAGGGCTGCTCGTTTGGCTGTTTTGTGCACAGCAGTGAAGTTTCTTTTAACACCCAATTCAGACAGGCCTAATGTATCCAATCTGCCACTCTGAAGTCATTTTCTTTATGAACTTTATTTACTTTTTAAAAGCCTCTTGCTAATGAACTTTTGTTTCCTATAAAGGTGGCCATGAAGAGCAGTAACAATAGTGAACAGAGTGCAAAGCAATGTGCTACTTTAGCTATTGAGGTTAGCAGGTGAGTCGTCTTTGTTTTCCTTGTTGTCACTGCAGAACTAAGTCTTTGATTATCAGGGACCGGCATCAAACACTTTACTGTTTTATTATTTTTTTTCAGCCCTTGACACATTTTCGGCTGTCAAACTGCATCACAGCTAAAGTTGAAAGTATCTCAACGTAACGTCACGGCGCCTGTCAAAAAGTGATGGAATAAGAGCAACGCAATCACGCTACAGTATGGTAAATACAGGTTGCATTTCAAACGACACAAATTCTACGTAGATACTGCTCCTGTTGGGGCCAAAGTTTGTTTTTGAGATCCACTTGAGCAACCTGACAATTCGATGTCAACACACTGTACGTTATAGAGTGTGTGGAACCTGACGAGACAATAGCAGCATACTACTGCTGTGGTGTGCCAAACCACACCTGCATGTGTAAGCCACGTGAGCGGTTATGGTACGCAGGAAGAAAATGCAGAACCTGTTTGCGTTAAGTGCGCTTGCCCTTGTGTTCCTGTTTTACTTTCCAGGTGACGTCGTAAAAAAATAAAAATATAAATATAACACGGCGAATAAGTTCATATAGCATAATGTACACTCTCAACAAACTGCAGGTTTTAAGCCTCATTTGTGTTACGTGTTATTGTTTCAGAGTATTTGTCACAAAGATGGCATCTGTCATTTTAGGCAGCTCTATCGCACTGATGCATGTTCCGTTTCTCATTTCTCTGACAAGTTTGATTTTGCACTTTGCTCAGTGCAGCAAGAGACATCCTTGTGTGTCAAAGGCTATTGGAAAGAAAGAGGGGTTTTCGAGCCTTGCATCTTAAAGTGAGTCAGGGAAGTTGAGTGGTAAATTGAGAAAGGCTCTCAGAGAGTACTTACCTCTGCCAAGGCTAATAATTTATTTGCCTTGTCAAGGAAACTGAGAAAGTATTCCTGCATCCACCCATTCATCTGTGTATTTCTTCGGGTCATGTCCCACCCCTCCACAAAAGTTTATAGAGATGGTTTGGGGGGGGGGGGCTGAATTTTTGCTGATAGCTGATGATGTTCCAAAGGAAGACTTTGGAAACTGATTTTGATGAGAAGGGACAGAACCAGTGGTTCCGTGTATTTAGAATGTCGACACAGACTGCATACAGCCCCTGTATCCTGCTCCAAACCTTGGCCTCATGCATTTAAAAGTGAATCTACAAAGACGGTTTCAAAATGCTAGAATACATGGTGAAAACATTCATGGAGAGACAGTTGATGCCAGAAGAAATGATGCGCAAGGTGGCGTGCCAGCCTGCTGTTCAAAATACACCACGAGTTGTGAGGCCCACTGAAATAACAAACAGATTCAGACTGGGGGCCTGGAATTACCTGGGGGCCACTAGCCAGGCTGTTCTCTCCTGGATGACTTCACTGAAACACCAGGCGGTAAAAGACAACCCCCCTCACCCCCCGTCGATAGCAGGCTGCTCTGTGAAAAAGAACATTAAGGCCATTTGAGATCCTGTTCCAGGAGAACAGTCTGACTGTCACATTCAAGTCCAGGGAACAATAACAGACTATCAGCTCCACGTCAACCTCTCACCTGTGTTTGAAAAGAGACACTGTGGATTTATTCAATTCCATGTTTGGAATAAACTTGTTCAGACGTCCCAGGTCATGGCTTTTGAGACTAAAACCAAACCATGCAATAAAAAAAACCAATAAACAAGTGTAAAGAATGGCTGGAGGTATTGAGTAAAATATATAAGGGTATTTATTGCCACAAGATAAAAATGAACGCCCACTTCTTATCACATCAGCAAGTAAATGTCAAGCGATCTGTTCTGCCAGTTTAAAACGATGTTGTTCAAAGCTCAAAGGGTCAAGGAGCTGAGCATAAACTGAACAAAAAACATTTGTATAATATAATCATATTGTATTAGTTAAAATTCTTTGTTTGGGACAACTTGAAGCCGCTCTGCAGTGCAATCATCCTTCACATTTGCACTAACCGTCACAAGAAATAAACATTAGAGCCAAATTTTTTAGTGATACTAGATCAGTAGACATTACATTGGACCAGATGAAACAAATAATTCATGTGGTGAAAGTGGGTCACTGCAGTAGTCAAAAAAAAAAAGACAGAGAAGAACAGAAAATGGAAGAGAATAGAGGGTTCAGTAAAAACAATTACAGAAATGAGCACGCTGGGGTTAACTGTCACAAAATAAATACACACAGACACACCCAATGTCCTTGATACTTCTGATAAAGGTTCCCTATTGGCTCAAAACAGACAACACCCGTTAGTAGATTTTGCATTTGACAGATCTAGAAAGACTGGATGTTTAGCATTTTAAAGCACATCATTGTACGTCTTGGATCATCACACAGATGTAAAACATATGTACTCTAATGTGTGGGCAGCCTCAAGCAGAAACCAAGTGGTGATAGTATATTCTTACTTGAATAGTATACAAGTAACAGCATTTCAATTACTGTTAATGCTGTGAATGTTTCATTTCTTCATACATGGATGCCAGACATACATGGAAATGAACGAAACCATGTATGCTTCAGGGGCGGTGAAGCAAAATCACTGTACTGTGAATAGGAAATCTAACATTTGATATAACACAGATACAAGTGAGAAGAGTGACCACTCTATAAGCAGCAAGTTTAGCTCGTTAGCAGCTCTGTTTGCCAATGTAAATAGATAATTGTTAGCCACTTGTAAGGCACAGAGAGTTTTACTGACATGTGCTGTCATTACGACAGAGAGTGACGTCCAGTGTCACTGTGTGTGTGTGGGGAGGGTTGGGTTAGCCTGGGTGTTACAGATCATGTGCAAGCTGTTGATCGTCCTCACAGCTCGGGGAAAGAAGCTGGAGCTCGATAATACAGAGCTGTCATGTGTTAGCACTGTAAACAGGAGTGGGCCGGACAGAGAGCCCAGAGGAGTACCGTGACTAGGCCTGTCGGTGGGGCTGCTGGTTCATCTGCTGCATATCCTTGAATACAAGTCAGATTTACTACTAAAGTGAACACCAGGAGAATAAAATACTAGAATACTAGAATAAATACACAGCTGGTGTGTTCTTGAAGAGTGTTGATTGTGAAGAAGATGGATGACTTCATTCAGAGACATACAGTACTGAGGTGATCGCTCGTTCTTGTTGCTGCGTCACTGAAACTAATACTTGTCACTCATTCCAACGATTGCTCTGTGTCTTCCTCACCGGGATGATTTCATAATAGTGCTCGAAGGAAAACTGCATCAACCTGTTTCGTATTCTCCTGGCCGCTGCATCAAAGAGCGTTCTTGTTTTTTTGCCGTGTGTCTGAGGAACCATCCGGCGATGCAAAGCAGCAAAACAGTGATGCGTTGGCAGGTGACCTTGTTAACCCCGCTCTCGCTCTGATCTTCCCCACCTACACAGAACAGTTGAATGGCCACTCCCTCTGGCAACTGGGGCATTTTGTTCTGGGAGCTGTCAAGTAGCTTTATGATCAACATCAACACTGAGCCAACACTGAGCCCTCCAGATCAGATCAGATCTGATCACACACACACACACACACACACATCAGCGTCAGCCTCCTTGTAGTTCAGTAGCTAAACCTGACTATTGTGGGGATAAGATGTCTTAAAGAATAATGCTACATTTAACTGAGGCTAGTTCTTTACTTTACTGCTGAGGTCAGAATGGTGTAAAATGTCCTCATGATCTCTGTGGTCACTACGCTGCAGGGGGCGCTGTCTGCACATGGTCCACTCCAGTGAAAAAAAGTGTGCAAAAATGAACAAAACTTTTTTCTCAGATAACGGAGAAACCATGTGTTTGGAGCCAGTGTCTGTGGAATAGCGATGATGTCATCATCATAGTCATCATTCTTACTCACAGTCTGTGGCCGAGCATCATGGGCATTTGAAGTGTGTGTGACTTCTTTTATGTGGTGTTTTTCTACCCTATGAACTTTACTTTGACCTTGTAAGAAGAAAGTTAACTGCATCCAAAAGCACTGGCGCTGATCCACTGCTGATTGAGTTGCGTGGGAGCCGGGGGAGGGACCATGGATGAAAGTGCTTTTGTTTTGCTTCTCTGACGATAATGGTTTGACCAGAATAAAAACGATGACGTTAGCAACACTAAAGCAAAACAGACATTGAAAACCATCATCCCTTCAGTGCCATGATGGCTGAGGGGTTAGGGCCTAAGATAGGATTTCCATTGTCCCAACTTGACTTGGTGTTTTTTGACCACCAGAGGGCATCCCAGATCAGATGCAGAGAGTGTTGTATTTCAATGTGACACACTTTATGCAGCAGCGGGAGAAACACTCATAGTATAGTGTCCAACATAACACCATATTTCATTATGTACCGAGACACGCAGGGAATGAATCACACTCCAGGTTTGCAGCAGAGAATTTACTTTAGAACCTTGGGATTGGAGATGAGGAAGGTCAAGCTCCCCGAGAGCGAGAGCCCACCGTGTTGTGATCCTTGTGAAAGGACAGTTCGCTAATGCTGACCTCCAGTGAGGCCCTGACAGGGTTAATGTGATGCTAATTCACTTCCTAAGATCATCGAAGAGGCCTGGAAATTGATAGTGTACTCTAATTGGGACTGGACAGAAGAGTCATGAATGTGTGTGTGTGTGTGTGTGTGTGTGTGCAGATCTAAGTCTATAAGACTCCCCCACCCAGACATCATGGGAGACCTTAAAGGCCATCAGAAATGATTTATTGGATGAGAATTTTCATTACTTTTGGCAAAGTTGCCACTGTACAAACGGAGAAGGACAAGAACACACCCTCAGGGAATGCTCGTGGCACTTTAACACAGTGGTTGTATGAGATCATAAAACTTTATCTTTTTATTGTGGATATGAAGTTGCACACTGAGACTTTGAACATTTCTTTATGAACCCATGTGCAATTTAAGGAGCAAGAGAAAGAAAGACACAAGGCTCCGTGTCTGGGAAAGAACACAAACTCTTTCGTGCTTGGTTTATATATATATATTGTCAGTAGTGGTGAAATTTCCAGTGTTAACAGCAGTGTGTACAGTGTATGTACAGTGTTAACTGTACATTGATATATTGGTGTTATGGATAAATAAATGATGCCATAAACAATATCTATATCATAACGCTGCATCCAGCCATGAGCCTTTATGTCTGATTAATGATCACTAAGTTTCACTTCAACTTATTCACATCTCCACCTTCTTCCAGTGGAAGAGCCACATGTGTTTAATATTATTTCCAGGTGCATTTGGTTCCAAGATCCTGACAATAAATCAAAGCACTCTATCATCCTGAGTCATCTGGTAAAGCCACATGTAAGATTCACCTGCTACTCATGTGTAACACTCCACCACACAGAGCAGCTACTTATCTCCGCTGCTGTTTATTTTAGCCTTAGAGATAACTGGTAGCTATGATCCTAGACTAATACCCGTACAATACTTTATATATTCAAAGATTTCGAAAAGCTACAGAGCATTGAAAACAGAGCAGAGCAGTTGGAATGTTTCATGAGGAGCTTGTGGTCAGGCGGTTGAGGAGAGGTGATGAGAGAGGATGGTCAGAGCTGAGGTGGAGTAGGGGGGCAGGTGGGTCACTCATCCATCACAGTATTAAACTGACAGCTGAGTGACGGGCGGCAGAGAGAACCGTTTACATTTGGACAGCTTACAAGCAACTGGTTCAAGGTGTTAGCGTCAGACTGGTATTGACTGAAACAACTTTCAGTTAATGGGAAATTGTCTTTTGAATGTTGAGGCATGTGTTAAAGACTCTTCGTGGAAATTCCTAAAGGGAGGCAGAGCTGAATGAGCTTTTTTTTTTCTTTCTTTATACCCGCGTGTGTGTGGATATGGGATGACACTGCCCTGTTGTCAAGTGCTTAAAGTATTTATGATTTAATCTGAGTGTTTATGGGAGAGGGTTGCGCGGCTAAAGCGAAAAAAAAAAAAAAAACAGGAACAAAAAAGAATATTACTCAAGTGGAAGAAAACCAAATGTTTCTCTGTGGAATCTGGATCAAGTTCCCAAAACACATTTCAGCTTAATAAAATTGATAATAAACGCAGACCCAACTGACAGGCTCATCCTGTGATCCAGATAAGACTAAATGAGGTGATTAATGAAGTGATAGTTGTACTTCACACACTGTCCTCATGCTGTATAATCTTGATCTAATGTACTGTAGCTGTGGCTGTCAAAGTGATTTTTCCTGTTGTTCTACAGGTAGAACTAGAGTAGTCGAGTTTTTTAATTTTAGAACCATTGCACAAAAGAATGATGAACATTAACATCCATTCTCTCTCCAGAAAATAACTGTGACTCATGTCTGCATGTTACGTAAGTGTTCAGGACACACAGTTGGGGAAAATCCTGAAACTTGGATCGTCTCCACACTGTTTTCGAGCTGTGATAATTTCAAAGACCTGACACACAAGGCAGGTTATTATCACCCGCATCGTCATTTAGTAGCAGTTGAATAACACTCTAGTGAATGGGGCCGGGTTCATTTCAGGCCACGGAATCAGTGTCAGAGAGGGGGAAGGTCTGTGCTGCTCAATGCAGACGGAGATTTCTCTGGACTCCCACTGCTCAGCTCTCCAAGTGTATAATCCCAACAGCTGGTTAGACAATTTAAACACATGGTAACCTCAGCCTGTGTGTGTGTGTGTGTGTGTGTGTCATTGTGCAACCTCCCTCAGCTGCCAAAACCAAATACTTGTCCTGGCAGTTCTCCCACGATTCTGATAAATGTGACTTTAATATGAGCTCTTTGCAACGCTCTGTTTCCTGACCCAGAGCCTTCATGTGAACCAAATTGGCCCGAATCCCATTTTGGTTGTAGATCTCTGGTGGTTTAATGGTTTTTATCTGATCGGTGGGGAAAAGTTGGCGTGCCATTTTATGTAACCTGGAAATCACGGCGTGCTGCTGCCATCAACTGGACATTTGCCGGAACTGCACTTCTGCAACGACATCTGATAATTCAGATGGTTAGGAGTGGTTGAATGTTTCTTTTTTTAAAGAACTCCTCGTATTCTGAATTCATTCTGAGGTCATAGTTCGTCTCTATTACAAATTATGTATTAGCATTAACTTGTATTCAGAATTATAGTAATTATTCAGAGGCAGGAATTCTTCTATCAACCTCAGAAAAACAAATCAAGGGAGACAGTTACAGAGGCAGAGAGGCCAAGCAGGGTCGAGGCCAAGAGTCTGAAATGGATTTGTTTTCATGTGATGAGCCACGGCCTTGTAATTATCGCCTTGCTTGGTGCTCTAGATAAGAAATAATTGATGCAGTGATGGTGCTGGTGGAGCTGCTGTGAGGAGGTGAAGAGTGTTTTTCTGTATAGGGAAAGTTTCTGTCTATTCATTTGTAATGAAGGGTGACACAAGCACAAACCCAAAGCAACTAGAGGGAGCACACGTCATTAGCATGAAGTAACCTCTGAGTTGTTTCTGGACCTGTCCTGGTTTTGTCTAGTGGAACAGGAACCAGTTTGTGAGACTCCATGGAGCTGAGGGATGTCTGTGGAAACTCTCTTTTATTTGAGTCCATGAAGAAAAACACTACTCATAAAACTGCACAGAGCTGCAGGAACAAACTCCACACGAATGCTGGCAGCACATTCTTTGGTCGAATAAAACAAAAATAAAATAGTTTGGATCAGATGGAGTCCAGCATTTTTGACTAGGCCAGGACTAATGGAGTGGCCATATAGGGAAGAATGTGAAAAACAAGGAGGTGGGGGTGTGATGTGATGGGGATACATGCAGGAACTTTATTTGCGATTTATTTATTTTCTTACATTGTGACATTTACTTATTAAACAGAGCTGAACATTTTTATACAATTGCCCAAACAGCTGCCCGACTCAACCTCAGTCATGCTCAACAGGACCATGAGATCCTTTCAATCATCCAGCCGCACATGGTCCTCCACTAGGTGGGGTGCTTGTTTTTCATATCCTGTCACAGCTCTCCCCAACATATGATATCCTTGATGATAAAAGCAGCCATTTTCAGGCGACTGTATTGCATCGTGTCATTATCTCCTCCGTGTTATTGTTTCCTGCGCTGCCCTCAGATTGACCCCTTCACTAGTCCCCCGAGCCGTGCTGCAAACTCAAACAGATAGTCCTCCGAAGCCTGGTGAGTTGACTGCACTGCCTGCTGACGGAGATAAGAAATCATACAGCACGGGGCAAACACGTGCCGCCATCCATCTGAAATGAGAAGTGTCGTCCTCAGCAAAAAAGCTCCAACAATACCGTTTGACAAAGGTGCTGGCTCTGTGCCGGGGCTCAGGAGAATCCAGAAGACGCTCAGGAATGAAGAAGACGGATGAGCTCATGTGTTGTCTGACGCTGAGACTGAATGATGGATTCGGGGTGTTTGGATGAGACTCCACTGTCTGTGTTCTCATCTTTTAGTGATAAGTTCTTCTGTTCCTGCGATGATACATCGGCTGATACATCTGAACAGCGTTCTCTCTGCCTTGGGCCAGCTGAACCCCAGCACATACACACAAACACTCTCGTCCAGGGAATCTAGGAGATCAAATTACACCAGCCAGACTTTGATGAAACCACTGCCCCATCCATCACAACCACAAATTTCACAATCACCCCCTCCCCCCTCATATCTGATATGATCCAGAGAGAGTGGAGGAGCTGAGTGAGAGAACAGCAGACCTGGGAATGAAGCATTTAATTAATCTGAGATGACTTTCTTAGGATTTACTCTGATGCTGGGTCACAATCAAAACACACAGTAGGTCACAGACGTTCATGTGAGAGCAGAGTCGTGACTGTGGGTTAAAGAGCTCAAGAGAGCGTCCCCATTGATGTCCAGCGACTCTCTATCCTCTCGCATCAGCTCGATAACTATTCTTGGCCGGTGGCACAGGCCTGCAGCTCCTCTTCCTCCATTAATCAAATGCAGGTAAAAACCCACAGAGATGCGGGACGAAGCGAGCATCCATCTTTGTGAAGTGTACGCAAGGTAAACATGTTATTGGCATCCAGGTCCTTCTGTCTCAATAATCTGAAGTAATTCAGTCTGTATTCTCAGGCACAGTCAAAGGTCCAGCAGTATTTAAGGAGATTTATTGGTGGAAATCTGTACATACGGTCTATGGTAGAAATGAAAAGTGCACTGTAAAAAAAAAAAGTTTAGGGGAACTCAAATATTCAAGGCATCTTGAGGTCAGCTCAATTTCAGATCAAATCACAGACAGCGGTCCAGATTGATTCTGGTTTTGTCGGCATGTTCAAATATCAGATACAACCCAACATACTGTACATGGAGATGGAGGTGTTAGCGCGAAGCCTCAGCGCTGCTGTGCCTGGAGGTGAGCTGACAGCAATAATCAAAATTTCTCTGAGAGTCGGCAGCATGTGCCATCGATGCCCATCACGCTGAAATATGACAGGCATTACACCTTGCCTGCTGACTTCACACTCTTAAAAAAAAAATCCAATCCTGTGGGAAGAAAGAATCTGGAGTGAGGAATTTAAAACAGACAAGTCGGCTGTGACAGGTCACCGTACGTGTAACAAGGTGGGGGGTGGACATAGATGGACGTAGGAGCAAGAACTGCGTGGGGGCATTTCTCACAGAACAAGCTGAATGGAGCCTGAGATGAGATCTGAATGCTGCATCAGAGGACTGTTGATACTCGCGATTGAGACACGCATCTACCAGTAGGGGGAGCCCTCCTTGTTTGGTGTAAAGTCCTGCACAGTGCACTCAGGCCAGGAGAGGAAATACAGCAGCATTGTTAGACTTGAAATCATAACCTGTAGGAGCTAATGTGATTAGCGTGCAAATGGCAGTTGTTCCCAGAGTTCTCATTACTTAGAACTGTATCAAACCTTTTACTGCCATTAGCCAAGCATCCGCTGCATCCTCTGACTGCCATTAAGCACTCACTGATTCTGCTGTTGTGTAACCAGCCTGTCCCGTTGTCCCTGTTACAGCCTGGTAGGAAAGCAACAGACGATTGACTGAAACGGTCTTTTTAAGTACTTGCAACTAGTGGTTGAGTGCTTGCATTTATAAATGAATTAGCAAGCCCAAGGAATCATGGGATATTTTGGGCAAAACAGCATAAACAACACCCCCCCCCCCCAACCGTAAAAGCCTCTTATTTAAAGCAATTGAGACTTTGAAGTGTCATTGTTTTATATTCACAACAACTGCTGATGAACTACGGATTACAGATATTTGGCTCAGTCAAACTAAATATAGAAACCCCTGAGGTTTTTGCCTCTTCTCATTTTGTCTGTTTCCCTGAGGTTACACCTTGAGCTCTGATTACGCTTGTCACCTGACAAATCCTTGCTTGTCTACGGCAATTATGCAAAACTGGAGGTTTAGTCATGGCATATGTTTATGTGCTGATTTAAAAAAAAAAAAAAAAGACTTGAAATTGTGTTTTACCAAAGTGTCTGAACAATGTGCGCAGCTATAACAATGCACCACGTTTTCTCTCTTCTCACACTGCACAGAGAAATCCTTGCCTAAGACAGAAGGTCTGGGGTGGATTTTCCTTAAAACAGGGCGAGCTTCGATCTGTTGATGTGGGTCAACGCATCTGCAATCTCTCGCTCTAGTCTCTGCCGCTGTGGATCCCCGGCACTGAGCGCTAACAGAGCGAGTGGGTGTGGGAGACTAATTGAGTGTCGGGGTTATGTGAATAAAGCCACTCTGGTAATCGTCTGGCTCAGCAGCAAACGGGATGAGATAAGGAGCGGCGGGTTGATATGGTGTCAAAAAGAGGAGTTTCCCACCGCTCCGCCGCCATCACTCTCTCCTTTCTCTGGCTGTCTGCAGTGGAAGGCACAGATAATATCTCCAGGAAGAGGAATGCACACTCAGCCCTTAGTGCTGATAACAACATCATCTTTTGCCACTGAATGGGTCGGGGAGAAGGGGCGGGGGGGAGCTGTTGAGTACATTACAAAGCCAATGAGAAATAGCAGAATGTTTGAGCGGCTCTGTGTGCAGAGTGAATAGTAACTGCATGGGGCCCAGTGCAGGCAAAGCACACAACCATGTGTCTTTATCTGTTACTGAATGCTTCAAGATCTCTCCAGTTCAAGTCGCATTCACCCATTCACATACACATACTCAATACTCAGGGCTTTTTCTATCACACACCATTCATGTGACTAGAAAAGACACCACTGTTAGAGCCAGTCAATGGAGCCTCAATCCCCATGTGCATGATTGACAGCCATCGATATGTGTATTGATGTTCTATCTATCTACAGATATCCAGGTAATGATAGTAATATGGAGGCTGGGAGCTCTTTTTGTTAATCAGCCGGCGACATCAGAGGCGGTTTTGAGTGGATCACTTAAAGCTGCGCTTGTCATCACACACACACACACACACACACACACTCCCCAGCTCTGCAGCACTGTCTCACCTTTTTGGGCTCATTGTTGTCACATGCTAATGTGGGAAAGGGTGGGGCAGAATTTTGTGTGGCGGATTACAGCTGTTCAAAAATGGAAATGAATGACATTTTCATATACATGTGCCACATTTTCTCCAGGTATGAGAAACACATTCAGTTGGTGCTGAGACGAGACTCTGATGTTTCAGTAACTGGGTCACTGCATAAATAGGATGACGATATTCTGCTGCCGTCTTCTTGTCAGCACATGTTGTAAAATAACAATAAATGTATGCAGCAAGCCCTCCCCAGTGAACGCATAGATGATCTGTCCTTATCTTCTGCACCTCTATGGTGGCCGGGCTATCACTGATGTACAGTAGGTGTCTTATTCCTCTGAGCTGCTAATGTTAAAACACATCAAGTGAACTGCAGTATACAGCTCAGGGTGATGTTTGTACATGACATCGTGCTGCTAAATACTGCACAGAATGTGGATTCACTTTAGCTGTTAAAAAAGGTTGAAATGGAATGTTTCATCCTGTTTTGAGACATAACTAAATAATTACTAAAACGCCTGAAGAAATGGACTGAGCCTATTTTTTTTGTCTAATGATATTACTTGAAATCTGGAGCAGAACCGGTGACGGCAAAGATCTAAAACCCCTCATCAAGCTTATGTTTCTGTAGAAAGCACAAGATGCCATGCAGAGGTTTGGATTCTGATCTCGGGTCTCAAGTCTCCTCTTGCATGTTAAGGAATAAAGAGAAGGAAAGTTTTTCAAAGTAAAAGCAGCACAAATGTTTAGATAGATACAATATGACATTGATTGCTGCTTCCTTCATCTCTGTGAGCATAAAAACAATGTATTATTTAATAATACACCTCTCCACTAATTCTACAAAGATAAAGGCAGATGCTTCTGTCCAAGGTTATTCAAGGTTATCCAAGTTATGTTAGACATTGTCTCTTCTTTAGATTCTTGTAAATATTGCTAGGCTTTGACATGCTCTGCATGTGGCTGTTGCACGTCTGTACAAAGAGGGTTTCGTTTCCCTCTCTCTTTTTCTGCTGGTTAAAAGCAGGAGATGAAGCAAATTGTGATTTGGGAACAAGACCCACTCCATGTGGATCCCCTCAGTGTCAGCACTTAGGTGTAAAAAAAAACTTCAAGTTGAACAGCTGATTATTGGCTCATCCCTCAAATCTGTGGGGGGTCACTCGACAAAGTGTGTTTCAATTCAAAGAACTCCCAAGCGATTCCAAACAAGGGGAGACCTTTTTAATCCATGCAGACAACAAAAGAACTGAAAAGGTTGCACAGCAATGCGGCTCAGAGGGATGATCTGCTGCCTCTTCATCCAGCGGATGAACCGCATGTGTGTGTGTGTGTGTGTGTGTGTGTGTGTGTGTTAGGGCGCCACCTAAATGCTGGTGTCGTGTGGTTAACAGTGTCAGTTGAACGAGCGCTCCCACCACGCGGCTGGGTGAGACCTCGTGTTGCAGCAGCGCGCCCCCTCTGAGAGCAGCGGCTGCGCGCGGTCAGGTCGGGTACCCGGTGCCAAACAGGACCTCACCTCACCCCGGGGAGGAAATACAGCAACAGCATACAGCTCAACACCCCCCCCCCCCCCCCCCCCCCCCCCCCCCAAACCAACCACACACACCCCAACCCCCCCCCCCCCCCCCCCCCCTCTCCATCTCTCTCTCTCTCTCTTTCTCTCTCTCTCATTCGGGCAAAGGTAGCGCCGCTGAGGTTCGAGGGGCGTAGACTCAAGGATTTGAAATGAAGATGTCAGCAGGAGCAGCTGCGGGATGCTGGTGAGTAAAAGTCCCGACCGATGCCCAAATTGTGGATCCAGCTCGGATCCACGGAGCCGAAGTGCATGCCGGCTCTTGGGTGCGTGCGTGAGCCGTGGAGGCGCTCGAAAAGTTGTGTGACTTTGGCCGGAGAGCAGAGGTGCGATGCTGCGGAGCTCCAGATGCAGGTGGAAGTGGGTCAGGGGAGGAGGAGTGAGGGACAGCTGCTGTCATTCAGGCGCGTCGCGGATTTGTTTTGGTGCGAGTGGAAGTGTCACAGCTTTGGACCTTTTTATATAACTATTATTCTGACTGAACGGTGATGTCGTCATCAAACGCCAACGTGTCGCGATGGCGGAGACAGTGTGGATGATGATGGTGAATCAGAGGAGGAAGGAGATGAATGTGATGGCACCTGTTGCACCTCACCGCTGACCAGCGTGCATTTCTTCAGCAGGTGGAGGGGGGGGGTGGCTTGCACGGGTGCGTGTGTCCTTTTGTGCATCGAGGACCAGAGTGTAAACATCACCCGGCATGCATCACACTGCCTTCCACTTTTTCCACACGCAATTAGTAAAACCTGCAGCATCCACTCCTGAATTTCTCTGCAGGCGCAGGATTCCACGTTAAGTCTTAATTGATGCTCAACAAAAGGAGCCTGTGCAGAATATCACAGCATCACAGGCCACACCTGTTCCAACGGCTTCACCCATCCTTCACCCTTCTGTTATTTGCTGGGAACAACAACAATAAAAAAGAGAAATAACAATAAACCAACCAGAGAGAATTGTTGAAACAACAAGCCACTGTTTGTTCTCCTCCTCCTCCTCCTCCTGCAGGGATGAGGGGGTTTGAGGGCTTCATTGGAAGCTCTCAGTACCTGACAGCCAGTGAGCGGCTGCTCTCCTCCTGCAGGCGCTGCCAGCTCCTCTCTCCTCTCACAGCTCATTTCCCATGCCTTTCATGCCTGCTCTTGAAAGCCTTTGATGTTTTCTCGCGCTGAACTCTGTGCACCCAAGCCGCTCTCGAGTATGTTAATGTTCTCTGATTGACTTATGAATCTTTTGATTAACCCACTTGTATGCGCGCTGCGGCGTTGTCCCCTGTGAAAATACCATCATGGGGTAAAATGGAGCCTTGGCAGAGTGACACGTCGTCATTGGGAATTTCAAAGTCAGTGGCAGTTTGTGCCTAAATGATCAGTTTGATTTTTGTCTGCAACTTGTTTCTAAGAGACATCCTCGTCCCGGATGGGCGAAAAAAAGTAGTGCTACAGTGGTGGATGGGCTGATTAAGACTTCAGCTACGCGATGCAATATTAATGACTTGGGCTGATATCAAAGGCTGAACCTCAGAGATGCAATAGCCTGAAGTAAGCCTACATTAATAATGTGCTTAATTCCATCAGCGGTTCAAGTGTTCCTCCACTGCTTTCATGTAGAGTCTTGTGCCCAAATCAAAGCTTTTCAATTTCGCCATATACATTTTCATTTTCTAAGGATTTACATTACCCACACAGAGGCCTGTTTTCCAAGGTTTTTCTGTTTTTAAAGCTCCACTGTTTGGGTAGGATTTTGTCCTCGCGTTTGTCTTCATAGATTTTTCAGGCGTCTTCTTTTCACGGCTCTCACACACGCTCTCACCACTGCATGTGAGGCATGAGGGCCGTGATGAGTCAGGTGATTACCACTAACAGTCAGCAGGTGGCAAAATGTTCTCAGGGATAAGCGGAGACGCATCACAGTGCCAGTGGAACATTGTCGTCCTCTCCATCCCTGTTAAGTCCCCTGACAGTGACTGTCAGGCCTCCACCTGACTGCCACAGAGGCTGGGCCTGCTGGGTCAGCGTGGCGTGCCATACATCAGAGGGCAAGCCGGGGTTACCCCGCTCCTCACTGCTCTATTGTCACACCAGTGAATCTATTCTATGGGCAGAGCACGCACCCATCCAAGGGGTCGCTGGGCTTCTCTGCGGGTCAGTCGGTTGTGTGTAATTTGATTAATTACAAATATGACGAAACAATCACCACTCAGGGGTCAGTGACCCTGAAAAGGTTGACTCATCGTTAAAGTCAACGCAACATGACCATTTTATAATATCAAGAGCTCCAGAGCTGACCTTCAGTCGCTGCTTCCATGGACGGGGATGGATGGATTAGAGATTTGTGTAGACAGCTGGCAAATACATTGTGGCCATGTTTTGTAGGTTTTAATTGTGGTAAATTCTATATATCACCACAAAGTATTGGGACAAAGGAGAAAAAATTGAGAAAAATAACATGATATAGGGACATATATGTATATATTAAATCAGTTGAGTGTATATTAATGCGAATATTAAGGGTAAAAACATGTACTACATAATGTATGTAGTACACATGTAATACACAACTTAAAACAGTTACGCATACATTAATATATTATATTATATTGTATTATATAGCCTTGGCTGTAAAAAAAGAAAATAATTGGAAATATTAATTTGAAATTACATTATAACATTTCTTGTCCTCCGAATAATAATACTCGTAGTATGTCTAAAACAGCACTTTTGTGTTTGTCTCATACTACCCTGCAGAGGTTCAATTCTGCAGCCGCTCCACAGCCTTGTCCTGGACGAGACTCTGGTGTATTCAACAGCAACAACAACAGCTCATGTTTGAATGTCTCCGTCTATCATTAGGGACGTGAAACATCAGATTTCCTACTCAAAGTAAAAGTTGGTCCAAGCTCAGTTATGAAATCTGTCTGCAATGCGGAGCGCGTCTCCTGACGCACTGCTGTCAGCGCTGTCAGCTGGACACTGCTGACGGATGCACGGCCGCGTCTGATGTCGTCCAGCACTGCGCTCCTCTCCGCTTCCATCGCTCGTCCCTGCTTCCATCAAAGTGAGTTTCACGGTCAGGCCAGTGGTCAGCATGAGATGAAACACTATTTGTGAAGCTGAAAGTCCACCACGCTGTTGCTCATGAATTGCTCTGTGCATTGCTGCTGGACAACAAACGTACAAGATGACTTGAGGTCTTTGCTGCTGATTGACGAGCTCAGTGAGGATCACCACACTTTGTTTAGTCTTGGATTATGAATCTGGGGCCTTTAGACTTGATGTAGAACCTTATTTTATCACCAGGTTGATAAATACTGTTGTGCTGCCAAGTTGGACATTGACTCTGTTGTTAATTCCTGCCGTTAGGGCTTCTGTCCTGTTGATAACAGCATGCAGCTCGTCCAGGGCCTGGTTCGTGTTGGCATAGAATAGCAAATGAATAGAGAGATCTTTTAAATCTGATATGATGAGTCGAAAAGTCTTATTGCTTGAGGGATGAAGCTGTCCATGAGCCTGGTGATGTGGGCCTGGACGCTACGGTAAACGTGGCCAGACGGCGGCAAACAGAAGAGCCCATGGATCGGGTGAAAGGGGTCTCTGATGATACAGTTGCCTATCTACAGACACTGCTGGATTTAGAGGTCCTGCATGGAAGGCACTATCCCTGTGTGTGTCTGATTGGTAGGGAGGGGCTTATATCCATCCCGGAAGAGAGTGTAAACACGGCCCAGCGTGTTGGCTCTGGACAGCTGATGTGTAATAAATGCAGCCTCCGGCAGTGAGGTCTCTTGAAATTGTTATGAAAAGCGGTACCTAAGAACCTTTGTTCATGCTGTCTTTATTTTAGCTGTGTGTGTTAGTCTAGTTGAAGGATGGGTTGTTGTAGATAGCCAGCCTAATCTTTTAGTCTGAGGGATGCAGCTTTTAAAAACCGTAGTTTGAGATCATTTAATTATCTTTGTGTCAAAATTAAAAGTTGAAATAGCCATTCAGTAAATATAATTGCAGAATAGGTCTCTGCATAGGAGAGGAATATCTGTAGTTGCCTATTTAATTATATTTTGAATTGGAGTTTTTATGAAAAACTGACTTCAGAGACCTCTTTACAGCGAAGAAAAGCCTTCTCAATTAGCAGCGATCGACATAACATTTATATAATGTGAAGTAAAACGGGATGAGAAGGAACTCTGAACCAACCTCTCACAACCTCCTCTCCTCCTGCTTCCGCTCTGTAGTTGCACTGAGGCTGTGTGTGTGTGTGTGTGTGTGTGTGTGTGTGTGTGTGTGTGTGTGTGTGTGTGTGTGTGTGTGTGTGTGTGTGTGTGTGTGTGTGTGTGTGTGTGTTGTGTGTGTGTGTGTGTGTGTGTGTGTGTGTGTGTGTGTGTGTGTGTGTGTGTGTGTGTGTGTGTGTGTGTGGCACCGACAGCCTGTCTGCACTCACCCGCTGCTTAATAAATACCGCAGAGTACTTAACATCTCAATATGAATGGGAGGTGCAGAGGTGTCAGGAAGCCAAATATTGTGTCAAAAATAGATTGACTGCAATTGGCTTTAATGATGAATACATGCAGAAGGCTGTTACTCATGGAGGAATGAGTCAGAGACAGTTCCCCTCTCTCCCTCCCCCCATCAGAAACCCTGTGTGTCTGTGCCTTGCTCTGGGGAGTGGAACCCCAAACTCAGTGTTGGCAGAAGCATGTTAGTCCTGGTTGGCAGACGGGTCCACTGTGCTTTTATTCCTCAGCAGAGAGTCAAGAATTGCAAAACATCGGGTCTGGTTCTTTCACTGCATTTACTTCTTCAGCCCAAGATGAGTGTAGTGGTGTCAGTGCTCGGTGAAAGGAAGAGATTGGTAAAGATGATTGAAGTCGGGGTCTCCTGAAAGAACACAAATGGAAAAGGGTCTTTATTTTTACAGCACTGCTCTAGGCTTGATGGCCACTTGAAGCATTTTACAGCCATGTATCCATTCACACACACACACATGCACATGCATCGAACCACGGAACTTCTGGTTCGTGGACCAACCGCTACAAGTCAAAATGTATAAATTAACACACAATTTATTAAAAAAAGAAACAATAAATACAGTGTTGAGAGGATCGGACTGCTCATGAAATATTGAATTATTAAAAATGCAAGGGACAGACTGACTGTGCAAGTAAATGTGAATTGCACAGTTGAATGAAATTGCTCCTCGGTGAATTGGTCGTGCAATAAATCAGAATGTGGATCATGACTCAGGATTTGGATCGTTGGCAAGTTGGTTTTCAAATTAATTAAAGGTTCAGGGCGTAGGATTTAGTGGCATCCGGTAAAATATCCTTCACCCGGCCTTTCCAGATGTGACAGAATCCACGGTCATGTGCAATATCAACAGGTTCTCTCTCTCTAAGATAACCTGCCTCCTAAGTAGATATAGATATATCTTATTCATTCTTATTCATTGAGCCTCAGCTTCGTTCAGAGCAGAGCTGCTCCATGTCTTCAGATGCAGTACATAAATAATTTGCTGCACATCTGGCATCCCTGTTTGGCTAAAGTCTACCTGAGACTGTTTTAGGCGTTTGCAGTTTGACTTTATAGACTTGTGCACAATGGCAGCCATGCAGCGCAGCTCATCCGCACACGATCGGCGCTCTCATACCTTAGATTACCCCATCAATAGGGATATCGCAAAAAGCAGCTACTGCACTTATCCCGCTATCGCATTATCTACTACAAGTGATATCATAATTAAACACATGCGGCGAGGGGAGGCGGTAAATGAGCAAGATGGACCATGTAATGTGAAGAGTCAGGGAGTGGAGGGGTGCGGGGGAAAAAAAAAAAAAAAAAGAGAAGGCGAGATTATAGAGCAGCCTTTGATGCCGGCCCGGGCTATGGGAATCCTAGTGTGCCTTCAGGGGAAAGCTCCTCTCACAAAACATCAATAATGAATGAAAGATATCTTGTTCAGTGGAAGACTGAACATAACTGGCATACTGATTTGTTACCGTGAACCTTATGTAAAAATTGCATCAGGGTGTTATGTATGCTTCATTAGCCGGATAAGGAGCTGTCACTGATAACAGTGGGAGATGAATGGGTGGAGCGCACAAACAGTAAACCAGAGAGGAAAAGAAGGCGCCGCTCCGGATGAGATTGATTCAATTGTTGAATTATTTCCCTAAATGAGGTGATAACGTGTTTGCTGCGACTTACAATAAAGAGCATAGAATATTGAAGGATATATTTACTCAGGTCAGTGATGGGCAATTAAAGAAATAACCACTTCATACAAATGCAGTTAAAAGTACAAGATTTTCAACAACAATTTTTCTTCCAGTTTCAGAACTTTTCTGATTTTATTTGACTGAACCATCCATGTGTTCTGTGATTTTTACCATCATTAGCTACAGCCCAGTGGATATTATAAAAAAATAAACAATCACTCATATTTATTTAATTTGAATATTTTGCATAAACCTTTGCATATTACACTGTCAAAAGTGAACATTGTAGTTGAAGAAGAGGAAATAATACGAAATAAAGCTGTGAATGGGAAAAATCAAGACAGCATAATTTATTTGTTGTTGCAAATTTTGGAATATATAAACAACACGTTAGAGACCCAGAGTTAAGCACTGATCTGATGGCATACACGATCAGTTAAAACTCTAAGCTGTAAACTTCCGATGAACCCATCTCGCTGCCTCTGACTTCCTCTCCGTCATCCTCAACATCCCAACTGTAAGAGCTCAGACGGTGTTTAAAAAAAAATAAAAAATGAAAACACCCACAGACTGAGGCTGTTCAACACAGAGGCTTATTGATTCTTTAAGCTGCAGGAACACAGAGATTTTAATGAATTAATCGCATGTTCTATTCCCTCCAAAGACTGCCTGTGAAATGATTATTACTCCGTCTGTATGTAAGAGAGGAGGCTGAGTGGACGATAATTCGGCGTGATGGTGATGTTCAGTGTGGAGGCGCCGGCTCTTTCATGTGCGGCGCTTCCCTCCTTACAACTATTTTAACAGGGAGGAGAAGTGGGATTTCTCTGCGGCAGAAGTTATTTGAAGGGCATGTTACTCCGCGTTAAATACAGTTTTAATTTGCAATGCAAATGACTCCCATTCTCATCGGAATAATCCTCCCGGTTACCTAATACTTTGGCATCATCGCGCTTTGTAATGTGTCTGTCGCAGGCTGTCTGCGGAGGTAAATCACTGGCACCGTTTGTCCTGTTCATTTGGGGCAATCCAAGCTTAATGTGTTTGAGTGTATGTGTATATATATATATAAACACAGTGTTCATTTTTACCACCTCTCACTTCATGTCGATAAATGCTGTGGGTTGATAAAACATTTTTGGACTGGTATCAGTTATATGACATGAAGGTTTGTACCAAAAGCAGGTAAGAGATTTCAAAAATCATGTTCAGCATGATAAACAAGGTGAGCCGCCACCTCTTTGTCTCCACTGTTACAGTGTTAAAACCACTCTCTGCGCCCAGTCTGTGACGGCAGCGGCCCTCTGCTGGCCACGCGCTCTGCAGAACTTCAGTCGGCATGCATATGACGGTAACAGCAACTGACAAAATGCAGCATAAATAAATGATTCTACCTTTCGTACATGCACCACCCAGTTGGAGCGTCTCACACACAAATCACAACAGGGGGGGTTCAGGTGAGGGGTGGTGCAGCAGACAGGGCAGGATGCTACATATGCTACGTTTTAGTTTTAGAGCACACCGGCGCCGCATCGACTCTTGTCACTTAAATGTGCAGATCTGAAGCTGCCCAGGAGCAAAACTCAGAGCTGAGAGCTCAAAGACAAGAGTGTCTCCGGTGGAGTGGCACGTTACAAATGTAGAGGTGTGTGAAGCCCAGCGGGCCCTCAGTGATCGACCGGTAGTGGCAGGGAACAGGGTGTTGGTTACTGACGGGCTGATGACTTCCAGGCAGGACTCAGGAAGGTCGGACCCTGGAACAGACTGAGACATGGAGAATAAGCACAAGGACCAAAGCTAAGCAAATACTGCCAGTACTTCCGTGTAGTCAGCCTGTATAAATTACTATGAGTGGAGCCATGACCAGGAATCTTATACTGCCGGAGGTTGTTAGTGGAGACCAGCAGGGAGGAACCACAACCATGTCCAACATCCCGCAACCAACAGAGACACACACACACACACACACACACTTGAATGTTAAGTGAAGGTATCAGAACACCGAAGTATTAGCAGCTAAAAATGCCTCCTTCCTCCCATCATAAAAATTTGAGTGATGCCAATGTGTGATAATTATTTGTAAAACTCCTTCCAGGTGTCAATAATTCCAGCGACCCCTTCATTAAAATAAAAAGTGTCACGCAGCATTGTGTGATGGGACAGGAGCTGATCTGGAACCAGCCTGATTATTCATCGTAGCACCTGACATGTCAGAAATGCAGCACAGGAGACTTCGCGCACCGTGGCTGCCTTACAATCCTTTGTTTGGTTACCCTCAGGTATGTTTGGTGTTGTTTATGGCACAAAAACTATTTTCCTGAAAGGTATTCCCTCCTCGCCACCTCGGTGGGATTTTGAACGCGTCGCAGCTTCCTTTGAAATTCAATCACTCCGGCATGTTTGTAGGATTCTAATTTTTTTGGGCACCTGGCAGTGCTGACTGAGAATGAGTGCTGAGCTGTCACCAATGTGACAGGGCTGTCAAATATTGGGTAAAATCTGGTTCCTCTGTGTACTTGCCAGGTGGCACGTTAAATGAATGATGGAGTTCATGTTTTTGTTAATCCTGTTGTTATTGTAATCTTCATTACCGTGTTGTTATAAAAAATGGATCCCCCTCACCCACCCTATACGTTCAAAGAGGACAAACACATTATTTGTTAGTAGTAATATTCCTGCAGTGTCTTTGCTCTCAAAACGATCTGAGACATTTGCGCCGGGCGCAGGTGCATCTTCCGCCTCATTGTGCATCAACAGCGAATGCACGTCTGTTTGCGCGCATCTTCGTCTCCGCTCTGACTCTGTGCGCTGTCACGCTGTGTCTAAAATGTGCAACGTGTTCCGTCTGAACCCGATGCAGGGGCCGAAAACTCTGCAGCTCATTATAGTCGACTCAATCGGCACATTCGGCTGCGTTCAGCGCTGCCGACTTAGGGCTGACCTACAAGGAGATCTGCTGCAAACTTTGTGCGAGTTAGTTCATCCGGCTCAGCGCTCAACTTTCCTCTGCAGTCGTCTGAAGAGAACAGGTGGAGCCTCTCCTTCCACTGCGGCACAGTTGCTGTCAAACTTTATGAAATGTGGGTTTATATTTGACATAATAGTTGAGAAGTGCATTGCAGTATAGTTCTAACAGTGACTGTAACAAGAGACAAACCTACATTTTTCTCCATCACTTCTCCTTGCCTCCGTTTTCGCCCTCTGTTCGCCTCAGCCTCATCCCCCCCTTCTCAAATGAGCTCATTTCTTTCAGTTTCTGGGCTCCTCATTAAGTAATTAATGCAACAGCATTGGAAAACGGTGTTCGGATACACTCCCCAGACTTAGGTGCGTATTAATATGCAGAAGGAAGACAGCCTTAATGAAGTACACTTCAGTGAGCCTGGTTAACAACGGATGAACATACTCGTGCTGCGTTCACGTCTCTGCACAGAGCTGAGCCAACTCACTAATTATGTCTAAGTCCAAATCAATTCTTGTGAGTCTGATCTGGTCCAAGAGCAACCTGTGATTCTGGGTATCAAAGACACCTGACAGGGAAAGACTCTAATGGTATCTAATAGTATCTAGGAACATGTCATCACAGTCTGTTTGAATAAAAAGTCAAAGTGAAGACATTAACCTTTCATGAGGTTTTATCCGTATTCATGCCGCTGTACATTTGAACTCTATGCATTTAGAAATGGATTAATAATGTATGTACGGTTAGATTAGGTTACATGTTATTCAGATGATGAGGGGCCATGTTTTGGGGACCACCTCTCTACACCCACAGCCACAGTGACATCGACAGATAATCATTCACAGCTTTCATTTGAGGAGGATCACACCCTGGGCTTAAGATCAAAACATGGATTGCTGTTGTGAGTTGTTTGCGGGATTTGTATATATATACACACATTTTTACCCACAAGGTCATTATCACTGTTGCACTTCAAATAAAATCCCCTTGTTTTTGCTTCCAAGGTCACTCCAAGTGTCTGAAGTCATTTACAGAAAAACCTTGAAAATCTACACTTTAAAACATTTTCCAGGCAAATTCAAGACAAGGGAGAAGGCTGTCGCCACTCTTAACCTTTACAGTGGCACCCGTTCTCCTTCACACATGAGTGCAGTTGTTCAAAGGCTACAGTCGTCCACAGATTGGCAGGATTGAATCTGACTCAGTTCCTTTTGTCTCTCTGCGTTCCCAGTCTGACAGAGTTAAGTTTGTTGTGGAAGTGTTTGAATCATCAAGGAAACCAGAGGGTGCAACAATATATACACGCCAACAGAGCAACATGAGACATAGTCTGAAGATGTCCCTCACAGCATCCCCATATATCTTCCTCTACGTGCGTCTCATGGTCTTCATGTTGGTGCCGTGAAGTCTAAATATGCATTGCGAGGTCACTTCTTTGCATTAGATATGAAGGTTTGGGGTCAGGTGATCTGTTGCTGGACTGCTCGTAATTTTTAGGAATTTTTTATGGTTTTTATAGGTTTTCTTTTAATTTTTAATTTTCATCTCTTTACTATCTTCACCAAACCATTTCATGGTTTGATATTATATTATCAACTATTAATCAAAGCTGATGATGTGGCTGAAAATGCATTTGTAAGCTACAAGCAAGGCAAGACACCATATTGTTATTATTAGCCAGTATGTAGGCTAATGATTTGTCATTGCAGCTGATGATATTTGCAGCTTGTGGCGGCGCGTACGGTACAGCGTGCAGTTTGTTTCTGTGTTTACTGCTGGTGAGTGATGATTCACCTCTCACTGAACCTTCAGAGTCGATGGTTGCCAGAGTGGCTTTTGGCAAATCCGCTGGCGCCCTCTGCCAAGTGTTTGTACCCATCCACTGTGTCTGGCGAGGGGGGGGTGTCCCTGGCATCTCGCCGCCCTCCCCCCTCCTCCCCCTCTTACCCCCGATTCTCAAAGACGACAATGATAAGAAGGGGTTGGTGGAGGGGAAAGAGGGGTGTGAAAATCCTATTCAGGCTCTCTCTGCTTGTGGAGCCAGAGCCATTCAGGCTGTTCCTGAAAATCCTCCTCAATGAAGACACGCCGAGGGAGCACTGTATCAACAAGCATCGCCCTGGTATTTAGCTGTCACTCAGGGTTATTTATGCCCCTTATGCATGGCATTCCAGAGGTTAGTTTTGGGAAGTAAGCACAAATGAGGGCTGGTTCAAAGCAAGGACATGACTCTGTGCTCCACCCTGTTCTCTGCTCACCTCACCTCCCTGCTCATCTTCCCTCTCGTCTCCTGTCGGGGAGTGGGTCAGACCGTCCTCCGCTCTGATGGTTCAGCTCAGTGTAGCTCCAGAAACCCTCAACAGCTGACAGCAATCTGCCAAACCGTCATGATTCATTCTTTGTTGTTGTCAACAATTTCCTCCATTGTGACCATCGACTGTTCCTCTAAAAGTCTGCTTCAAAAGCTTAGTTTTGACTGCCAAACTAAGAACAATACAGAATATTGTAATGTGTAATCAGGAGTTCAGCATCACTAGTTTCTGTGTTCAATCAGTGGTGACTGAACCTTTGAACGTAAAGATGGAGCCAATAATGATGAAGAGTAACTTTTACTTAAATTACGCCTCTTTGGATTAACATTAACCCGAGCTTGCCGACTCTTTTCATTCATTTAAAGCTACCCACCATCCCTTCACACCACGTGTTCCTCCTGTAATCTTAATTCTCTCAGCAAATGCTCAGCACAGATGTTCCCTCACACTTCCCCAGCCAGAATCCCAACACCTTCACCTGTTCAACACCCGGCTACGCACCTTTTCGCTTCACTTTTCATCCACCTCACGTCGGGGCTGATGGAGTACATCGGCTCCTCTGAGGCCTCTGACCTGGTCTAGGCAGTCCAGTCACGTCACGCGGGCCCTCAGAGCTGTCTTAAACACAGCCCAGATCATCTGGCCTCGGCCGCTTTGATCTCACAGAGGCAGCGCCGGCTTCTTACCGGCAAAATCCATACTAAAGCTTTTGGACTTCACAATGCCGAAGCAATCTAGCAAATGATGCCTGGATGCGAGGAGCCCTTGAAATGGTGGTTTGATTTCCACCTCTTTAGTGAGATGGACTCCTCTGAGGCATCCGAAGAAACAAAGAATGAAACGAGTGCATCGCCGACTGGGCGGCCAACGGAATACAAATGGCTACTTTCATATTTGGCCCTGGAGAAATGTGTTACTCATGTGCACCAAAGGCTCTATGATCTGCTGTGTGCTGCGGAGAGGAGCTTTTGACAGCAGACGCTAACCTGTCCTGGGGGGTGGGGTAAGGTATGACGTGACGGATGGTTTGGGAAAATGTTATTGATCCCTTGGAGGAACTGTAGACTATTGTAATTGTGTTGTAACAGGAAGAGGCGGAGGAATAAAGGAGCATAAAGGAGAGTAGACAAGGAAACACATGTAATTGGTAACATGGACAGGTATTATTTGGATGTCAGAAGAAGTAGTACCTTCTTGAATCAGATCATTTTAAGATGCACAATGTCACGTTTCCCTCTGCAGAGCCGTGCACAGCGGAGGTTGAAGAAGATGGGGAAATGATAAAAGTAAAAGAGCGCGAGAAAAAAAAAGTTTCCTATTAGATCAATGATCCTCATGTCAAACACAGCTTTGCTCTTTCAAGAGTCATAGAAATGTTGAGATGAAGTTGTAGAGTTGAGTATCATAGCGGGTGAAAGCCTGTTACAAGGACACGCTGCAATGTCCTAGAAAATGCTGCCGCTTGTCGACTTCAGTTGCTTCATTTTTCTGTGGAAGAAATAGATAACGTGGCTTCATACTCGTAGCCTCACAGTAAAGGGAACAACAGTTTCAGCAATAGGTTGAAGATGTGGTCACCAGCTGACTGCAGCACTCTTTACCCCTGGAACTGGTACCGAGTGCTGAATCATTGTAGATGGGTGAGGCTTGATTGTGTTTTGCACTTTTTCACATTTTCACAGGTGAAGAACATTTAACAGCTCATTTCAACTCTTGTTGAGGGTTAATGACAGAGGACGACAAATACAATTTGATTGATTGATTGACTGATGGGCTCTGGTGGACAGGTGACAGTCGAGATTGCAAGAACCTGACAGAGGGGCTGACTGGACCGGTTTGGAGTGTTTGCGTGTCGTGTGTGTATTCTAGGCATGTGAGCTCTTTTGACCTTGATTTTTCTTGTGTTTTTTCTGCTCAAGCTGGGTCAGACATGTGATGTCATGTCTATAGATCAAGTCAGGATTGAAATAAAGCTCCCCCTCCCACCTTTATCACTCTATAGCATTCTCTCACACTCATACTCACGTGGTCGCCCAAGCCAAAATGCTGATTAATAGCGTGTTGTGGCCGATGACAGATGGTGACCTCTGTTTGGCCTTAGCGCTTGTCGTTGTGAACGCAGCCATGAAGGCTACCAGGGATCACTATGAAGGATGGACAAAGGAACACAAACCAATGATCTTTTTTCCCCCCATCCAGCCCAAAGCCTCTAAGTCTGAATAATTCAATTTGTATCCACCAAAGCTGCATTTGTCATAGCTGGTGTGTGCTCCCAGGCTCTTTACCCAGCATGCTTTGCTCTGCACACTTTGATCCACCGTTCCTCTGCAGGTGGGGGAGCCAGGGTGATGTTATTTCACAGTGGTAGCTAAAAAGAAAATGTGCTGTTGCTCAACTTTGGCCAGTGAAGGCACATATGAAAACAAACCAGATAATGCATTTAAAAGCTGTTTACGACAATTAAATGCATCGCACTTCTTTGCAAATTGTGGGCTGAGCATGAAGGTTCAATAATAAACGAAAGTAGCATGTTTCTGATAATGACTGGGCCATTTCTAAACCTTCATAGTGAGGAGCGTACTTTGGGGTGATTTTGTCTGCCCGTCTGTCTTGAGTACTTTGTTCAGGGCTTTCAGTCTGAGGCAACCTTATAAGCACCAGGTCTGAAGAGCATGTAAAAAAAAAAGAGAGATGGAAAATGGGGTACTCATTCAGTTCAGCTGTCCACTCTAAAATTTCTTTTTGTATTATGTTCCAGTACTATGCTAAAAAATAGTCTCTGCAATGATCAGTGTGCACCAAATTACAGAAAAATTCTCAGCAAAGTGAACAGGCTTTTTTTTTTTTTTATTTTAAAAAGAATATATTGTAATCTGGAAACTACAGCTTATGTCAACCTGTCCCTTAGGACTGAGTCCACACCTGCTAGCTCATCTTTAGCATACACCCTTCACACAGTCAATCACAGCAGGATATAAGGCATTAACTCCTTCATTCATCATGGCTAATAAAAGATGCAATGCAGTATCCAAATCCTTGTGGTGTGCACTGCATTAGATGTCACCAGCTGAACTCATTGTTTCAAGCAATGGCAGCAGTTGTGGGGATGTGTCCTCTGAGGGCAACTTCCTGTGTCGTTTGGTGCCTTAAAACAAGCTGAACGTCTTATTTAGACTGAAGGATTGACCCTTACGACAACTGCTGCCGCTGGTTTGAGCACCTTACTGACACCCATTCATTTTTATGGCTATAGCGATCAAAATGGAGCAATAACAAAGTGTGTTTAGAGGAACGGATAGCGCTGATCCGACTGGAGCCGTACAGACTGCGGCTCAAAATGGCCTCTCATGCAGCCGGGTGTACATCTTGGTTCACTGACACAACAGCTTGTGCGTGGAGCATTAGCGTGATTAACCGCCAGAGCCATAGAGACGCATGGTTTTCAAAATTGGACGATCTCAATAACACAGCTCAGATTTAAAAATCATGACAGGAGCCAGTGAAGCAGTGGTCCAGTGTTTTATTTACACTTGAAACCTAATTTGACAAAGGAAAAATACATGTATGTATGTAATGCATATTCCACATATTCTCTAGGATAGATTCCTAAACCTTTCGATAACAACATGTCAACACTCTTATGTGAGCTTTAAAAAGTTACCTATAGTCAGTCATATTGATTTTTTTCATTTCTATGATAGCATAGAATTTTCATCCATTCTCCTGAGGTGAGTTTGAGTGTACATAAACTGTGTTGAGGGCAAATTTGTGTTGGTTTTCCATCAGTCAATAAGTAATTGAATCAAGCTAATCTGAGCCTGTCAGCACAGCAGCCTCCACACAGTGCGCTGCTCTTCCTGAAATGTGCTCTGTGATGTTCTCGCTCCGGTTCCATGCTGTTGCAGACGACCCAGTGCTGGGCTATTTGTCTTGAGAGCTGATTTCTGTCCCATTTAAATGAGCGTCAGGGCATGAGGCTCACTGAGAGAGTCGTGGTGGGAGATGGATGACACCTCAGAAATGGCTGGAGCACAGCGCCGCCTGCCTGGATTTGTCAAAGTGAAGGAACCTTTCAAACTAAATCAATAAAGGGTGGAGGGATTGCTCTTGCCAAGCAATTATTGCTTTGTAATTGATAAATGTCCCATTTCTCATAACAAATGTCAGCCATAGATTTATTTTCCCAGCATGTTCCCTCCTTCCTCTAGTGTGTAAAGGATTCAAATATTACAGCTGCAGATTCCCATCCAGAAAAATAGCATCATTTCATTGTGTAAAAGTTATCTATTCTAACATCAGTTCCATTGACAGCCACAGTCACAGAGCATGTGGTTGAAAGAACAGTCTAATACTCAACAGAAACAGCTCCACGATGCAAAGAAAACACCAACAGATATAGTCTGAATGTTTAGAATGGAATTAGTTAAAGTGTCAAGAAGAGTTAAAGTTTTGTTAATAATGAAGGAAATAGAAAAAAGGATGAACAAGGCATGTTAGGTACCTCCAGAAGCTCCAATGTGTCTGAAAAAGTAAAGTATAAAGTATATTTATAAATATTTATACACAGAATCTCTAACATCCCCATCCAAGATTATTTATGTGGTGAACAAAGTTTTAAAGACCCCATAGACTCAGTTAATCCTCCACAGGAGTGAAACACCGGTCACTGGAGCTAGAACCAGAGAGACAGGAAAGGAATGGGAGATAATACCAGCAGGGAAAATAAGCATCTCTGTACGTTGCACTGTTTATGGATGCATTAATATCCCCGTGCCAAAATGACAAATACTCAAGCGTAAAAAAGTCCATCCCTCTACTTAGATGAATGGGCATTTGTTTTGGAGATACGAGGCGGAATAAAAAAAAGTAAACAAGTGAGATGATGTTCAACAAGAGGTAAAAAGAAGTTCAGAGAAACAGCCTGCTGTTCCACAACTGGGATTTCTTTCCTCCCATCTCTCTGAGGTGTTCTTAAATACGTATTCACTGTGTTTATGAGCGTTTTCACCCAGGCACATTTTCTCACTTGACACATCAAGGACACAGCGGTTTAAAAAAGAAAAAATACAGCTGAAAAAAAACAAAACAAAAGAAAAAAAAGCACTATAAACAAAGAGACTTGCAAAGCTCAATGGAAATGTTCATTTGAGACCCGCCATCAAATTATCTTAGACACACCTTAGTAAAATAGGAGTAACAGAATGCTACAAAGACGAAAACGCCCCGAAGCAGCGCGACTGTTACATTTTGATTTGTTTAGTCCTCATCACCAATGGTTTTGTCAGGCTTAGAGCAGCCAGTGCTGCTGCAAGAACACACAGTTCAACTTATAATCAATACAGAAAGCTGGCAACACCGGCGTGCTCTATCTATTTTTAATGCTGAGCGGCATAAACCCAGCTCATCTCGTTATCAGACCGGAGTCTGCAGCCCGGCTACGTAGGATCTGAGCCAGATCTGGTTCCTTCAGCGTGTGGACACAACGTACCAACAATCAGCAAAGTTTAGGTGTAGGTTGCTTTGGATAAAAGAATCTGCCAAATGGCTCTGTAGAATCGTAGAGCTAGGTAAATACTGACAACATATTCTTGCACTTGTTGTCAGAACATTTTCAACCGTACAACGGAAGGTCAAGATCTGAAACAATGACAACAATGTTCTTCTTTGAAGTTGCATCATGGATCAGCTTCGGGTGGGCGAGACTGTCCTGATCCCAGCGAGGAAAGGCCTCGGCGCCTGGGAGGGATAAAGAAGGTAGAATATCAGCTCGACAAACAGAGGAGTTGCATGGGAGTAGCAGATGGACGAGAAGCGGCAGGGAATGACCTGAGGCAAATGCAGGGTCAGATGAGGATCAAGCGTCTGAGAAAAATTCTGGGGAAGAACAAAAATATAATAACGGCAAAGATAGCAGATATCTTTATGGACTGGCTCAAAATAAAAGCATTCTCACAGCTTATCTGCCGCTCTGAGTCTATTTGAGGTGCCCCACATTAGTATTAAAGAGATGATCTGTTGGTTTATCTCTCCCATGCTGCCACACCCACTCACAATCAGTCGCGTGTGCTGAACGATCACGTCCCTCCGTCCACGCTCACCTCCATAATTCAGCTAATGCGTTGACTCCCTGACACCTTAAATCTAACGCTAATGACGAGCAGCGTCATCAGCGGCCTGGTTAATGACCTTGGTTATCAGTGCCGTAGATTAGGCCACGCAGTTATACACCAAATGAGTTGTACATTTTGTGTATAAATATGTGCTGTGAGGAATATTAGCTGCTCTCAGCGCTGTTGTTCTGATTTCATAAAATGGTAATGAATTGTTAATGGCACGATCACTCTCCAAGCAGAATAACTGTGGAAAATGGGCCTGGCATTATGGCTCCCATTGCTTTCCCTCCCCTAATGAAATGAAAGGTTATTTCAATGTGTCAATACCCCCACAGTCCATTTGTCTGACCGTGATCGAATGAAGGATCTCATTACAGAATATGAGCCCCAATTATTCTGCATCTGTGAACCTTCCAGTGCAGTTATCATTGTTAACAGGTGTTTTTCTCTCTCCTATTGTCACAGACCGATCTTATTTTGTGCAATATCTTCCTACATTTTACCCAAAGAGTGAAACAGCATATGGTCTTTTCCCTCACTGTTTTTTGGTTTAAAGTTAAATCTGCTTGCGTGATACCGCTAAAGTGGTCCTGCAACCTGAACAACCACGTAGATTATTTGTCACCACTCACCGACATGATTCATGGGAGCATGTCCTGGAATTCCTCCCCTTTGGGGCAGGCGTACTGATCCTACATCATCGCCTTTTGAACGGTGGTGGCAAACAGAGACAATGATGAATGTAGATATTTCAAAGAGGAACCTAACTGTGGCCCTGTCGCTGTTTAATACAGATACATCCCATAATACCCTTCATTATTTAATGCATTTTTAATAGACATTGGCTGAACAGAACTCTGCACATAGACATCTACAGTTCATGTAAATGCGCTCTACTCTATCTTTGCTGTATTTGTTGACAAAAAAATATATATATAGATCAGCATGACACCTTAAACCTGGGTTTGACCAGAAGAGTCAAACCCAGAAGACGACCCTCCAGCCTCTCTCCACTGCTAAGCCGCCTCAATGAGCTGCGATGGGAGCGAAGCTGCGAGGCTGACAGCAGAAGGCTCACCTGAGCTCTGGTTTGTCAGCAGCGTCTTAATATTTCAGAGATTTCCTCAAAAAGCCGTCCCCAGCAGTTTCTGCGGGTTTCTCACTGCAGGCAGCTCCAGCATGGGCTTACTTGGCTTTAATTAGAGGAGGAGGGCCCTTATCACAGGAGCAGCCACAGCAGCAGTTGCACCAGGTGCCAGGATCCTGCTCTGAATGTTTTATCAGACCCTGGGCTGCCGACGAGCACTTGACTAGAGGTGTCAAACAGACTGTGGAATGGTCCTGGGGCGTTGTGTATACCAGCACTGGAAGATGTTTGTATTTGGGGCTTTGTTTGAGAGGGGCAGCGAGAGCCTGTTTGGGCTGGCATTCCTCCAATTACACAGTTGCATTATGTACAATGATCCATGGAAGCCCTCCTCGCATATGTGCACATGTCTGGGAGTGTGTCGAGGGAAGGAGAAGTCTCCACGAATCATGTTGCATTCCCAAGTTGGAGACTCACTCTCACACTCGGTAGACTGCTCTGGCCATTTATAGAGAGAAGGAGAGCTGCTGTCTAAATATGTCCAAAAAGTGGCTAATGAAAAATAATGTTTTTGCAGAGATGAAACTGAGTTTGCGATTGAGACAAGAGCTATTACATATTTATCCGTTTTAATTTATAATGGCACGAGCTATGACTCTATCAGCGGCTGGCATTTTATGGGAAAGATTACGGGCAAAGGAGGGTTGAATCAATTATTTAGGCGAAAATGAAAAGTACAAAGGAGCTGTATCGCAGCCTGCAGCGAGCTTGGGAAATTAGGTCAGTTTCATAATATTCTAGAGGGATCTAAGCTCGGCAGCTGCTGCACTGAAGGAGAACTTGGAGACAGGGATGCCTTCCATGTTTGGTGGGGTGATGAAAATCCACCAGGCGCTTAGAAAAATCATTTAGATTGTGTGTGAGATATGTGCCCTGTCACTGACAGGCCGTGTGGCTCATTTGGTTCTCTGCAGGCACAAGTGGCATACTGCAGCAAAAAACTGGAAAGAGAGGATCATTCTAGCATATATTATTCATAATTATGCAATTGTTCAAATTAGTTTGAAGCTGATTTTTGTCTTAGTGACAGCCCGCTTAGTTAAGTCATTTAACAAAGAGTCATGGGGTTTCTCTGGGGGAAGCTTGGGATAGGACTTCATTTAATGCAACCTAAAAAATAACAGAGGGATAATAAACACTCATGACTCAATGAAGGGGCCAAATTTATGGTGATTCAGCATCCCAAAAGTCTTTCCTTGTTTCCCCTCTGTGTGTGTGTGTGTGTGTGTGTGTGTGTGTGTGTGTAGAGGTTCAGAAGGGCATGGTGTGCCAGGGCCCGTCTGGACACTCTGCTGTTTTAATGAGCTCTCTTGGACTGCATCGAGGCCCCAGGGCTGCCCGGCTCTATCAAAGATGAGAGAGCTGGGTCTTCCCTTGACTTGTCTCCTACTCCGCAGCGTGTACTCCCAAACTCCTCTGCTCTGTCAAGTGAGCTTGGCCAATATCTGAGAACTTAATCATATTTATCATGAAGCATGCGTCTGCAGCCCCTACAAGGTGGGGGTCCCTGTAGTCGATACAGTTCATTTTAATTTGCTTTGACAGAATTAATTTCACCCAATTGAGAAACTAGGCCCAATCACCACAGGCATCACAGAAAAAACAAATATTGTAAGATTCTACAAACTTAAAATACACACAGTCTCCAAAACCACAACATAGATATTTAACAGGCAAGCATACAGTACGCTACATCTAGCAAGTGCCCACGAGATTATTGGAGAAAGTACATGTTGTCCAGTGAGCACAGAATGGCTGAAGAATTCATTGAACAGCAGAACAAATTTTTTTATATAGACAGCTTGTCTCCAAATAAATATTTCAGCTTCCATTTTGGGACGCACTATGTGTTGCATCCAATTCCAATCATGTTGAATTTGAAAAGTTGATCAACTCATTCCGTGTGTGAATGTGAACACAGCAGCAGCTGCTTCCATTGTGTTGCATTCAAACGTCAGCAGCATCTTAAACGTATTTGAGGCAAACTCGCTCTAATATGAATATGAGAGTGTTGGTGAGAGTGGAAAAGTCTGAGCCTTGAGGGAGTAGTTCACCCAAATTATCTTCTCACCACTGTGCTGACGGAGGGTCCGGGGAAGTGTTTGAGTCCCTGAACACTTCTGGATTGTCAGAGCCCCATCCGACTGAAATTAGAAAAAAAAACAAAAAAAAAACAGCAACTTGTGATCATTTCTTCAAAAATAAAAAACAGTAAATGCCTCCATGTGATGTCATCCCAGTTTCCATAAACTCTTTTGCCTGAACTTTCCTCTTAAAGGAGCTTTATTGCTGCAAAGCCAATGTTAGCATCAGCAAGACAATCAATGTAAATAACTTGGAGGCATTCGTTTTCAAGAATTTCGGTTTCAGACTTGACAGGGCTGACCTGGAAACAGTGCCTTAGTGTTCAAGGCGACAGGATCTCATGACTTATCAGACGATGGTTTCAACAGAGGAAGTTCACATCTTTGTTTTTTGTGTGCCTTTCCATTGGGACCCCACAAATCAGTCATGTGCTCCCAGGAACTCTTTAAAAATGTCAACGCAACACGCACAATCGCGTGCCTTCGCCCTGCAGGACAATGCCTGCCATTGTTCAGACGTTATTCCAGAAAGACCTCGGTGGACAAAGACACATTTATTAACAGGAGGGCAAATCATTAGCGCATTAAGTTGTTATCGCTTTTTAATGAAGGATTGCACAATAGAGCATCATCACTGTTTGTCCTTATTTTCAAATCACAGGCCTGTTACCAATTACGCTCAAATTACACAGTCAAAGCATGTCTGCTGCCGATTATGCACCGCACGGAGTGGAGGGAGGCATCAACTACATTCCGTCTGCCCGCCCTGCCGATGTACAGTAGCTCCAGCTTCGTATTTTTCAAGAGTTATCTTCAGCATTTTTCCTCTTTCACCAATTTATGCCTGTATTGATCTCCCCTCAGGCCTTGACAGAGCTCATAATGAGAATCAGTGCCCAGTCTGATCTACATTATGGTAAATGGTGCTGCTATGCTTTACTATTGATGATGTCTCAACATCCTCCCTTGCCTTTTGTGAGTTTCACTTCCCGTCATTCTTTGGCTCGGCAAAAGCAGCCAGCACATCTGAGCGGTGAGCGGCAGGCGCACGTCTCCTGTGTGTTCAAAGCTGCGTCAGGACTGAACAACATTTAATAATGCAGTTGTCCGGTAATAATAATAATAATAATAATAAGTCCAGTCAGCTCAAATTACACTCTCTGAACATTTTATTAACGATGCCTTCATAACCCAAAAGTTTTGTTGGACAATCTGAAATTTTAAAAAGGAATATTGTTATCTATTTGTCGACATAAAAAAAAAAAAAATTGAAACGTGATTTATTTAACATTTTAAATGTTAATTATTTATCTGATGATACAGCACGAGTCAGGACGAGAATTAAAACAGGCCACAGGGTTTCTGCTCTCTATGTGCAACCCTGACTCAACGATAAATTTAGGTGTCATGGCAGGAAATGTCCTGACCCCACCCACAGCAAGACAGAGCTTTTTAGAATAGAATAGAACGTTTTTATTCCTCCCCCATGGGGGAAACACACATATTTATTTATTTACATTTTACATTTATTTGCTATCATTGAGTGCAGCGCGGTAAATATTTTAACCTCAGATTTTTCTGATGCATTGCGTCGTTGGGGAGCTGTCGTCCGTCCTCCCACTGACACTGCTGCGTTTTTACATGTCAAGCTGATTTGTTACGTGTCTTCGGCACAGACCAGGGCCGCATCAAATTTACAGCGTGAACTGTGATGCACGAGAGGACAAAAGAGAGCGGAGACGGAGCTTTGCTTATTTAATGTTCCTTTTCTTCCATCTGCTAAGATGCGGACGATCAGTTTTTCCAAGTCAGGCTGATGAAATGAAGTGTGATCAGAACTGGATTTTAGCACGTGACAAATGTACTCTTGGCCCCCCCGACCCCTGAGCTTTAGTGAAGCCTCATGACACGAGAGGTCACAAGATGAGATGACTTAGCTTTTGGTGAAAGATGGTTTTGGGACGGATGTGAATGCCAATTCTATTGTCTTTGGAAAGTCACGAAATCAAAATTTCACCCAGAATTCACAGGGATCCGTTGAATTTGTGTTGACCGCTGTGGTCGCACCCTTGCGGCTTCTCGGAGGGACTGACAATTTGAAACGAAACTGGACCTTTTGAAAGAGTTTGCAGATCCTGTCACAGACAGGGAATTGACGGGCGATGGAACGCGTTCACTTTGATCAATACACTCAGGAGTTTCATTGCAGCAGTCTTGCTCTGTTAGCCGCTCCTGGCAAACATTAGATATAACTGACGCAACCACCTCACCCTTCTCTACACATGCTGCTGTTACATTGTCTTTCAGCATTTCAGTGTAAAATGTCATGTATCATTGGCATTTTCCAGCATCTCCCATCAGATCCTGTGGTTTAGTCTAGAACGTTTTCTGAGCTGGCATTGCAGTATTTGTTTGGAGAGATTTGGAGAATATAAAACGTCTCACAACTTCGTCCACCTGTGATGAGAGAGCACAGCTGTAATTCACAAAATGTCCTGAAGAGAGATATATTTGGGCAAATTATCCCTGTTGTCTTTTCTTTGTGAACTGACTTTTTTTTTTTTTCTTTTTTAATAAAACCTCTTAATTCTATTTTGGCCAAATGAAACTGTATCAAGTGTTAATCAGCCAGTCTTATGCTTATGGTATTGAGGATTCACCGCAGGTATAAATCAGACACTGATAAATTAGCGGAGGATATACTAATTATCAGTTTATCCCTGATAATTATACTGAAGCCTAAAGTTTGAAATGCTGATGACAGATCGATATTTAATATGGTTGAAATGCAGCTTTTCGCTCACTTCGAGTCAGAGAACATTTCCCGCCGTCCTCCTGCGGAATCTCTGCGCTGCCTCTTATTGCTCTTGAAGATTCTCGCAGGCAGGCGATGAGCTGAGATCAGCTCATAAATATCTAAATTTGAAACTCCGCCGTCACTTTCCCTCTCGATACTGCCACAATAAATCAGTCATCCACTGTATCTCTCCTCGGACCGGTCCAATCAGCTGGCCGGGGCGAGGAGGGGAGAGGGAGGGGAGCGTCAGGAGTGAGTCAGGTGGACACAGTTGAGCCTGTAGGGCTCGAAGGAATCTGTATGCCGTGTGTCAGTATGAAATTTTAATGATGGCGGCTGGCTGGGCATGAGTGCTGAAACGTCTGTATTAGGGAGCTGCAGCGCTTGGCAGGCTGGGAGTCCTGAGAGAGACAGATGTAGAGCTCATCCAGGGGAGGAGAGCTTTGATCAGCTCCTCTTATTTCCATATCGCAATACGCCAAATGCTCCCCCCCGCTAAGTGAAAGACAACATGGATTATGAGTCACTGGGCTCAAGCTGCAGAGCTGCACATGGCTGCTCCTTGGACAGCAAAGATGAGAATGATGATCCATTAGGTTGACCAGTTCTTTCTGTGCCATTACTTGCTGTGCTCTCCACTTCAAAACGACTTCGGTTAGAGACAGTAGTCATGGATAAAAACTGTCCTATAGTCTCCCCCCCCCGCTGCACTTGAGGTCTTTGAGACGCCACTCCCACCCACTTCTTACAAAAGCACCTCCAGCTTTAAGGGCGTGTGTCCATATTTTTTCACTCGGCCCCAATTAGGAGACAGGCAGCTGCACGTGGCTGCTTGGAGAAGCAGCGCTGCCTCGGTGACTTCTTTCAGAGTGGTTCGTGCTTTTTTCTGTGGCTGCTCCGAGCCCTTATAGTTCAATATCTCTGAACCCAGAAAGACGTTGGTGTCGTTACTGGAGCTCTTTTTTTCACACAGCCTTTTTCATCAGTTGAATGTGGGGGTGGGAGGGGCTGAGCTGCAAAGCATACAGACACTATATCAACCGAGACGCAACCGGACCCTGGATGTTCAACTGCAACCTCAGTGCCAGATGCAAACAGGAAAGTCTGACGTGGTGGTGTGCCAATCAAATAAGACAGGGAGGAGGGATAACCATTCTATAATAGGTGGTGTTGAAGCTTAGCCCATCTGAGTATGTAGGATTTATTTCGGTATTAAGGTGCCCCGGGGTCTCTAATAATTACTGTATGCACACATGCTTAGCACACTAATTTGTAGAATGTGCACTGGTTGTGAAATATAGGAAAGTCTGACGTGGTGGTGTGCCAATCAAATAATATTGACCTTGCCCCTGAGATACGTTTGTCAGAGGACTCAGTCTGGACATGATGAGTAAGATGTCGGACCCTCCGTGTGTCAGTCACTTTTCTGTTCGCTGCTAATGAGAGACAGGGAGGAGGGATAACCATTCTATAATAGGTGGTGTTGAAGCTTAGCCCATCTGAGTATGTAGGATTTATTTCGGTATTAAGGTGCCCCGGGGTCTCTAATAATTACTGTATGCACACATGCTTAGCACACTAATTTGTAGAATGTGCACTGGTTGTGAAATATTTCATGATGGGAGATGAGTGTGATTTTGACCTCAAACATTTACGTAGTGATGAACATCGATTTCTTTAATTGCTTTTCAGAAAAGCAAAAATATTCTCCTCATGTATTCATGAATTTACTTTAGGGAACTTCTCTTATTAGACCTTTACTGCCAGTGTTGCGTGTTCTAGATCAGTGTTTTTCATGCCGGGAGGAGAAGTTTGGGGCGGAGAGAGGAGGAAATCGAAGGCAGTAGTCATAAAAAAAAACAAGCTCAGAACAGCAGCTAACATCAGTCTCCTGCAAACTACTCTGCTGTCTCTGTGCCCCACTGCATACACAGGCTATATGGAGTACTTTATACAGTATATGCAGCACGTGCTCCTGATTGTTTAGTGCACTTGTCTGCTTCTTTGGCGCAGCAAACGCTATGTTTGATGAACACAGCTCCCCTCTCTGCTGTGTTATATGTTAATCTCCTCTGCCTGCTTGTTTTTATTTTTGTATTTATTTATTTATTTTTGTACTGTGGCTCTGAGTTGTTGCCCTATTCCTCAGGGCTCCACCAGGCATTGTGTGCTTCTGGCATCAGGGGGATTGGGAGGAAAAAAGACAAAAAAAGAAAAGAACACAAAAAACAGGGGGAAGTGGCGGTGATGGAGACAAGGTGGGACAGAGAGAGAGAGAGAGGGAGTCATGACAGCTGTGCGACCAACAGCCTTTCTCTGCATCCGCAGTGGGGCTGTATCCTCATGTTTGATCACCATCTTTCACTTCAGCATGGCACGACAGAAATCTGCATCGCTTAGCGCTCCTTTTGTCTCCTAATGGAGTCCGATGGAATGGAGATGTCTTCGGTCCTAATTTGTCCACGCTCTAAAACCTTCAAAGCCCATCCGCCACCCACCCTCCCGACAGAAACCCTGCCCCTCGCCCGCTCGCCACCCCCTTGGCCCAGTTTTCGCGACACAACTGATCCATTACACTGTGGAGTTTGTTTGTTTGGCCTGTAATGACGGCCGGGACGATCACCAAATGAAGTGTGCTGTGGAGCCGCTCGCTGACAAGATGATGGGATTTACAGAGGCTTTGCTGGAGGTTTTCGCATTATAAATGAAGCATGGAAATGAGTCAACAAACTCCATTTGTCAAAGAAGAAAAAGACGTTAACGAGTTCCGTGGTCACTGGGTTCCCGCAGATATTGAAACATCGCGTACTGTACATGATCAGCGTGACCAAACCACTCATGTCTTCAATGTGTGACTTTAAGGGGCAGTGACCTGGACGCCTGTGACATTGATTCGAGCGTTAAACTGTCAGGGGTCACTTTGTTTCATTACACGAGCAGTTCTATGCTAATTGAGCGTTAGATTGCATTAAAGCTCTCTTTTCGGTTTGGTTCCGCTCATGCGAGGTGTCGTTCTGCGGGAGACCTTCAGCGCTCTGGAAGGAAGGGAGAGTTGCAGCTTCAGCTTCTTTCACGTCGCAGCCTTTAATCAGTTGCGAGAGATCTGCCAACTTCTGTGGTTTTGAAGTCGACCTTGACTCGACTCGGATGCACATGCAGAATTGAAAGTGTTCAGCAGCGGCCAACGTCTGCGGCGATGCATGTTTAATAAATCACTCAATCAGAAACAATTATTGACATTTGCTCTTGAGGCGAGAACTGATGATGAAATATTTCTCTTCCCCCTCTAGCTCCAACTGTCCTCTTTTCTCCGTTCTTTGCAATGAAATCCACAACCCTGCAGTAACCTCTCAAAAATAAATCTTCAATGAATCCCTCCTCCTTAATATCTTAATTCCCAGTGTTGAGGTCTGCACTCTAAACTTGAGATACAGCACGGAAAGTGGCTATGATCGATATTTTTTTTTATGCAGTAGTGATCGTCATCTGCTCCGTTTGTGTAGGATTGTGTTGTTTCAGCTTGTTATTATTGTTTTATTCAACAGTATGAACATTTAGAGATTTTTCACAGGTTCTCATTGTTATCTTTAAAAAAAACAAAAAAGTTCTCATACAAGTTTTTTAAATCATAATATAACTTAATTATTCTCAAAATGTCAGAATTGTTTATCTTCATTCTGTCGTATAATAGACTAAATTAGGCCAATACATTTCACTGTGAATACTATACCCATATACCCATGTTTTTTCTTTTTTAAAATCACACTTATTTTAAGATTGCATTATCCGTAACACATCTCCGCACCTTCCCTGCTTTTCTCTGCTGTGAGAGGTTTTCCAAATCATCTCTAAACTCGGAGAGCTTTCTGAAAATACTCTCACAGTGTTTGTGAACGCAGCACCTGGGTCTTCCCTCGTGAGAATCTGATTGACAGTAACACTAGCACTGGGCAAATCACTGCACCCGTGAGCAGTGGTGACTACAAAAGTGAACGCAACATATTAAACTCCTTTCAGCAGCGATGCAATCAGTCCTTCATTCGTTCAGGTCGAGCTCTTCCTGTTACTGTCGGACAGGCTGTTGCTATTTAACTTTATTTCCCAGTCTCTCTTACCTCTAATCATGTTTTTTAAAATATTTTAATCCTTGCTTTTTTTTTTTTTTCAAAGTAAAGACGGTTGACTTTAAAATCTGACTCCAGAGTCTGGCTCTTGCTTCCGTTTTCCTGAGAACCATGACGTTTCTGTTTTGCAGCACAAACTTTCTACTTCTCAAAGTTTCCAGACACACCACCCCACCATATCACCCCACTCCCACCCCACACACACACATTATCACTCACTCAGCGAGAGAAGAAACTGTTTAGATGGAAAGGCAAATAGAGCCCCGCTCCTGAGCCAAAACATGACAAAGCACTATTATTATCCCATTACACATTTCCTCTCGAGTTGTTTGTGTAAGGCCTCCGCTCCCACACAGCAACTCTGCTCCACTCCATCATCCCGCCGTCATGTCCCACCCTGTGGTTTATATCTGCTGCACTTTAACTAAATAATTATTGTTTTGTAGATTGTTGATGTGGAAACAGGTTGGATGCAAAATGAAAGGATCACACTTAATGGCAGGGACAGAGTGAAATTCATTTAGTATCTTCTCACCTCTACGCATATGGAAACACAAATAATGGCGTAGAATGAGGAAGTCCCTTGAGATATGTTATGATTTGGTGCTATAGAACGAGCTCTTTTATTAAATTCTTCAAGTGGTGACTTTATGAATTGTATTTGATATTGTTTTTATATTCCATTTCATTTATTGGCAGTGGTCAGTCCCCGTCCAGACGCGGCAGATGTGCACGTGAGGTGCTTTGAACAGGACTGCTGCGTCATCTGGAGTTCAGTTTGGTTTGGTAAAGCACCGATTTAACACGACACAGATCCCACGCTCTAATCCCCAGCGAGGCACTTTAATACCAGGCTGCGTCGCGGCTTATCGTGAAATACTGCGCTTGTAATATTGCCACTGCGACCGTGAGGTTGACTGACTTTGACGGTGACACAGTTTGTTCGCCCCTCTTACCTCGGCGGCCTCCTCATCAGATGCCCCGCCCACCTCCATCGGCTCCTCTCCAATTTCTCTCACCTTAACCTTAAGTGCTTTTGCCCCTCGACTCACCCAGGGACGTGACTGAGGATGCAGACTCTCATCTCTGGCGTGCGCGCGCCGTCCACCCAGGCTGTACTCTCTGCTGTATCTGTAATCTGCTTGTAATGCATCGCCATGCGCCCTTGAGCACAGTGTAACTTAAACAGTTTCTCAGACTTGAGAAAGTTCTGCCGGAGCTCCTGAGCAGGCAGAGCTAATTGGACGGATAGAGCTTAATCAGGACAACAGCGCTATTGAGGACAAGGCTCTTCCATGCAAAGCAGACAACAGGATGCTGAGCAGGAACAGGAAGCAAGAGACAGAGCCTGGCGACCGTTGCCAGCACCGCTTGTGCGAGCAAGGTGATGTGCCGAGCTGCTCGCCAGCCTCAGGGCGTGAACGCGGCTCTTCTTACTCGAGCATACATTTGCGCTGCTTGCGAATGCATAGAGCCGAGATGAAAAAGCTGAGTTTGTAGTTCTGTGAGTGCGAGGCAAGAGGAGAGGAGTCCTCTGCAGCCCCAGTGACAGGCGAAGCCGCACTGTGACTGGCTCGGCTCCAAGGGGACAGTGCGGTTTCACGAACACAAGTAGAGGATGTAGCAGCGATGGCGTGTCTTGAAGAATTTCCCTTCAAATTGAAACGGAGGCTTATGTTAGCATGCTGCGCGTCTTGTACCCTATCAGGCGCTGTGCTTCCTGAGCCTGTTTTTGTACTAAACCCCACTAATAACACCATTATGTAATGACCCTGTCCACTGGCCTTGATGAATTGAGAAATATAACGGCCAGCTTATTAGAAATCAGGGAGCCAGTGGATGCACTGTTTGCCTGTCGCCTGCCTGTGACTGAAGAAAGGGGGGATATTTCTTCAGCCATGTTGACACTGATGATAAAAATCACATGCTGAATTACACTAAGCATGTTTTCATTTGGGCCAAAGCCAGCGATGTGTCACGATGAGGAGTTCTTGAATGCAGCTCTCATTTTGTGCCAAAGCCAGCCAGTGATAAGGCTGACAGGCCGCAGAGAGGAAACTGTAATCCACGCTGGAGCAGTTAAAAATTCTGTTCAACTTTCACCATGATTTTAAACCTATGATGTCATGTATTCATGTCTGGGTTGTCTGGTGAAACAGTCCTGACCCAGTGTTAAGTTGTAAATCTAAAAAGTGTCGCTCAGTACTTTTATTATTTGAGAATTCACCATAACAGGAGAGATTAAAACTCCTCTGGTCTGCATTGAACGACTTTGGTGTTTTTCAAACTGAAGTTGAGAATATTACACATGTTAATGGAATGGAAAGGCACAAAATTACCCAAATGAGTCCCAGGCTGTGCAAACTGAGGCAGACGTGTGACCTTATCAACGTGTGTGAAATGAACTGAATAGTTAAGAGTAGAATAATTCTTCTCCTTGACATCACAAAACACAGGTGCTAACCATATAGACTTTGAGATCATTTGACATTCTCATGTGTTATAATAAACGCATCCACCTTGGAAGGTTCCAATATTACGGCTGATAATCCAAATCTCTGTTCAGAATATAAATGAATGAATGAAAACCAATGGATTACATGGACCATTTTTTTTTTACAACAGGAACCACGACAGCTGAACATCACATGCACAGGTCTGCTCATGGATTGCAGCAGGGTCACGTTGGAACTTTATTGACAGTCTGCTTGTCACAATGCAATTTGAAATCATGGCTGTGGTCATGGCTAATGGTCCTTGTGACACACAGCAGGGACACTTGAGTGGATCCGCACCTCACACAAGTCATGGGAGTCCAGAGCTGCTTGTAATGGTGTATATATACCTCTGAGTTATCATCACAGCCACACGCTCATACGTGTGTCCTGAGGAAACAGTGGCCACGGTCGGTTAGTCACACTTAGCATGATTAAAAGCAGCTTTCAGACTTTTTTCCCCCAGTGTGTCTCTGTGTGGAGATAATAACACCCAGAGGAGCAGACTTCGTTTGGACACCTCTCCGAGCCTGTCAGGTATCTGTGTTTGTGGATGTGAGCTCACTGCAAAGCGTGTCTCTCCTCAGCATTTAAAGAGCCTTACCGGAGGTTTTGGACATTTCAGCTGGGTAAATGTTGACAGTTTTTTTTTTTTTAAAACATATTTAAATTGTGGCTTTCAAGCAGTTTCTGTTTCTATTCTGGTTTGTGTCATTTTTAAGATATGCTAACGTTAGTCATTTAAACTTCAGAAGCTTCAGTATTTACAGTGAATATTTAGTTAGTTCTTAAACATTCCGCCTCTTTTTAAAAGCAAAAACCAAGAGGACACCACTCTAGTCTGTTTAAAAGCAGGAATATACCCATCTCCTGCAGAATTTACGTTGAATGAAGGACATCATTGAAAAACCTGGGTGGGGGTGATTTAAAAAAAAAAAAAATTACTTGGAGGAGGCAGAGACTGTGCCATTGAATTGTTGAACTAAGCCTGTGGAAAATGAAGTTATGAAGTAGAATGAGGTATTTCAGGCCTCCTGAAAGGTCCCATTCATTTTTTTCCCACAGAAAATATTGTGTGAATCAAATTGGAGAACCTCTGAGGTTGGAGTTGGCATGACCGTCTCCAGACTGAATTATCAATACAAAAGATGTCCCACTATCTTAGAAAAACATATTTCAAGCTTTAAAAAAGGCACAGGCTTATGCATTTTATTTGCATCAATAGAAATCGATGGTGCAGTGTTGCCACAAATCAATGAAATGGTTTGATTTCAACACAGCTCTGACTTGTGTTCTTCTCCAGAGCAACAGAGGCGAGGCTCATGTGAACTGAATTATGTCTTTGCTTGAATTTTGAATAACTTTTACAGGTTGAGGTTTACATTTAGAATTATACATGAATGCTGCCCACTTTTTACAACTTTGTAAAAGGACGTACATTACGAGCTTAAGATTGTGGCATCAGTGATATTTCTAATAGTGTGTGTGTGTTCATCTGTGCAAGTCTGCGACAGTGGGTGCTTGTGAATTAATGAAGCAAGTTGTACTCTGATACTCACGATGGGCCCAGAGACTCCCAGCAGGAGCAGCTCCAAGCTCAACATGAAACAGCCAGAACCCCCACGTCTATAACACTGAGAGGTTCCCTTCATGTATCATGATGAATAATGCACATTGAGAGAAGAGAGGGGAACTCTTCATAGCTCCTGTATGAATAATGAAGGCAGTGTGTATGTGCGGTTTGTCTGATTAGGTGGGACCTAAGAGCGCCGAGGCTGCACATCTTGATTTCCATTTTTCACCTGGAAATTATTTTGTAATTGATCCCGGCTGTGACAGATGCAGAATCAATTGTTGTCATGCTGTTGTCAAGCCGCGGCAGCCTCTGATGGATGACGCCGTCGATACTTGTATTGCCATTCGGGTCTATTGACCTTTCTCCGAGGCGTGTTAGCACCAGTTGGCCCAGTCATTATGGCTGTGATCCACACGCCAGGGGTCGACAAGAGAGGAGCCTTCATCTATCAGAGGGAGCAGGGAGCTGCTAAACCGATCGGGAGAGAGGGACGAAAGGACAGGGAGAAAAATGCGCAGCCGACAAAATCATCCACTGAAGTACAGCGTGGTACTACATGGAACTAAATAAAAAAATTAATTAATTAAGTCCAAGACGGAAGCCAGTCTCTCAGCTGCTGGGAAGCTGCTTGTAAAGATCTGAATGTAACAAAAACACACAGTCAATAAGCAGAGAGTAAAAAAAAAAAAAAATACTGAGCATAAATTAAAACGTATACAGCAATCAAGACATTAACCACAACATGCCATTTGTGCTGGTGTTAGATCTAAAGGAATGAACGGCCCTCTTCCACAGTCAGACTCACAATATGATTTATTTAGCTGCCCCCATCTCAAGTAGTGCTGAGTGTGGTTGAATTATATAAGCAGTGTAGTGAGTAGAATTCTGTATAATGAGGGTACAGTATAAGCTCCAGTGCAGCTGAAATTCCTGTGAGCTTGTTCTGTACTGGAGTCAGACGTGTTCATGTGCGAAGGTGCAGCTGTAAATACGTTCTGCATCCGATGCGTTGTCCTCCAATCAGGTCTGATCTCATCTTGCTCATATAGCTCAGATTCATTTTTTTAAGGATCCACATGCTACACGGGGTCCGCGCCAAGACTGAAGTTCAAAAAGTAAACTCGGCTAATTGAGCGCTCCTCACTGTGTGCGCTGTGCGGCAGCACACACGAGTGGCCCTCATCAAGCTGTCGTGTCTACACGCACAAACCCGTTGTTTTTAATGTCTCCTATTTTTATTCAGCCCGTGCTCCGCGGCTGTTATCGGCTCTGTGCTCCGCCGCAGCAGCACGAGCCACATTTCTAAATTAAGCCTCATGAATTATTCTCGCGTCGCCCCTTGTTTCTCGCAGGAAGAACATTTTCTTACAGGAGATTGTTTGGAAGTCATAAGACCAAAGATGCATCCGCTGTAGCCACTGCACGAGGAGTGCCACGCTTTCTAAAGTTATGTTGCAGTGTAAACATGTCATGCTGAGTACTCACCTTTGTCCTCCCCTCTCTCTCTCCCCCCCCCCCTTTTTCTTTCCAACTGCTTTAGCAATAATATGTGAAACCATCAACATCATTAACACTGCCACATGTTGTCTGCAAGCTACTGCGTCTCTTATTGAGTCTGAACGCTGTAAAAGCATTTGCAGGACTCACATCTATTTACTGACTGGATGTTAATTGGAAAGTTTTCAATAATTGGGCCAAATAATTGATTCTGCTGGAGACAGATTCTATGTCAAACTGATAAAGGCAGGAGGAGAGGACAAGGCTTAAGAGGCACTTGTGTAAAAGTAGGTACTCAGTACCTTCTGCTAATTGGACTGAAGGGCTGTTTGCTGATGGGAAGCTGCAAAGCATTGCCATGACTACAAGTACATATTTTAAGAAGCACATCACAGACTTTTTTTCTAAGTGCATTTCCAGATCCGGTCTAAATTGATGCTCTTACTCTGAATGACATATAAAGCTTTCTGTTGATCTGTTTGGATCAACAGAAAGCTTTTTTTTTTAAACTTTGAGTAGTTTGTTTGTGACTTCAAATATGCAAGCAGTATAAAGAATTAGTCTCACTGCTGTTTATAATGTCTGTAAAAAGAGCGTCCATCACACACTGATGGTACAGAGTCACAGTGCCAAAGTAAAGCGCTCAGCAGCAAACATAAAGTTTGGCCCAAAATCTATTTAATTCGAATTAGCTTCCTGTGCATGCCAACATCATTCAGATATGGAATGTTTAGACAAATGAAATTTGCACTTGTTGAGACAGAGGATAAAGTTGTTGCCATGGCAATAACTTTCCAGTGGTTACGAAATCCTTCTTCATGGATAACACTCTGCGTTCTGCTTTTAAACCATGCTGTCGAGATCCCATTTTATTTTTAGAAAAGAAAACATTTTAACACTTGAATTTGATCAAGCGCCTATTAATGAGAGCAGAAGTTGCAGTGTGTGTGTGTTTCCCCTCGCCGTCGTGGTTAAACACTTACAGTAATGGGTGTATGACAGCAGGGAACCCCGGGGGAGATAAGACTGCTGGAGTGAAATAAGCAGCAGCTCCTATCTGCTGCTGCCGTAACCTGTTACTGAGACACTGACACAGTGAGAATAATCACCTATACGACTTTGACCTGATTACCAGATGACGGCTGCACGCAGATCACCAAAGTTTGGTGGAATTTGATCATGTCATGACCAGTGAAACTGCTTTACGATAAAAGTCACATCCTCCCACTCACACACTCAGACAGCGCTTTCTTTTTATTATTCACACACCGTCCAGTGGGATATTTTGGGGCTTACGTTCTAGCCCAAGGACACGTGGGCATGTGGACTATAGTGATCAAATCCTGTTCCTTTGATAAGTGGACGAAGCACTCTGCCCTCATTTCCAGATGTTGCACCAGCTCCACCTGTTTCCCATCTGCATTCATGCTCATTTGTAACTGTGGCAATAGAATTACCGTTCATCATTATTAGTCCAGCAGCTTATTACCTGTAATGCTTTTTTCTCAATCATTTTCTATCCAGGATGATGATATGTCTATTGATCTACTATCATTTCCATTAAAATACACAGTGCCTGTTTGGAATGGCCATTTTGCTCCAGACCAGTCACAGAATTATTCCATGTCATTGTGAGACATCGTCAAACTAGACTGACTGAGCTCACAGTATTTCCACAAGTAACAGTTTCTGATCACCCTTTCTGAAACTGACACCTGAATCCTCTGACGTGGGTGTTGATGCCAGATCCCTGTCCCTGCAGCTCAGAGATAAGACACTATCCAATAGTTGTTAATTACTGTGGTTACAGAGCTCTTCGATGGCCCCTTCAAGCATCATGAGCACCATTATCCCCTTATAGTTCATAACTCAGCAATCTGCAGAGGGAACTGGTGACGCCTCAGCTCCGCCCCGCTCGTCTTCATCCACTTCCAAAGTCAGATGGCAGTGACTTGGCAAGAGGGGCCTCAGGGGAGGTCTAGGCGAGGAGGGATGGAGCTGATTTATGAGAATAAATCATCTGCAGAGATAACCTGGACAATGCCTGAATCCTTTGAATTTACATTTAAAAATACTATATTATGAAAGTGTAATACCTCAAACTGAAGGTTGGCTTTAAACGTCTTAGTCAGTGGCATCAGTCAAGACATGCTCATTCAAAAACAGACTCATGCAAATGATATGGCATGCATGCCCCAAAATACACGCTCCATTCAGCATGACCAGACAACTTCTCTTGAGATTTTGTCTCTGCTTTTAACACCAGGAGATGATTAAGAAATCCCACCGCCACATTGTCCCTTCACACCTCAATCTGTGGGATCACATCTTCCACCAACACTGGAGCTCCCCATGGCTGTGTCCTTGGCCCCATCCTTTGCACCCTCTACAGAAATGACTTCATCAGTCTTTTGTCTATCAACATACCATACCCTCACTGCTCAATGATAATCACATGGTTCTTCCTCTGTTCATGACTGGCATTGACAGCCACCTCCAGAATATGAGCGCTACGAAAGCCCAGCGTGTTTGGCTGTGAAATTAGTTCAAGCTCTGAAAACACATGTTGAGAGTGAATTAAAGATTAACTTACTAACTCATGGCTAATGTCTTTCTGTTTTACAGTGTTACTGGAACAAGCCTTTGATTTGACCTGAGCTGTGCACCACCATGCATCTCTGGAGTGCTGAGGTGGCACCGTACCAGCTCCAGACGCACTAACTGAAGCCAGGGGGTCACCTGATGGCCTCCCAGCCTCACCCCGCATCAGCTCGCTCAGTGCTCAGTGCACCCTCTGCCCATCGCCGTGATGAAGACCGCCAGCCGCGCCCAGCCACGCAGCAGCCCTCCGCTGGTCCAGATGAGGCGCTACACGCCCGGGCTGTATCCTTTCCTGTTCCCTTCCGTCATCAGCTCCCTGCCACAGCTGCCGCTGCCGTCACCTCAGAGGCTGCAGGTCCAGCAGCCGTCGAGCAGCGGCAGTACGCCATCGCCTGTCGGTGAGTACCAGCTGTACCTCCGTTTATGTGGCAAACTTTCCCAAAAAGTTAAGATAAAATTAGTCATAGCAGCTTCATGATTTTAACTTCGACCTGCTCCAGAGACATCTTGCCTTTATCTGCAAAGAGCCTGATGGTTTTTCTTTTAAAATATAATATGTTCAAGTGTCAGAGCAGGAACAGGTATGATGTCCTGTTGGAAGGTAAACCAGATGTGTCATCGTAGTTCAAACATAACTCCCTGCAAAGACTGAAACTGAAACTACTCCACAGTTTGAATACAGAACAATACACTGGTTGTCAGACAGTTTGTTCAGACAGTGTCTGTCTGCACCGTCGGTTCTCTTCACTGAATCATTGACAGGTTAGCCGGAACCAGTTTGCAGGCTGGTTGAAAAAAAAAGTATTTGATGGGGTGATTTTTCACACATTTTGTCAGTTTTTGGAAACAGTTATAATCATCTGATTGCAGTGACTGTGTGATGATGACTGTTTTCTAAGAATTGCAGCGTCAGAAAGTCATGAAAACCCCTGCAATTACAAGAGCCTGCAATTTGTGCCTGCGTGTTGGGCCCACGAGATAATTTGAAAATAGAGGGAAAAAACAAACAACGCATTCAAGTGTGTTTCCAAATATTTGTGATTGTGTCTGTGGAAGCTTTGTCTCCTGGAAGAATCCACACGATTTTTGTTTCAGCTGACATACGCTGTTTTGTGTCTTTTCTTTTTAATATAGAAAGAAGGATAATAATGATGCTCCCAAAAGTAGAGCCGAAGCATGTGGATTGCCCCCTAGTGGCTGATTGCAGCATAGGTCATAATCTCCTCCCCCTTTATGTTCATATCACACTGGTGTTTAACGTGATAGTTGAGACTGACTGGTTCTGTGTGAGCGTGATACTGCTGCTCCACTCCTGGATCATTACTCTGGAGGCTCCGGCTCCAAATTACGCTATCAGCACAAGATGGCAGCACCTGTATCACAGATATTGTTTGTAGCTTTTTATTTGTGCAATGGGGAAAAAGTGTCTCGTCAGAGGCTGGTTGGTAGCTGTTGGTACCTGTTTCAGAATTTTGACTTGGGCACATGTCAGTTTATCTGTCATGTGTCATTAAATTCATCCTGGTGTGCTCCATACCTACCTGTTACTAACAGGCCCTTGTAAATAACGCAATCAATTAATTTCCTCGGGATCAAGTCCTCACTGGAAGTGGCCCATTGCCCGTCGCAATTCTTTAACACACCCTGGCTTGTTTTGCCTGCACCAGAGCTCTGCTGTTCTCCACCCGCTCCACATATTAAGTCCTATAGTTTCCTCCCTGCTTTTCACCTTCTGAAAATCTGCTCTGACAATGAAAACAGAAACGGCAAACAGGTTCACCCAGAGGGAGTTCTTCTCCCAGCAAGGAACTCAGTGTGCTGCGAAACTCTGAAGTGCAAATAGACACAACAAGAGCAGTTTCAATACTGGTTTTCTGATTTTGTTTTTTGTTTTTTACTATAATTATTTCTATTAATAATGTGCATTTCCTTTAAATGTAAAGTTGATTTTCAGAATTAATTGGAAACTGAAAACTCAGTTAAGGTCAACGCATGAATGAATTATTAAATAGCTTCAGGATCTTCATCAGGTACAAAAAATTTCAATTCAATTGCAGATCTTTATTTCTCATTCTAACCAAACAGTAAACAGTGAAGTGTAGAATGAAAGAGCATATCTACAGTAATTATGTTTAGAGCATTCAAAAACATTTTTACACCTCATTCCAATATTTACACGATAACAAAGAGCCAAGAAAAAGTGAGAGAGGCATACGAGCAACTTAATCACAGAATAGTCAATAGTACGAAAGTGTTTGGAGGCTGCGAGCGATGGACAGACATTTCACAAGGGACTTTTTCAAATTACTCCCTCACCACGTAATGATTTCATAGAACAGATGCCAAAGATAATTGGGCAAAGGTGAAGGACAATTCAAAAAGTTGAGAACCAAACTTTACAGGAAGTAAAGCAAGTGAGAGACACACACAGCGAGTAACTTCAAAGTAAAAGAGAAAGTAACTCAAGCACAGCTGTAAAAAACAAGATCAGTCCGAACTGCAAGATGTTTGTGATGCCCTTACAGAGCTTAACATTATGTACATATCATTCATTTCGATAATTTTAGAGGCTTATTAAAGGAACAACATCTCATGAGGAAATAATAATGAGAAAAGCAAAAGTGACAAATTGAACCTCTCCTCGCTTGGCATCAGTCTGAGGCCTGTGATTCATTTTTGATGCCCTTGTGGTGCCCTGTCCTCGAGGCTGGTAATCACCGGGTTACTCCGCTGACTTCAAAGTGACAGATGGCTGCGTCTTTGCATTGCAGACGTGTATACCTGTAATAATAATACTGCATCTAAAGCTGCTTTATTTTTTTAAGAGGAGCAGAGAAACAAAGTCAGCTCCTGCAGCTGAGAGCAAGATGAAGAGAACGACAGTACGTTAATGTGATCTCATCCCACTGACTCGGGCAGCAGGAAGAGCAGACATGAAATATGCAGCAGCACTCATAGACCCAATAACAACAAAAAACACAAGGTAGTTAAAAGAGAGAAGAGACACACGGTTTTCTCCTTGATCATCCTCTGCTGTGTGAAACAGACCAAAGCAGAGAGTATATTATTTACAACATTAGAAACAGAAGAATAATTCTGAGCCTGATACAGACATGTTGGCGCGCATCTGAACCCGGCACTTCGAGATAAAGAAAACAGATGAAACAAACAGTGGAGGTACCGGGCACTGCTGTTATTCACACAAATTATGTGGGTGCCATGGCGGCTTCCCCCCCGGGGACACGCTCAAACGTCAAACATTGTAGGGTCAGCGGTCTGGTTCGTCCGCCTCCTGCCTCCGCGGGGAGATCCACAAAGAAGAGTGAACTCTCACTACAAACATCACACACACCTCCTGGGAAACACACTGGCCCAGTCAACATTGCTGAGGTGTGTGTGTGTATGTGTGTGTGTGTGTGTGTGTGTGTGTGTGAGAGAGAGAGACAAAGAAATAAAGTATAGCCACAATATTTATGAGAAAGATAAAAAGGAATTATTTTAATCAAGCACATATTAATATAATTATCTCTGTATTATCTCATCTGAATTTTAAATTCACACTACAAACATAGTTCATACACACTTGCTGTTTGAAGCTGATGTTCGTCTGTTCGGACTGAATTTAATGTTTTATGATATTTGCATGACAAAAGCTGGTAATGAATGATTGCCTCATGCCAGGGGTTCCTCATGTTTCCATCTTTACATTGTACACACGTGTATCAGGTCTGATGATTCTGCTGTGGTGGGTTTGGGTCTTCTTGGTTTTTCCAGGCTTCCATCTGTTTCCTTTCAGTTGATGTAACGCTCTCCTACTTGAGCCAGAGTCTCCTTGGGCAAGATACTGACCCCAAAATTGCCTGCAACGTGACAGCTGTGTTGGTAGCGTGTGGCTCATGCACTAAGGAGAAAAGTGCTGCACATACCTCTGCATGAAACCCCTTATAGAATACAAACATTTACTTTCACCAGCTCCACAGCTGTCTATCTTGCTTCAGAGTGGCTAATGCAGGAGCATTCATTTTTTTATACATGACAAAATAATGCAAACATTGTGTTAATATTTAAAAATAACTATTGGGGGGCTTGGGGATGATAACTATACTTGATAATGAGTGCAGGCTAAGTCAAGTTTTATAGATGTTAGCATCGTGTGCTAACTACAGTCCCAAACAGGAAACGAGTAAAGGAACAGAAGGCTGAGATTTATGAGTGTGGAAGACCAGTTTAAAGACGAGTGTTTGTCAGCAACACAAAATCAAACACATACACAGAAATCATTAGCGCATTCTGCAGCAGCGAGGCAAACATCACACACGGAGCATCTGAGCGCGCTGCCTAATAGATCCTGTCATTCACGCTCGCCCCATCTGTCGTATCCCCTCTCCATGCTCTCCTCCCATCTGGCCGAGGGGGATGCTACCTGTTCTCCCAACCTGTCAGTGTCCCACCTGCTCCCCCCCCCCCCCCCCCTATCAAAGGCTTCAACTGACAGGTGCCCCCCCCCCCCCCCCACAGATTATCAAAGGCTTCAACTGACAGGTGAGCGTCGGAACGCTCCTGCCCCAGGAAACACATCTTCCTCTCGCTCCTCCCTGATGCTCCCCACGCAATAAAAACAGGCCTCCTTTACATCCAAGCCCACCAGATTGAGCCTGTTAGATAAATCTGTATTTTACTGATGTTATAACAGAAAGATTCAGGTCGATACAGTTACCTGGAGTACGGAGGGCAGATCTAGGAAGTGTCAGAGAAAAATGTCTGATCCTGCAGATAAAAAAAAAACAAAACAAAACCATATTATCAGAATGTTTGTGTCATTACTCTTAAAGGTTCCGCATGTTAAGGTGAATTTGTTTAGTTAAAGACTCCATCATAGTGAGGTGAGCTGTGTTAATGGACTCTAAATGGAAATCAGGTAGTTTAAGGTGACACGAGCTGAAATAAAGTAACAGTTCATCTAAATAATCAGAACTGGAAAATTAAAACATTCCTGTAGTGACCTGCAGCGTGCACTGCTTATAATCAGAATATTTCAAATCCAAGTCCTTAATGGTGAGGTCAACACGAGTCAAATTTCATTCAGCAGAGTAATGCACATTTCCACAGTTCCAAGATGATTTTTAATGTTAAAGCCGTGTTTTTTTTTTTTAAATTAATTACACAAGTAATCCGAAGTTATATCTGCATGCCACCTAAAGATCTACTACTAGACTCTGCAGAGCTGAGGCTGCTTCACAAAGAGCCGTTCACCTGGATAGTCCAAGTACAGCAAAGCTGATGAGCTCAGCCGCCGCTGCTGCAGCGCTCTGATCTCCTGTTGATTCAAAATGCACATGAGCAGCACCAGGACAGGCAGTTCTACGACCGTTTTTTTTCTTTTTATTTGAAAACTTTTTCTATTAGGTTAAAAAGTTGCTGCTCTGTCTTGTGAAGTTACTTTTAAACTGCAGCTACTTTTGCAATTTAATTTATCCCAAGGCTGAACATTTTCATGTTTATACACAAAACTATATGGCTATTTATAGAGTGTATCTCTCTTTACGTGTATACCTGTTTATCCATGCAACGCTTCCAAGATGCATTATTTTGCAGAAATGCTTGTTTACCTTAAGACGATCACTGTCAGGGCACCGTTTTTTCTCCACCCCGGCATCTTACGTAAGACCTTTCCAGCAGCAGGCGCTCGTAAAGCGTGATGCATAAGCTGAGCGAGCCGAGTCAGTCAGAATTTATAATGCAGATGCAGAAGGAGGAAGCTTTCTCAAGTTTTATTCGTAACACAATCTGTCTGTGGAGTCAGTCAGTCAATCACTCACTCAGTCAGCCGGGCTGGAGGGATGATGCGTTCTGGGGAATGCGTGGACATACACGGTTTTCCTGGTAATAAGACTGACACAACACGTCTGCACAGCACCCAAGATTAAGAGACACAGCTGTCAGTTTGCTCTCAGACTTGGCAAATGCACACTCACACACCTAACAACCCCCACCCCCCCACCCCCAGCAGATTCATCTCCTCCTCTTCCCTCTTCCCCTGCCTTTGTCTGCCTTGCTCATTTCAAGTCACTGTCTGTCAGTGTTTCCCTGTTGTTATTTTAGAATCCATCACCAGGTATTTAGGTCACATGCGGTTTCAAGCCCTGGCAAAGTATGAATAATGCAGACTTCTCTCATTACACCATGTGCTCACCCTCTGGATTGAAAATCAATGTGCACTCAAGTGGCTGGCAAATGAATGGAGCTAACTCACCAGCCTCTCCGCCAAGGCAGGCGGAGGAGAACGAGGAGGCCTGCGTCTGGGAGTCTTACTGAAAGGTTTTAACAGGGGTCTCTTCCAAATACAATATCTGCCGTCTGAGAGGGGCGGCGTTCCTTCATTCACCGACGGCTGAATGTGATGAGGACAAGGCTCGCGAAACAAAAAAAAAAAAAGATTATAGGTCAATGACAATGTAAAGAGGAAAGTCTGAGACGAGCGTCGGGCTGTCTGACTGATTGAAAAAGAGGCTTGGAGGTTTTTTTAAATTTTTTTTTTTTACCCCTACTGTTTGCAACCTTACAGTGCACTCCCTCCTGCGGTTCAACCACAGTTCACATAGCCAGGAGTCTCTGCACCACCCACCCCCACCTTCCCCATGTAGCGCCCTGAGAATCCCATGCATTATGCATATGTGCGGCCGTACATTCCATACATTCACTAATACTGTGTTTACAACATGATACACAGTTTTCTCTGGGCTTTGGAAAGTTGCCCGGCCCGCTGCAAGCAACAGAGGTTACCTACTGTGATCACAGCGGCCACGAGGGTTTATTTTATGGTGAGGGGTTTATTATATGGGAGAGACTCCCCGACATCTGGCACACATCTGGATCTGTTTAATGAGAGACTCAGTCTGCCTCGGCTCTAAACCTCAAGCCCACCGTCAAGCCCCTTCATTCTCGAGTTGTCGTGAGACCTCAGCCCTCGTCCCGTTGCAGGCAGGGAGCCAAATGATGTTGATATATGAATGAATGATACCAGTCTACGAAGGGAAAATTTAAAAAACGTAGCAAAACTAATTGGGAAATGCTTCAATTTGGAACCGCATCTTGTGGTACTTACTCCCCAAAGCAATAAGCAACCTGTGATCTGAGCTGTGTTGATTACGGAGCTTACTTCAGTTTATTGATATGATTTCTGTGCCTTGCACCTGTGGGCACACTGGAGGTTTTCCTGCTCTGTGTTTTCCCCTCTCAACCATGAGAACCTGCCTGATAAGAGATTGCTGCTTGAACTTAATCAAAGCTCGTTATCGGAAAGAAATTAAGTTCTTAGCCAAAAAAATAACAACAACATGGCACCTTTCTCAAATTTCTCAAACGTATGGACTCTCAAATCTCTAACTGGTCTTTGAATATACTTTGATTGAAAGCCAGCCTTTTTACCGGCAGCGTTCTTATCCCCGCCTTGTCGCAGCTTGTCTTGACGTCCGGCTTCTTATTTATTACCCCTTGAAGACGAGACAATGAAAAAGCAGTTCTCAGAGCTGTGTTTGCGACGAGAGGCCCTCAGCACAAAGCTGCATGAGAGCATCCCATTGTTCGGACGGAGCAGGCAGAGATGCGGCTCGCTTCAAAGATCGCTTCTTTTTTCAACTGTGGCGGTGGTGGTGGGTGGGTGGGTGGGTGGGTGGTAAGGGAGTGGAGGAGGGATGTCCATGGCCATGAGGAGTAGATTTCATCACAGGAAGGGATGTGGGGGGCAGGGAGAACAGGGTGGAGCTGGAGTCAAACACAGGCCAATGTGAACTTTCCTGTGCTATATTTGGTGCATGTCTATAGGAAGCTTTACTGCACGCAGGTTTGTGCCCTGCAGAGGATGCAGACACTTTGAAATGTGGTTAAGGCTGGAGATTGAGATAAATCATCACCGGACGTGTATCCTGCTGTTGCAACTGTGTTTTTTTGTGGGAGTCTTAAGCGGCAATGTAAATCGAGCCTGATCGTTGCAGCCACACGGGACCACAGTCCAGTTTTCACAGTGTGTTCCCCTTCATTTTGATTTGCAATGGCAAAAAGGCGTCTGGAAATGAGTGGTATTCTTAAGCTTCCAACAAAGCAGCTATTTAATGTGCGACTGTGAGTGTGTGTGAACCTGCAATCATAAGGCAGAGAGCCCAAGTCTGCACTCAGAGATAAGTTGGATGGATGTTCGCGCTCATTCATAGAGAGCCAGTGCGCTTTACTCTGCTGAACGGGCCACAGATACTCCTCAACATGCAGCCTGCTTCTGAAATACACACAACAATCAGTGAAAGGCCGTAAACACGAGCGAAATGTGTACATGTACTCTGGATCTGCAGCTAAAGTGAATATTATACTGATGTTTATGTTCAATTTTAACATACATTATCTCAAGACACTTTAAATAGAGAGGAGAGAGAGAGAAGTGCTGAGTGCTTGATGAGAGTTCCCCCAGCAGCATGACTAAAGGACAGTTCAGGTCTCACCAGATCCAGAATAGCTCCTGTCAGCACTCAAACTGCAGCATTTTGGACCAACTGGAGGCTTTACAGATTTATTAGGGCGCCCTGATAATGAAGAAGAAGAATAATCTCGTCTAGAGGTAACAAATGTTTGAATTAGTTTCTCATCATCCCTCTGAAACTCACCAAAGGTTGACAGGTGTTGGAGTAGGAGTTCAATTCAAAAATGGTGGCATGTTGGGAAACTGGAAAAGGTTAAAAATATTGACTAAATATCCTCTTCTGATACAACGCCAGCAGCATATCTCTTTAAAAGACATCTCTGTTGTTCAGCTGGCTTTAAAGGTTACTTCCACCAGGGTCTGTCTTTAGGAAATTCAATATCCCTTACCTCGATAAGAAGCTGTTGCTGATACCAAATAAAATCCATGATCTTGACTTCAGCTTAATTGTTCTTGCTATTATCCATCTCTCTGGTCTCTTGAGACTATTTTTATGGCTTTATTACCTCCCCTCTCTGCTGTATCGGTGGCTGCAAGTATTTCAAATTACAGTAGGGAGATGTGTCCCACAAGAAACCAAATCTCTTATCCATAGAAATCTGAAACTGATGCTATTTATTTCAGGGTTTGGTTCCAGCCTGTGTTTGTAACTCCTCCGTCCATATTCTACACCTGAACATCTCACCTCAGTGTTTTTGTTTTCATGCATTTGTCTTGACTTGACTTGACTGGGATAAGCACCAGCTCCACCCCTCATCACCCTGCAGGATTTTTTTCTTTGGTTATTGTTTCTGTGAATTCACTGTCTTCAGCAAACAGTGAAATACATATAGATATCACATAGCCCGATCACATTTGAAAAGGTCCAGTTCCCACAGATGCTCTGAGCCTTTCCATCTCTGCTGTGATTCGTCACGCCGCAGAATACCCATCAACCCGTTGTGTTTGCAGTGTGTCTGTCTCAGCCGAGTCTTTGTAGAGCCACAGCGCTATATTTAGCCCCTGGTCACAACTTAGCTCTTAGCTCATCAATCACAATAGGCTGAGCGTGTTCTGCGGACATACTGCCACTGAATGAATGCTTGTTGGTGTAACGGTAGGCTGAAGAGATTATCAGGACTGGAGGGCCATCCCAAAGAAGCTACTTTCTGCAGTCTCTCCATTTGCTACTTGGCTGCAGGTTGCTGGCCTCCACCAGCATGCACAACCCAACAGATCCCTCTAGTTGAGTGAGTTTGTCACTGTGGAGCCCCCCACCCCCCCCCTCCCCCCGATTGAGAACGCGAACAAAAGGTTGTTTATGTGTGGAGGCTGTTCTCTCAGAGAGGGAGCTGGGTTAGCTGTGTCTGTTTGAAAGGCAGGCACGCTTTGAAAGGCGCTAAGCCACATACTCCTGGGTTCTGGAGAACAGTGGCAGCAGCACTGTAGAGCTCCGGCGACTGATTAACAACCGCTGGATGTATGTATCTGAGGCAGAAAAACAGCCAAGGGAGACAAAAGACTGAACAAGAACAAACAGCTCAGTGACAGATTGATGATTTCACCCGCAACAACACGGCATTCTCTTGGCCCTCTCTTGACACCTATGCAGTTTCATCCTCTGAAAAACACCCCAATTGGAGAATACATATGAATGACTCCTGGGTCATAATTATTGGAGTTAAAGTTATACAGTTAAATATAAGCAAACATAAAAAGGGGAAATACACATTTGTGGGCTCTTATCACATGTGTTTTGCTTCAGTGTGGATCTGTGGCCAATTTGAAAGAGTGAGCGTATCTTCTTTAGGAAAAGCTGAACTATCCTTTTGCCATCCCACAATTCCTTATAACAGCTACATTTAAAGTAGTGTAATATTCTCCATTCACCTAACAGAGCACCTACTGTATTTTAAACTTGTGAAATCCTTGCACGATTGGCTGCGCTTATAAATATTGATTCTTTCTTTTTCAAATCTCTCCACAAGCATGTTGAATTTCTTGTCATCATTATCCATAGACCCTCCTCCTCATCTTTACGTAATAAATGTCTAAAATGTTTGAAAAGCACCAATGAGAGGAAGCTACACTGCTTTCACTACTCTAAGAAACTTTCTAGACCTTTCTTCTCTAACTTTTAGAACAAGTGACTCATGTGAAGTGTGTTTCGTATTTGGACAGGAAACCTTATTTGAACTTTTGGCCCATGCACTTATCTTATCCGTATGTAATGAATTAAGTTTGTTTAAAAAAAACAAGCGAGTATAAGTGCAGTCAGATTCTCTCAGCATCTTGTTTGCCTTTATCTAAGTCCTTATGTCCGTATGTTAATTCTTTCCTTAAGCTCGTGTTTATTTTTCACTTTGATCAAGTCAAATTAGAGTTTTCTAATTTTCTATCTTACTGATCGCAGAGTTTCTTTTAACAAAGAGAACATTTTTCCTTGAGTTAAGATTCAGACTCCTGTTCTTAAGGTCAAAATTGTCACTGAACATCATTTACTTTTATCCTTTAGTATCTTGTGACAGATCAGATTTTTCTTGGGACCTCCTGAGAGTCCAGACCACCCTGGTTGGGAACCCCTAGTCGAATCAATATATAATTTAATACGGCCGTTTGACTATAAAATGTTTGAGAAACTCGACACAAAATGTTACACTGATTATAGGATTTGGAGGCTGAAACAAGAGGAAAAGGGAAAACTATTGGAAAGCAGGACTTTGGCATACAGCGAGCCAGACGGGAGAAGAATGAGTAGAGGAGTAGAGCACAGGGAAAGGTTCAGTGGTGAGCTTGGGGTAAGGGGATATTAGCCATACTTTGGGCAAGGCTCTAGTCCAGGTCACTGTCGGCCCTCAGGAAGGCCCTTGTGCAGGCCTGTCCTCTGGGTGACCCCTCCTCTAGGGCCGCAGGACTTATTGGAGTAATCAGCCCCTGTCAGCACCTTGGTTATGCTGCATGGACTCAATCCAATAAATGTGAATGGGACGTGTAATAGTACCTGATGAAAAGTAAGTTTGTTTGCACTGAAAAGTGTCCCAGTGAGTTTTTCTTTTTTTGTGTACTTTGTTTTGCTTTCTCCATAGCCCTCTGTTTGTATCAGGAAGGGGAAACTGCTGCATGTACAACAGAGGCAGAGCAAGATAAACAAGGCCTGTTTTCATTGCACAAGCCGTAAATCTGCGAGGTTCAAAATTTAAGGATCAAGCATAAGATTCTGACAGACTTTACAGACCCACTATGAAGAGGGTTATAGGAGGGGTAGCTAAATCGAGTCTCATGCCAATAAAAATGCTGAAATAAGATTGTTAATCTTGCAAAATATTTTTAGTTTAATCTAATGCAAAGACTTGGAAGCTGTGGAGTATGTCCACGGTTTCTAGAAGTTTAAATGGCAGGTATTTGCTCATTCCACTTAAGCTTTTTTGAGACAAAATGTCTAAAGTTACAAATTTTCATTTTTCTATTTTGGTGATAGAGTAGGTGATAGCTATATCGCGAGGGGCTCATGTTTTCCCAATGACACTGCTGCTCTTACAAGTAAACCTCACCGCATATCAGGACTTTGCCAAACAGCGGCACGACACGCCTCTATGCTACCGGGAAAATATGTTGTTGACTGATAAAACTAAGGTTAAATTGTGTGGGAAGCACAGACAGCGCTAAGATGGTGAAGTCGGGTGGAGGGGGCATCATGATTTGAGCATTTGTTGCCTCCAGAGCTGGAAATCTCGACACCATCCAATGAAAAATTAATTTCCAAGTAGCTTACCTTGATTAGGTCATTGATCCTAAAAGTAGAAGTTGTCTAGTTGCTGCCCAGACTTCAACACAGCAGAGATGTGGAATGACAGAAAGCACTTTGCACAGAATGTGGCTGAATTGAAGCAGCTCTGTAGGAGAATAATCCAAAATCCCAATTATTAAATCTGAGGGTTACTTTTCCATCAGCCCTGTGAATGTTTTATGAGTTCCACGAAAATGTAAAAGTCTAGAAACATTTGTCAGTTATAAGCTTAAGACCATTCTGTTTGTCTGTACTTGACACTTTGAAGATCACGTTAACATTTTATCAACATAGATCCATACTTTAGTTTAGTGATAAATCAAATTGTCTGATGTCAGACATGCCACGCTGGTCAGAGAGACACATGCCTGTCTTTAGATCTCTCTTTAGATCTCTTTAGGTTAGATCACGTAGAAATTCAAAATAAACACACTCCACACACATTACAGCATTCTGATAGGACTTGGGATTCTGAACATTATGTGGCAGACAGTGGAGTTCATTATTCATTTGTTTATTTATATTTTATTTGTGATTCATTTTTAATTCTCCAAAAAATGATATAATGAGACAATTTGAGATGGGGCAGAATCATGGCGTTGATGCAATCACATAAAATCTCTTTTCTATTATTGATTTCTATTGCCACCAATTAACTGTTAAAAAACATTCACATCATGGTGCTTTCACATGTGCAATAACCAGGCAACGGTGTCATTTTCAGGAGAAGGCAATTCTTTATTTATTGAGCTGTAATGCTTAGCTTTAATTGGCTCAGCTCTTTCATAGCCATGGAGCCAGTGGTGGGACAGAGTGAGATTTATTACTCACCAGAATCCACCATTTATATTCCAACCAGACTTTGTGGACTTTGTGCTTTAGAAACCAAAGCCACACCCTCAACATCACCGCAGTGATTCTAACAGATGAAGTCAGTGAGAGCCTACAGTGACTGAAGACTTACACACTGTGGAAGCATTGGGTCTCTACAGTGGTAGAAGTTCTCATGACTAGACAGTGTTTTTTAAAATTTTTTTATTGTGTATTTTACTGTGAGGTTTCAGACACCCCCCCCCCAGACTCAGGGGGGAGGGAACAGCAGAAAAGGAGGCTGAATAGTATTGATTTTCTGGCACCGCCCTGCTTGGATTATGAAATGCCAATACGAGGATTCCACCCTGACTCTGCGGTTCATACCAAGTTCACTTGTCATTTTCTATAATTCTGACAAAATCAAGATGCCTAACCGTGATGTAGTTAGCCATGCTTGGCCGCCCTGGGGCTTTCTGATTGAATTAGGCGTCTGTGTTCTGCCATTTTGTACCAGCCTGCAGTATCCCCAACACTTATTGGGAGCAGAAGTTATTGACTGTTTTCAAATTTTTCACATTTTCCTTTTTAGGCAGATAAGTGTGCTTTTTTTCTGATTCCTAACTATCTAAACTATATACAACACAAAGCAAAACAACCAGGAGGAGTGGTCAGTGTAACAGCCTTTAAGTCTATAAAGAAGTGATTTCATATGCACCCGTAACTGTCATGAATTAGATAGAAACATAGAATTTGCTACATTCAAATACATTTGCTTGATGTGAAAATGTATTAAAAAGATCAAGACTCAAATTCATGATCTTATCCAAGCCGTCCACACCCAAATAAGAAAAATCTAGAAGATCAATGAAATCAACGAGACAGAATTGGACTGAAAAAGAAAAGCTCTGGTACATTTTCTTCGCAGGTAAGTTCAGCCAGTAGATTGTCTGTTGTTCATTATGTTTGTGTACTAGGTCTTTTCTCCAGCAGTCATTTCATTTACTTTCACACAGAAGGGAAAGCACAAAGTGTTACTAACAGCATTAGCAATGGCTGTGTTCTATTCGAGTGTCCCAGGGAGCCATGACAGTGTAACAGTTTGACAGCATGGACAATATCAGGACCCTCAAACTGAAACAGCCAAATGGAAAGCCGCCATGATTCATGTTATTATTTACACCCGTGCCAAAAGGCCATTGATGGAGACATTTTAAGATTCATTTAAAAAAGCAAAGGACAGTGATTTCTTTAAGCAAAATCCCAGAAAAACAATTCAACATTTTGGGAAATCAAGACTGGATGTGGGAGATAAAAAAAATACAAAATACAATATTTCAATATAAGACATGAAGGTAAAGAGATAATTTCATCTGATAATTAAAATGATTTTATTATCTAACCCAGCGGCAGTTGTCACTAATTACTTCAATCAGTCTTGGATTTAGCTGCACCGATATTTATTTCTGAAAGTGCTTTGTCCAGGAAGCTGCACCCAGTCACTAGCTATAGTTACGTGTAGTTCTAATACGACACTCATCTAAAAACCAGAGACAGTTTTCACTGTGAAAGGTGTTTTTCCTTTTTCATTTCACAAGGGCCAAGGTGGCTTACTTCCCTTTGCTCTGCTCTTCATGCAAAGCTGAGATGAAACGTGTCCACAGAACGTAATAGTTGTGTTGAGAATATATATTACCTTTTGGGATTATTGGATCGGAGTCAATTTTTTTATTGTCTCGCCACTTCAGTGTGGGAGTGTGTGCACGTTCATGTTTGAGATGGCCATCAATAGAAAGAGAGTGGAGGGAGAGATTAGGTGACTTTGTGCGCTAATCCTTGTGAAATCAAGCGCCCTGAGGGGTGAGGCGGGGGGATAGGCGAGTGCCTCTCTGATCAGAGGGGCTGTGGCTCATCATGTGAAGCCTCCTGAATGCACAGTAATCCCTCCCCGAGCCACAAAGAAGCCCATTGGACTGATGGGAAGGTCCCCCCACAGCAAACACCAGGCTTCCGCCACTAAAGCAGCTCATCATGGCCAGTACTGGGAACACTAGAGGCAGGTCAGGTGAGGGTTGAGGTGATGGTTTAGTGGGGGAATTAAGGAGAAAGACAGTTCCTCCCTCAGTGTGATCACACTGATCTTACTTTCCTTAGACTATCAATACTTAAAGTTTATCATAGATTTAGAGGTATGTCTCCAATTATTAAAATGGTGAACATCTCAGATTGGACAGTTAGCACTGCACACGGCTAATCTAAATTGTCCATAGGTGTGAATGGTTGTCTGTCTCTGTATCTGTGCCAGATACGGTGCCTTGAGAATCTGGAAATGTTGCTGAGCTCACAGACTGTCGTCTATCTCATTTAAGGGAGCAAATCAGACTGGAGCAATTACATAGCTCCATACATCTGGCCTGGGAATGTCTGGGGATTCCTTCGAAAGAGCTGGAGGTTATAGGAAAAAGAATGTCTGAGCTTGCTTAACCACCACGACCCAGACCTGGATAATGGCCAGAAGTGGATGGGTAGAGCATTAATATGCTCATATCTTTTAAGTGATCCAGCGCTACAAAAGGCAGCAACGTCAAGCACCAGAATAAGTGTTATCGGCCAAGTACGTACAAAGGGTCTGACTCTGCTTTGCAGTACCTCTGTGTACTCACAGACCGTACACCTGACCAGGATCAAATATAAATATAAAAAAATATATAAATATTTGATTGTGTTTCTGCCCCACAGCTAACATGCAGTATAGTCTTTAAAAATAAGACAAAGACTTGTGTGTCCAAGAAAACCCACTCATAAGAATAGTACATCTTTCCAAAACATCGATCCTCATGCTAGCACTGTTCGCACAAAGACAGCTGTTGTTCAGCTGTGGGAACGAGTGACTTAGGAGAACTTTCTGAATACACCAATTTTCTTGTCTTTTGAGTTTCCCTGGAGGCACAAACAGATATTACCGAGTGGTTCAGGCCTGCCACAAGAAATCAGACTGTTGTTCAAGTTATTCACTAATGCATTCTAAATTTCGTTTCATTTGCCTTTCATTTTTCATTTTTAAAACAACAAATTAACATACATATGTAAATTGCAGCTCATAGTGATGTGGTAAGTGACTGTGGCAGTTCTTCTTTAGAGGGACTCATCTCGTTATTGAAAGGGATAGAGAGCAAAGAACTGGGCAGCATCCTGTACTTGTATCTCTGTCCCGAGGTTTGTTACTGCACCTGCACAATATACGATATGAAGATACATAGTGTACCGGAGTAGCTAATCCACTGATGGATTGTGGTGAGATTCATTTCACCCTCACGCTTTTACTTTAAAGCCTGAATTGAGTAAAGCTTGACTGACAGATCACCAATGTCTGTGTTCCACACCATATTACTTATTTATATCTTTTCCATATCCAATAATACAGGTATGCCCACCGGGCACACTGTTAGATACACTGGTTTTTACCGTGCAGGGAGCGTACTCAGTTAAAAGTTTTACTTTTTTTGCACCACCAATAAAATAAGTACAAAACTAAGCAGATTCCCGCATCAACAAATTTCCTAAATAAAGCTTCGGCGTTGTGTTATACTGACACACATTACGGTGTATTGTATAATCTCACAATAAGGGGAAGAAAAACACCCACACAACCAAGCTCAGGCTTGAGGCGACAAACAGACACACACACGTACCTCCACAGGTTTGATTGGAAATGAAAATGATCCATCAGCCGGTGTTTTGTTGGAGACAGAGAAGTAAACAATGGCGGCAGTCACATTAAGACACTTAGACAGAAGTGTAATTACTGCTTCTCCATCGACCCAGATTTCCAGCAGGGGACCCATTGCTGAAGGTAGTTAGGCTGTTAGGAGTAAATGAGCTCACTTTATTGCCTTCTAGTTTGTAATGGGTCTCTCCTCTATACCTCTGGCCAGCGGTACACATCTTTAACCAATCACAATCAGCCCGCGCAGCCGATGTTTATTAGCTATTGTCTTGTACAGAGCAGACAATAACACGCACTTGACTTGAAATGCCCTGTCATGACCATGGGGGGGCTTGTGCTTATGACTTTAACTTAACACACTTCCGTCTCTCGCTGTGCAGCTGAGGGGCAGAGGTGGTTTATTAAATCTGTTGATCATGTCTCCCCCTCCTCGGCAGAGAAATTCATATATTCACGCACATGCTTTGGCTTTTGTTTGTAGATTTGTCATATTAAATATCTTCATTACATCTGCCGTCAGTTTGCATGTACTTTGACATATCATAACAAGAATTACTTGTTGTATTCCAGCATAAATACTTTATTGACACAGATATTAACAAATAAATTATATAGGGAACAAATGTTAGCATTTTATAAAAAGGTTAGTCATTGTCACGTATGAACTACTTCTTGCAGGCTGCATCCAGACTGTGAATATTTAACGTACCCTGTTACTGAGAGTGTGCACTGACTGGCTGAATGAATTCAATCCAGTTCAATCTAACATGACAAAGAGGAACTGTGGTTTATACAAAGACCTGGTCTAACCCCTCTTAATTACTATGACGTTGTTGTAAAATCTTCTAATCTAAATTCAGTTGTTTCAATCAGTAGATTCACCCACAGGGTAGATCTTTAACTGAACGTTTAATTTTGATGAACATTGTCTGTTATCCGCTCCTCTTTGTGCTTAACTGTTTAAACATCACATTCTGTTCCATTCCGTTTTATGCGATGGGTCACCGAAAAGTTGTTTGCAGTTATTTCATCAAGCCCAGACCCAGACATTGAAATCGCTTTATAAAGGCATCTGAATTTTTAAACTGAATGAAACTCAGTAATCAAGCAATCAAGTGGAATTACATCAAATTAAATATATTTGTTTATGTAGCTCCAGTGCAGTAGTCACACAGGTTCTGAACTCAAGTTATTTTGGAAATGTGTTTTTTGGGAAATGAAACTGAAATGTTTAAAGCCTGACTTGCGTCTCCAGTGCTGCTTCAAGGTTTAGGAAACTAAGTGGAGCAAAATGTGTAGAATGAACCAGCTCCTGCCAGTGACGTGACATTCTTAGTCAGGATAAAAAATCTCTTCTGATCGTGGTGCTGCAGAAATGCTCTTTGACTCATTAAATATGAATTGTGTTTTTTCCTGAGTTATCAGTAGAATATGTTGTGAATAATTTACTAAGTGTTTGATGCTGGTGGAATTATATGTTTTGAATGGAAAGGGCTCATCCTCTGAGGAGCAGGAATGTGCCAAGGAAATCTTGAGATGGTCCTTAGCCAGCGAGCATTAAACTTAAGTTGCCACTATCTGTACAGATTATGCTGTTGTTTGACGATACTGCAGAGAATTATTTATGTGTAGTTCCAAATCTTTAATATTGTGGACGTAATGATGCCTTCAAGTTAATTCATTAATAATTAGAAAGTCATTTTCTACATAGAGAACAAATATATTTAAAATTGCAGAGTGATTTTCTTGCACTAATTCAGGATCCTGCAGAATTTAAAGAGGAAAAAAATGCTTTACTTGGCTTTCTTACTTTTTAGAGAGGTGCAGTGCAACATTTTTTGAAAATATGCCACAGCGGCACATTCAGGACCTCATCGAGGTCATGAGGTCACATGGAGCCCACGACAGCAGGACCAGAGTTGACTTCCTTTGTGGTTCAGATATAGGTAAACCAGTCCCAGTCAGTGGAAGGAGATCACAGCTCCTTCACTGAAACATGTTGAACGATGTAAACGCAAAGCAGTGCTACTGTTCTAGTGTTTTAATGAGTTTCACTGACACGACGACGACTCATTGCTGTAACAGACATCATTCTGTGATTCGGGGACTGAGCTCAGTTCATTAGTGATAAGCTAAATCCTCCCACATGCACTTTGTTTGACCTCCATGTGTTACTCTCCTCACTATCTCAATGTCAAACCCCTTCCTGCTTTTGTGTATCCTTCACATTAACTTTTCCGGATGGGAAATTTTACATTCTCTCACTTTTTGTGCAGGCAGCTAAATACTTCTAAAAAAAAAAAAAGAACTCCATGTGCGCCGTTCACAAACTTTTTGTATAAGTGACGATGCGTCATCCTTCCTCAACAACTTTAGCTCATATTGTGAACAGCACAATGAAATGAGGAGAAACTGGTTAAATAATAGAACTACAATAATATGACTTTATCGACTTTGCTTTTTTATTCACTGTTTACTATTTCTTGACAGTTTTAGGCGTTAATCTTTACTTATTTCAAATGCTCCGTTGACATTGTAAAATTGTTTTTTTATTTTTTTGTTAATGCCCTGTTTTCTTGGTATCATAAAAACCTTCCTCAAGTGAGCCAGTGATGGATGGCATGGTTTATCTGTTCTGTGGCGGAAACTATGAATCAATGCTTTAAATAAATCCTGGGGGGGAATGAGCAGCTGATCCTCAGTCTGCTCTCTTCTCTGCGTTTCCTAAACATAAATAGAATATAAGCAATGTAGCCTATGTAACTGTGTGCGTTTATTTTTTAACAAGATCAAAGACGTCCCACACAGGATGGTATTTGATCCATAAATGCTCCCTCACTGTTTAAATATGAAGACTTTATTCTAATGAGCGTAGTGAAATGAATACTAATCTTCAGTTTCACTCTGCGGATCGCGTTGCGCCGCAAAGCCACGATTCCGATGCACGCTTCGGCATGATATTCAACCTGAGTGGAAAATATTTTTGCTCCTGCCATGCAGCTCCAATTAAATTACCAACAGGCTAAGGGCAAGTGTAACTAAATATAGGTGTTATGGGTTTTGACCCACAGATGAATTGCGGGCACTAAATGCAGCTCTGCTCATAAATATGCTATGAAATGCGGGTTTAATGTGAACAAGCAGCGGGAATCAAACGTGCACCCAAAGCTGCAGCTTCGGCGGTGAACTCGTCCACCTTCAGGTTGCACTGAAACTCGCTGAAAAACGGCAGCCGCTGCATGTGTGTCGTCCTCAAAGCGGTCAGGCGTTACCCGGCCTTATTAAATGATCAGCTACGCTGTGTATTGTCACAGCCTGCTGAGTTTTGGCAGTGGTGGCCAAGAGCTGCGGACCGCCCATGCCAGAAAGTGGCTTATCTTGATGGATGGGTTCATTATCACCTTCTAATTACAGGTGGATTTTCAGGTGGATTCATTACCTGGGCTGACCGGGGTTCTGTGGATGTGTGTGTGTATCCGTGGGTTACTGTTACACTGGCTGAACTACAGGGGGTCAGCTGGTGTGTGTAGGGGAGGGGGGGGTCCAGGGGTTCCTGTTTCAGGCCCGCTGTAGGCTCTCTGTAATATTCATGAGCTTCGTGGGGATCAATGTGCTGTGCAGCGCTCAGGCCAGCTCTGCCTCTCGAACCACCTTCTTCTTACTCCAACGAGTCTCACTGCACCTCTGGTTCTCAGCAGACTGGCTCTGACATGTTTATCATCCCTCTTTAAATGACCTGACAGCAGCACAGGGAGTATCGGCCTATCATAATAATAAAGACTCAAATGAAATGCATTGGAGGGGTGATTCGCACCCTGTGAGCCCTGCATAATGATAATAATAATGATTGAACGAGACAGGATGTAGATCGTACCCCTGTAATCTTTGTAAATGTTGTTGTATTGTAATTTTCCGTCTTTATAGTGATGTCATGGGGACATTATTGCTAATGCAGAAACATTTGTAGTTTTTGATCAATATATGCTTGAGGTTATGTCTCAGGTGATATTAAATACCAATATACTCAGAAACATTTATTCTCTCATTAATGTAAGCTTTAAATTATTTTGCTTCTATTATTTGTTGAGAAATCTTGGTGTAAAGGATTTTTTTAAGACTTTATTTCACCCACTAAAAAGTAAAGTTCACATTAGTCCAATAAAAATCCATCTATGCAATGTTACGCACATGTGTGAAAGAATATCCTCCGATGGCTATGCACAGGTCATTTTTACCCATTTCAAAATCTAAATGACAAAAATGTAAATTGTATTGAACTAAATCCCTGGAGAGAAAATTAAGGATTTAAATTAAGTATTAAACTTTAATTAAAATTTAATTTCTAAGATAAATATTAAGAAGGAGTGGTTAAAAACAAAGCAGTAAAGGTTAAAGTGGCAACTTTTAGCCCCTCATCAGAATCAGAAACAGCTTTATTGACCAGGTACGTTGTTAACATACAAGGAATTAGTTGCCGGCAGATGTTGACTCTCAGAGATTTTTAGAAATAAGTCATAGAAAAGGGGACTAAAATATATGTATGTACCGACATGGCATAAATATATATACACTGGCTTGGTGGACATGGTGTTGTACATGTTGTATTCTGGGGCCAGACCAAGCAGGGTCAATAGTTGCATGTACATGATTGACACATAGATGCAGAGTGCAGCAGACAGAGAATGTCGCTCCACTGGTTCTCCCAGGTGTCAACACACAAGTCGTGCTCCCATGTGTCTCGGAGAGATACTGTGGAGGCGGGGTTCAGGATTCGATTTCGCCGTAGACAACAGATACGTCTGATCAAAGTCGAGGGAGAGAAACTGCTCAATTTTCAATTCAGCATGGCCGTCGGAGCATCAGGGCAAAAATGCTTTATATGGAAAAAGAGATGGCTAATGGGTCATTTATATTTAACTGACTAAGATGCAAAGGTCGAGGGTACCTCACTCTCGCATAGGTGGTTGCAGGGAGTGAGGCTGACTCCCTGCAGTCTGTAGGTTGACCGAGCTTGGAAGAAACAGACTGATGCAAACTTGCTTCCCCTTCATAGCCGTGGCTGAAAGTGTTGGGGTTTGTTTCTGTATAACACCCTACAGTTGTTGTTGCTCTGACTTTGTCATGTCTGCAGAAAACTTCATAAAAAAAAAAAAGTATAAAACAAAAACAAAACCTAGCGTTTGAAATCTCCTGCTGTTGATCAAATGTGTCCCATGTGGGCGGACAGCGATGGTTACCACTCCAACAAACTTTGTTCTCTGTGAAGAAGTGCAGAACAAACATGTTCCCCGGTTTGGACCACAGGGAGTGGTGACAGGGGAGCATTGTAAAAAAAAAAAAAAAAAATGTAAATGTAATTTTTGGGGAAAGTTTTTTGTCCTTGATGAATGTCTTAAGGAACTGCACCCAGGCAAGATTCCTCAGCTCTGTTCTAAAATGAGTTTCTTACTGACGATTGGTAAATAATAAATAAACACTGAACCAAAATGAATTATGACATTTAACCTGTGGCGGTCCTCATAAGTGATTATATGGCCTCTCAGGAGCAGCTGCTGTGAGCACCTGATAGTCAGAGCATGATATGATAAGCATAATGTGCACCTTATGTAGGAAGCTGAACATTTAGTGGAGCAGCTGGGCATTTAATGACACTACGATACAATTCATAGAATCTTCCGATTATTATTTTCAAAGTAGCTCATCTTTGCTACTAAAAGGCAAATGTGATTGTGATCCACCGCAGAGAGTCGCGTGATACAGTATCAGAGGCAGAGGCTCTTGGTTCACGGGATCTTCTGCCCATAAATAATGAGGCATTTGTAATTCCTGCTGTTGCACATCAGCCTGTTGAAGCAGCATCACTCACAGCAGGGGCATTTCCCACCATGTCCTTTCTCCTGTAACAAAGGAGCCTTTTCAATTTTTCACGTGAGATGATAGAACCCTGAGATAACATGAAAGATTAATGGTGACAAGATGTAAATAGATTCCTTAACTTTAATCTTTAAAATTATTTTATTTGAGCTCTGATATGATTTACTGTCACATACAGTTGCAGAGAAATTAGACGTAACTCCAAGTCGATCAATTATTAGTTAGAGTTATTATTAGAGTTAAAAATGTCACATTAAAAATTCCTTTATAATGTTTGTTAGATTTATGTTAGTGTTTTATTATTCTACCTTATTGTGACTTACTTGAAACTGCACAAACCAATTTCAGACACATTCCATGTGTCATGTGACAGGCCTCTACTTATAGGTCATAAATGCAAAATATAAATCCCTAGTTTTTTATTGTTTTCATATGATTTGTGCTATTTTGATGAAGAAATGTCTTCTTTTAAAACCAAACAGGAAGCTCTGTAAATGTAAGAAGAGCAGTGAAACATGTGAAAAATGTCACGATTGATCAAATGATACCATGCCAGCCATCGATCATTTGTGACAGTAAAGTTGAAATAAAATAGTCAGTGTGAACATTCAGATTCCATGTCCCCACTGCTGCACACCAACAGAAATCTCATTTTAATCACCTTGTGTTCTAAGAGCGTTAGAGCGTTGATTTGAAATTATACAACTAGAATGTCACATAAGCAGCTTGTTCGTGTAGGTTGTTGGGTTAAGTGTGACTGAGCTTGTGTGTGTGTGTGTGTGTGTGTGTGTGTTCCAATTTTTAAATTAATAGAAGCAGGAATAACAAGTTATATAATTATAAGCAAGAATTTTAAGTAAATCAAGACTAAATATATTTTTTTATCAATACACATTTTTCCATTTAATACAAATACATAAAAAAGAAAATATAACATGACACAACACTTTGAGCTAAAGATTGATGACACTGACCGCAGCCAGACAGAGCTTCAGTCGCTCCTGCACTTTGTCAAGATAAACGCAATAAAACAGACTAGATACAAACTCTCCTTCCCTTTGTTCTTTTTTTTTTTTTTTTTACTTTTGTAGCCTACTTTAAATAAAATATTGCTCTTTCATAACTACATAAATCAGTGGTATTGCTCCGGTTTATGGCCATTCATCTGTGCCGGCGCAGGGGGATCCTCCTGTCACGTTGCGTAAAGACAAATCACTGAGAGCAGTGGAAACACTCCTTCAGCTCGTGTACTCGTGTATTATTATTATTTTTTTTTGGGGGGGGGGCGGGATGCCTTCGTGTATTTTATTCCCCCCCCCCCCCCCCCCCCCCCCCCCCCCCCCCCCCCCCCCCCCCCCCCCCACCCCCACCCCCCACACACCCACCCACACACACTCAGAAAAAGAAAAGAAAAAAAAAAAAAAAAAGAATCTGATTTTTTTTTTCTCCCCCTGCGCTTCTCCTCTCCGCCTTGCTCCGCGCCGGGGAGCTGCAGTGATGTCAGCCCGCCTGGGTCATTTGAAGGTCAGCTGCCTCGGCAGGGTTCATGCAAAGTTCAGCCGCATATATTAGGCTATTCAATCTTTCATTCTCCGTGGCAAAACTAGTTGGAAATGAGCGGAGCTGGGGGACGGATATAAGCCGTTCGTCATCGTGGGGGGGGGGAGACGAACATGTGCTTTTAAAAACGCGTCCGCGTTGTTTTTTGCTGCCATATTCTCAACGAGAGACCTTCCAGCGGAGGAGGTGTGTTACTGCTGCCTCCCCCTCCCCGCGACAGCCAGCCGACACCGGGGCGACTTGAGGGAGAGCGCGTCGGGATGTTGTTGTTGTTGTTATTATGATGATGATGATGATGATTATTATGACTATTATGGAAGAGTCGCGTTCCGACGTCAGTGGCGACGCGCAGGCAGGACCCGGCGCCGCGGTGGATTTCTGCTGAGAGGGGGAATGAACATTTAAGGGAAGGGAGCGCTGGAAGATTTGAGAACCGAAATAATTCATGATCCCGGTGCGGGACGAATGAGAAGAAGAGGAGAGGAATCTGCTGTGCCAAGAAGAACAAGACGAAGAGGAGGAAGAAGAGGAGGAGAGGGAGGAGGAGGAGGAGGAAGAGGAGGAGGGTGGAAGTAGCGGAGTTTGATGGAGTTGTGTGCTCTTCCACCGGCGGATTTTTTTTCCCTCTCTCCCCCCAATTCCTTGACGCACACGACGAGCTGAGCGACGCGCCGCCAACATGTTCGACTGCATGGACGTGCTGGCCGTGAGTCCCGGGCAGATGTTGGATTTCTACTCGCCCAGTCCGTCCTCCTGCATGCTGCAGGAAAAGGCTCTGAAAGCCTGCATCAGCGGACTGGCGCACCGAGAGTGGCAGCACCGCCGGAGCGCACACTGTAGGTCCAACTTCTCCTCCGCCGCTGCTCCTTCTGCTCCTGCTGCTGTTGTTATTGTTGTTGTTGCTGCTGCTGCTGCTGCTGCTGCTGCATGTGCCTCTTCGCTATTAGGGCTGAGGGGGAGGATGGTGGGCCGGTACGCGCTGAGTTCTAAGATAAGTTGGCCCTTGTGTGACAGAGGTGATGAAAAAGTTGGACATCTCATCCCAAAGTCAGAGGGGTTGAAAAGTTTTAAAAGCAGGGGAGGGTGCTTCATGGAGCAGCTGAGGTCAAAATTTATGGTGGCTGATTTATATATATATATATGTGTGTGTGTGTACAAAAGATTTGCCCTTCATGTCAGACCGAGTAGAAACCGGACCTGTCAGAAGTGCCGCTCGGTGCGCATGCATGCATGCATGCAGGAGGCTGGAGGAATGCGCAGAGTAAACACAGGCGGCGTCCACCACACCTCCTGCCCGGCGGAACATGACAGGGCGAGGGGGCTTGGTGAGGGGTGTGTGAGGGGGTGGAAGGAGCCGCGGTCTGCGCTCCCTGACACTGATTGAGATAAACGGCCATGCGGAGCCTGTCAACGGCACCAGCTCGGAACGTGTCCGAATGTTTGCGTTTTGAGATTTGGCTGACAGATGTGCATGACTGATAAAGTTTGAGTTAGGGTGGAGGAGAAGTCGCTGCAAACGATTCAGCAGAAATAAATTACAAAAAGTGACAAAGGTGGCAGGGAGGAATAGTCTTCATTTGTTCCCATACACAATGAGAATAAAATGTTGATTATAGCAGGGGGTGCAGAAGGGGGAGGCCATTATCTGATGTGATGCAACATTAAAATTCATCAAAAAGTGCATCAAAAACCAGACTGAAGGTGACATTGATGTTGACTTTAAAAGTATTAAAATGATGTATCATCGTCCGCAGATCTCCATCATCCTGCTCCACTCCCCAGGAGCTAGTGACACTTGTCACAGTTTGTTTTTTCACTGTCACCCTGCTGCTGGTGCTGCTGCCGCTCTGTGATTCATTCATCCCCATCTGATAACGACCGGCCTCCAGCTGTCATTCTCGGGGAAGTGTTTGCTCAAGGGCACCCGGTCAAAAAAAGAAAAGTGGCTCTCATCAGTCGGGGGACGACGTGGAAAGTTGGCTGCAGCTGCCACCTCTAACTTTGAGAGCGTGCTGCTGCAAGTTCAGGAGTTTGATCATGAGACAAATCTGTCACTTCCCTAGACAAGTGAGCTCGTTGATTATTTTCTCAGTGTGTAGTTTTCTATGTGAAATAAAGCGTAGAAAAACAGGTCCATGGATATTAACTGCCTTACATGATAAAAACAGCCGAAAACTTTAACATTGAAGGTTCCGGAAGCAGATAATTTATGCATTTATATATCAGATAATTAAATGTGTTAATGGTAGTTTGGTTATTTTGAATAAGGCAGTTGTTGAGCTTTATAGTTGACAATGTAGACAGTGCAGACAGTGAATGATGTTAAAACAGTCAACATCAGAGGAGAAACATGAATTATTTGATCATTTTATAAATATGTTATATTAGCATTCAGTTTGTTAGAGGTTCCCACTTGATGGGCGAAAGGCTGATCTTATAAAAAATTATCAGGTCTGGACTATTCCATTAAAATAATATTACCAGACAATACATTTATAAATGAAGACATTTGCCATTCATTTATTATGTGGGATGTTATTAATTATAATCTAAGCCTAACTCTGGACATAAAGGTCAATATAGTGCTTTCATTCCACGTCAAATGTTTAATTTAAAAGAAGCCTCATTCCCTTTTGTTTCTCCTGTCATTAATTCATTACTTCTGACATAAAAGAAGAATCAAGTAGAGACGTCCTCTAAAATGTCCTAATACTGGCTGTTTCAGTCATGTAGCGCAGACTGAGGAGACTACTTAGGGTTAATGTGCAAGCCTTTTAGCCTGAAATTATCAGAACATAATCACTTGTATTCACTAGTAATTTTTATAAAATTAATTTATGTCAAATGCTAAATTGCAGAAAACCATTGCGACTCGTTGGATTAAATGATATTGAGCCATAAGCGGCCGTTCTTTCTCCTCTGAGGTCTCGTACAGGTCCCCTGCCCATCCCCCAGGGTCAGCATTTTAATGTTCAGGAAAAAAAGTCTGCTCGAGAAACACAGAATTGTCTTTGTGGATTGGCCTAAAAAAATTGAAAAAAATAAAACCAAATACCGCAACTTCTCATATATTCCCTGAATGTAACTTTAAAATGTCGCGGGATAAAGTCCTCCAAAACGTGCGTCTTCTCATTATAGTTACGGCCCTGCTGCATCTGGTGCCATTGTCATTGTGAAGAACCTTTAGAGTTTGTGTGTGTTTGATTAAATTCATTCTCCTTGACTCATTTCACCTTGATTACCTGATTTAATTTAAATATCGTATTCTCTCTAATAACATTTAACGATGGTTTACACTGGGTCAACCAAACATAAAGTCGTTTTCCATGACCCACCAAATGAAAGAAGCAGTGCGATGAGGTGCGTTGCATTTGCCATGCAATTAGACAATTAGTGCCCTTCAACACATCTGCTCAGACAGACCTTTTGAGATGGACCTGTGAAAGCGCTAAATTGAACAGAAGGAAATTCTGTTGATTTTTCCTTTTTCTCACGACGAAATCGCCCTCGGCCCGTAAAGCTGCTCGTTGGCCTTTAGCGCTGTCAGACAGGACACCCCTGCCCTTTTCCTGTTTGAATAAGGCACTGTTTGAATTAGACTCTGATTTCAGAAAGCCTCTCTCAGGGTCATTGAAATGTTGGTTTATTAATTTATTTATTCGGGATAATGGAAACCTCCTGGGTGTTAATTAGCCGCACCGACAAAGAGCCGGCCATTAATGCACTTCCTCTTCCAGTTTAGATGTTAATTAAGAATGATCAAGGACCTCCTTTACACAGATAAAGTGGGCTTTGCAGCCGAGGAATCGCTGCACACCGTATGACGCCCACGCTGTGTACATAAAAATTATTTTCACATTAAAAGCATCAAAGACATGTCCCATGAATAAGAGGAAAGGTGATTGTCTTCAAACACTGCTGCTATTGTAGCGATTTAAAAAATGCAGCGTGATGATGTACCACTGTGATATGTGTTGGACAGTCGATGTGTGTTATGGAATAATTGGGGCCTTTTTGTCTTCAAGGCTTAAGCGCCTCTGATATGGACATGAAAGGCCATTAGCACAGCTTGAACACCAAGCTAATTTAGTGGGCATGTGAAATGAAAGGCGGATGGGGGGAAATAAAAAGCCATGAACAACAGTGAAATGAATGGAGAGCTGGCTGGTGCCAGGCGAGTTTAATTGTCACAATTATAGGGGGGTGTTAGGGTCCCACCAGGGTGACACTGATACTGTGTATCAGCAGTGATACTGGCCTTTTTCTAAATATATATAAAAAAAAAAAAAAAAACACCACAGCAGACTACGCTGCTTCTTCTGTTTGACCTCGGCAGCAGGCATAAAGCTGTTTCCACGTTTTATTTATACCAGTGAGCATTTCTCATAGCCGTCGTCTCTAAACACACAGAAATATGATTTGAGAATGGGTCCATTCAGAATTCGACCTTTACAAAACACACTAAACATTACATTTTTACAGTAGTTGTCGCAACTTCACAGTGCTTCACTTAGTATATAGGCAAAAATAATGGAAGAAAATATGAAAAGTGTGTATATAAAAAGAAATATACAATATAAAAATGGTATGTATATTTGGATATAACATAAATTAATAATAAATAATACATTGTAAAATGTAAACAAACAGCACTGGATTCAAATAAGGAAGATGTAGTATTGTACATAGATATAATAATCCTTAAATAAATGATCACGTAGCTTTTTACTGTTACTTTATTCTTTATATAGTTAATTTATTCTAATTACATACCTGTACTTGCTCTAATTACACTTCTGGTTAGATGCTAAACTGCATTTTTTCCTGTGCTTGTACATGTGTAATCACAAGAAAGTTTAATCTAATCTAATATAATATACCATAAGACGATATTATATTATTATTATATCATATTAAGTTCCATGTCAAATGTTTTTTGAACATATTTTTGCTCTAGATGCAGTTTAGACATTTTGCCTATTAAAGATGGCGGCATGTGTCTTTTCATGCTCGTTCTCCTGCCGCTGTGAAAGTAACTTAACATAACATCAGCAGTAGTATCAGCAGAATTCACAGGTTCACTCCAAACACACCAGCCCACAAAAGCAAATATCAAACAAGTGCTGCACAATGTTTGTGTGCTTTTGCCCCGATATTTATTTTAGAGCCTGAGGAAGGGTTTTCAGATACTGTCGGGGATTTTTCTCTCTGCAGGATCTGTGTACAGGAGAGATTTATGAGCCATCAGCATTTAATTTAAAGATGAATCGTGTTTGTCACTTATACTGAAGAACATGACCTGCTGTCATGAGAGTTTTTACCTGAAAAGAACCCAGAGTTCTATGTGAACTTTTTTTCCCTGTGTCCTATGAGTCCCTCAGCTGAAACATGAAGAGGCCACACCCATCCCGGAGCACCCGGCTTCTCTTTCGTTTCACTGTTTTCTAACAGAGCCAACATCAGAACCCAGTTACATCTAAAATTGCTGGCAGGGGGAGAATAAAGTCATACCTGCTCTGTGCTTTTAAGGCCACGAATTCCTGAGGATCAAAAAAGAAGCCTCTCGCATTTGAACAGCCTCATTCCTTTTCCTGCGTTCCTTCCCTGAGCTTTCTTTCCATCGCCTGCTTTTATGGCCGTCTTAGCTCCTCGGCCGGTTTTTATGAAAGCTTTGAAGTGGCTTGCACCTGTTGTGCTTGAGCGTGTGGAGTCGAAGGGAGAGCTACGGTTTGACCTTCCCCCTCCCGGGGGGGTTACTGTGAGGTCACCTGGGGGGAGGCTCAGTGATGGTTTTGGTCAAACAACTTCCTGGGAAAGTCTTAACCCAACACACAACGACTAATTTACCCGCACATAATATCCAGGCATAATTTTCTTTTCTATAAAATGCAGAATAGATTTTGAGGCCCCGATGAAAAGCAGTCCTCCCACCATTCTCCTTTTCCTTTTCCCCCTGAAGACATGAAGTCAGATGAATGTTGGTTATTGTTTTCTTTTCCCCTTGAGTGTTTAAAGCTCCTCTAAATACCCCCCCTCCCCATAAAACACATCGGAGGGCAGTGCAAAGCTGCTTCTAATTTGGTGTACTTTGAGTGAACTTTGACTATTTCCTCTGACTGGGCCCGCTGTATGCGAGCTATGTGCTCGGCACTCCTGCAGAGAAAAACCTGGAGGAAAAACACTTCCAGACTGGATGGAGTGTCAGCTGAGTGGAGGGAGAAGAAGAGGAGGAGGAGGAGGAGGAGGAGGAGGAGGACTGGATCCACCGACTGCTATTCCTATTCCTCTAATCCTCTTAGGCTATGCCCACCGCCCCACACCCAAATCACCACAGCTTTCTCCTTAACACAAACCAAATACACAAATACCCTGAAGAGCTTCAGGAAATGCTTTTCTTTCTCTTCTACCCCCTCCTGGTTCTGTTCTCTTGCTCTCCTCCTTCCCGTTTATAACTTGTCAGGTTTAATTCAATCACTGCGATTTATGGCTCTGGTGTTCAATTGATTTAAATTGAAGTTAAGCATTTAGATTCAAAGTGCACCTTTCCCTCACTTACTTGCACTAGAAACAGCCCTGTCCTAATTTCCTTTGTGGTGTCATGTTTCAGTGTCTCACTTCAGGTTCTTTACCATCTGTGTGGACCATGACATTGAACACTGGCTTACAGAATGGGGGATATGAGGATGTTCTTATATTTACACAATGCTGCAGCTTTGCAGATTAAATCCTACATTATTGTACAAATAATCTCACATCCAGATGCACAGCTCTGTTTAAGCTTGAACAGTACAGGTGGAGTGATACTATGAACAGATGATGATCGAGGAAAGCAGCACTGTTCCAAAGCTTCAAGTTGCCTCAAGTTCCAAAGGGAAAAAAAATAAAAGGACGGAAAGAAAGAAAAAGCTCATTCACACTTTTAGTGGTGGTGATGTTGAATTTCTTTGTGCAGGGTTTGAGATCGCCTCCAGCGACGTCTCTTTCCACAGGCAATGCTCCCAGGATGATCCACAGACCTCACTGTGGACAGCCTCCATGGACGGTTTCTGTCCTTAGACAGGAAGCTCTGGAAATTCAGCATTTTCTCCACTGTAAAACTGATCTTTAGAGGATTATTATTTGTACATGAATTAAATGTATTTGTTGTAAGTTGTACCTGCACAGAATAATCTGGAAAGCTGCAGAACAGATCATGTAACTATGAATGATATGGCTACAGCAAATGGAAAGCTGCATACATGTTTTTGATAAAATAAATTGTCTGTTTAGATAAATGGACTAAAGCATCATGGCTAACTGTGGACAGGCCTCAGGGATGGGCTGGTGGGGATTTAGCTTCCCCCCCGATAAGCATTTTATAGACTCTCACAGGCACAAGATGGCAGCTTCCACATCTGGGATATTTGGGCTAAATTTATACCAAAATAAAATGTATTTACTAACACATGCTGGCCATGTTTATATAAAGACAGTGACAAAAGTTAAATTGACGTCACACAAGGCCGAAGACTATCACATCATATTGTCAGTTATCAGTTTCATCACTTGTGTTTTTCTGAGCTCATCCCTCTCAGTGGCTGATAGTTGACAAAAGACTGTATCAGTAGCTGCTGTCAGTGGGCTCGGTCCCAGCGGACAGACCAATCAGTGGAGCTGTTTTCTTTAGACTTTCCCCTCATTCAGCCTGCAGCCTCCAGCAGGGAGTGTGTGCTTTCCTGTTTGACCCCTCTGGCAGGTTCAGCCAGAGGCTAAGGGTTCAGCCACCGTGGCAGCCACACATTTTTCTCTGCCTGCTCTGAAGCCAGAACCCGCCGTGCGCGCTTGTCTGTCACCAGCCTTTATTCCTATAATGGAGCTTTCTGTGTATGTTAACATGCATCGAAGTCGACTCAAAGTTTAATCATGCAGAAAATGGAAAAAGGCTCCCTGCACCTGAAAGGGCCCATGCACCAATATACAGGTGACACCACCCCCCCCCCCCCCCCCCCCCCCCCCCCCCCCCCACACACACACACACGCTGGGTTATAATACATCTATGTTTATGTGCCCCATCTGCATGCGGTCACACCGCCTTCCAGATTCAGCCATGAGTTTCAAATCGGCACAGGATTGAATTCTTGCCGCTGCTTCTCCTCCTCTGTGTGTCACACATGCTGCAAAGGCATATCACTGGCAAACTCATTTTTCATGTAGATGCATGCTTTAGTGTTGAGCATAACACGGAGAAGGCAAAAATCCAGTTTTTGTGCTCCGGTACTCATACATCCTCATCCTCGCCGTCTAAAGTGCCTTGTTTCATTCATGTTTGATGTGGCCGGTTATGTGATATTGCTTTGCTTTGTGGAAAAGGGAGATGTGGATGAGTGGAAAAGGAGCCACTTTGATTCTTTTCAAGCGAGCGTAACCATTGTGAACTGTGAACTGAGCGATTGCGAAAAGGAGATAAAGATAACTCGCTGCAGTTAAACACGGCAATGGGAGTCAAACGTGGACAGGAAAGAGAGCGATTATGATAAGAACGCAAAATGAATAACGCATAGGTTACACAAAGGAGACGCGGTCAAAGCGGTGAGGCTGAGGGACCTGGAGTTATATATATATATATATATATATATTTATAAAATCATACATTTATTATTATCATATTATCATAACTCCGCCAACAGACGTGGATGGAATTAATCAGTCAACCTCGGTCAGAGTTGCCATTTAACTCAACTCTACACTAAACTAAACCATATTCCCTCTTTCCAGGGCCACTGTGTGTCAGTCAGCAGCGAAGGAATGTCAACCAATGTCTGACTGAATTAGATACTGTGACCTTGTGAACTTCCAACCTTTCCACACTTCATCTTCAATAAGTGCCTGCTCCTGATGCTTTGCACTCCCCAGACCAGACCGACGTCCCTGTTGGAGACAAGTAACAGGACATATGTCGAGACCCTATTCCACCACACATATAGATAGATCACCTCTGGTCAGTCAGACTGTAGGTGGACATGCTATTACCATAGCAATGAACTTGAACTTGTAAATATACACGTTATAGTTTCCTGACAAATGGAGGAGTACAAATTTAAATCTCAGTTTGTGGAAAATGTTTTGAGGCACAGCAGCTGTTTGCAGTCGTGCTTCCTAAATGTGTGTTGTTTGGATGAAATTATAATATTTAGAACCTGTTATATAAGCCCTAGTTATATTTGTGCGTGGATGCACCTCTCTGCCTCTCCTGTTCGAGGGCTCTGGCTTAGAGCCGAGACCCCTGGCTTTTCTCCAGTATGGTGTCTCTCCATACATCTGCTTTACATGCAAGCTGCTTCCTACCGCTCTCTGCCAACAGCAGAGGGGAAGCATTTGGTGCATTTGGAGCAATGAGATGACAAATGTCTATCTCTCTGTCCTCATCTAGGAAACCAGGTCACGCTGCAGTTGTGCAGGAAATAACATGGCTGACTTCCACTCGAAATTCAGACCAGCAAACTTTTCTAAATCCTAACACAGCACCATTATGTCAACTTTATGCAAGTGGACTTAAAGATTTGGCAGAACTTTGAAGTATCAGATGCTGCCGCTGTTTCATAACAAGCCGCGGTGACTTCTCCTTGCTGCCCAAACCTCTCTACAAACTCAGATAAGATCGAGCATTGGTAAATCATCTCGTTTTAATTAACCTCGCTGGTCGTCTCGCTTTCTCATCCCTATTTACAGAGGTAATATTTATCCTCACACACTGGGCCGCAAACCTGTTAAGTCTTCCCTCCAGTCAGTGGAGCGGCTGAATGTAAAGCTGCGAATTCAACATGTGCAAAAAGTCAAACTGGGAAAATGCAGCGGATTATTAGATTACACCTGCAGGTAATTCCATTGCAGGACAAGGGTCCAGTAATTATAAGATCTTGTCCCCCACCGTCAGTAATTGGGTTTACTGTGATGAAGTATGGAAGAGTGGAATCTAATTAGCAGAGGCCGCTCTCCTTCTTCTATGTAGATTGCGTTGTGTTGATGACGACAGCACCTGCACCATCAAGGCATAGCTTCAAAGTCTATAGTCGGCTTCTATAAATGAGTCTGATCAAACCACATAGAATGTATTTTTGTCTGCATGCCTTTAACCTTCTTCTTCCACAAGATGTTTTTTGGCCAGAAGACAATCATGCATATCAATAATTCATGAAGGACAGATGCTATTTTTACCATCCTCAGCGCCTTAGTTTAGCATAAACCGAAGCATTACACAAACTGCTTTAACTTTCAGACAACAATTCATCCTGATGGGAAAACAAATTCTCAAATATCAGTGCAGGAAATACTTTATCCACTGGGCTCTCCATCCATCCCTCGTCTGCATTAATGGAACTATGGACCCAGTGAGGGGAAGATGTGGGTCAATCCCTGGACAGGCTACCTAATTTATAAAGTTTTCTAGGACAGAAGTGTTGACTTGACCAACTGACTCATCAACCAGCTTCACAATGAGGACAGAAATTGTGTCAGGACTGTAGTAGAAAACGTGTTCTGTCGTCCGTTTCTCGCAATGTCACCCAACTGAACCGAACCCCGCACTTGCTAAGGCAAAAGTTTAAAAAAAACAAACACTTTGTCTTTTTGTGGCAAGGCAGTTTTGTATATCCTGATGTCGAAATGAATCATTCACGCGTTTGAGATCAAACTTCTTCATCCTTCCCTTTCTTTTTTGCTTTTCTCGCAGCCATTGAAACACAGAGCACCAGTTCTGAGGAGCTCGTCCCCAGCCCACCGTCCCCACTGCCCCCACCCAGAGTCTACAAGCCCTGCTTCGTCTGCCAGGACAAGTCCTCTGGATACCACTATGGAGTCAGCGCTTGTGAGGGCTGCAAGGTAGTACTGTCATACCTCTTCAGATGTAACGGCATGCTGAGTTTTCTCTGTAAGGGCCCATTCTGAGTGGGTTTATTGAACTGGCTCTTGAAAAAGCAATCCAGTTAAATGCAGAGTTCTGGTTTCTTCATACTTTTGTCATTCAAATTGTGGATCGGATCATTAAGATTTCACGTACGTACGAACGTCACGAACGTAAATGATTAACCCATTTGAATTAAAGTAAAGTTCCAGATTTTGTGAATCTAGTCTGAAAACTATTTGAAACAAGTATAAAAACTTCCACCTTTCCTTTTGAAAGGCATCATTGCACCTTTTTTGGCCTTGTCTATTGAAATGAACTTCAAGTAAATGGACCATGACTTCCATACTGGCTATTTTCAGGTTTTTTTTTTACTTAACCTACACCTTAAATGTAGTGTTGATGAAATAATATAGTATATTAATAGAACTGGATCTGCTGATTCTGCAAAACCCTGTTTTTATTTTTTATTTTTTATTTTTTTACAGAAATCAGGTTTATGTATACTGGATATGCAAAAATAGGTTACTCATTTATACTGTATATTTGTATATAAATTCATGTGTTTTCCTGCAGCTGCACTGCTCCTTTAAGACATGACAGTGTCTGTGCTCAGTCTCAGTCTGCCGTCCCCAAATGCTCCACTTTTAGAAATTCCCCGCCAACATCTGCCCTGCCAGCATTTCTTCTGTCTTCTGTCTTTCCTTGAACACTTTCAGCAGCTGTTGCCAGGCAACCGCTCACGCCCGTATGCACATACTGTATACATAAACAACACTGAGTAGGCAAGTCAGAGGAGAGGCTGCTGAGTATGGTTTTGAACGCATTACTGAAGAACTGCACTGGAACACTTCACATGTAAAACTGTGCCAAGCACTAAACGGTAAATGTTGGCTCTGTGTGCTCAGTGGGAGTATTCATGGATTACATGGAGGTTGTTGTGAGAGTACACACGTGTACGGTAAAACCCACAGTATAATTTCTTTCTGGGCATTTTTTTTCCCATGCTGCGGTGTGCTGTCCTCTCTGTAATTGCAGCAGTGGTATGCCAGGAATCCTTTGGAGATTTTGGCCCCAGAGGGAGGCGGTGATCAGTTCACTCACCACAGACTGAGTTGTCTGTGGCCCGCCATGCTGTTCATGTGCCAATATCAGCCTCATCGCGACGGCCTGTCGTGACCTCTGACCTCTGACCTCTGTGCTCTGCTGCGTGTGAGTAAGGGAAGCCTTCTTCATAGAAAAACACTGGAGTTTATCTGCGCGGCTAAAAATAAACCGTGCAGCGCATCCCCAGCAGCTTAGTTTATACTAACGAGTAAAAAAAAACATCATCACATGACCGTGGGTCTGAGCACATGGAGCACAGACTCTGATGCTCCACTGGCAGGTGGTGAATGAAGTGAAATCACAGTCTAAGTGCTGCTGAGATTATGAACAATGTGAGTTTCAATGGCCCTGACATAAGATGATTTAGCAGCGGATTATATCATTTTTATATATGTGTGTGTGTGTGTGTTAACCTTGCGTCTCTCTCTCTCTGTAATGTATTCCGTCTCCATGGAGCACACATTGTTGTGTGTAGGGCGCCGGGAAAGCCCCATCTATTGGATAGATGCAGTCAAGCATACTCTACAGCTGTAGCTTTTAGCCTTTTACTGCCCAGTGAATGAGCCAATTAGAGCCACAAATAGACTCAAAGACAGAGAGGGAGTGCGACTGTGTGTGTGTGTGCTGGTCACATGCACGCACATATGCCGCAGTATAATAAATTCCACCGTGCACAGACAGCCAGTCCTGGCTCTGTGAAGAAGTGCTTAACTAATAAGTGTCCCCACATTTATTAGTCTTTGTCAGTGTTAACTACAAATAAATAGAAACAAGTCCAGTGCCGCACTTTAACATAGAGAAACGGCATCAGTAGTTGAGATCCCTTTTCAAGATCATTTACACTAATCATAGATTGATCGTTTGCATATATGTTTAAATCATTTTTTGAAGCTGGACCCAGACAAAGTTTGCTGTTTTATCATTTCGATTTTCTGCAGTTAACCCTCTGAGCAGCAGAAAGCAGCATAGCAAGGTGTGAGTTGTCCTCTGATCAGAGCAGTAACGCCTGAGCCGACTCACGTGTGGACAGGGCTGATTTGAATTGTTAAAAAAAATAACGGTGTGCAGGCATATGGGCGTCCAGAAGCACATGCATATTCAACAGATGACAGTTTTCATCTGCGTGGACCCAAAGTCAAGGAAAGTCGGCGCAGCCTTCACAGTCAGTCACCCCTGCACTTGATGTTTGACAGCGTCCTTCTGAAAACCCCTGAACATGTCGCCGGCCCCGTGGGGCCACTTTAAAGATGGCAAAGGGAATCTGGTCTAAATGGAAGTTGCTGTAACTTTATCTGAGCATGGTGTCTGCTCTCTGTTGTAAATAACACACAGCAAAAAAAACTCTCTATAAGTAATATTCTAGACTCCATCGTGTTATACTTGGCTTTCCGAGCATGAGCAACTGCTGGCTCTCAGATTTCTGTCCGCTTGTAAACCCTCACATTCTGGCATCACTTAAATGTGTCTCCGCTAATCAAATACACCACAGTTCTTAGAGGGGAGGAAATTTGAAGGGCGAGTTCAGCCAGATTACGAAAAACATCAAATTCAATATTTTCCAGATCAACTTCTCCCGATATCCCCCGTCCACAGAAACCCTTTCAACAGATTTCATAGGGACTATTTCCTCACTAGGAGGCTGTGCTGATGAAAACACAGCAAGGCCTTTTGAATATTTTAAAGCCTCTTTTGGACCCTCATCTTGTTATATAAATGTACTGCTTACTATTCCACATCGTTTTACATCTCGTTTATGAGACTCACAGGAAGTTTCTTGCCATTGTTTCGCCATCAAACTGTTTTACCTAACATGGAAAAAAGGACTCTCCCATAAGGATCTGGACACAAGGACTGATCAGACTAAGAGGTTGAATTCAGCTCCTCCCCCTCACTGTGGTGGTGATGGATCTCTTTTTAGCATGACCAAAAGAACGCAGCCAAGACGAGACTGGAGACACTTCTGGACACACTCTGGCTGTCCTTGAGTGGCTCAGCCAAAGCACAGACTTTAACAACATCTGTGGAGGGAGCTGACGCTTCCTGTCCCATCTGACGGATCTTTTGAGGATCTGCCAAGAGGAATGAGATCAACTTCCCAAAATCAGGCGTAAACCTGCAAATACTGAATTAAGATTCTCTGACTACGATATAGATGAGTAAGTGATTACCAGCAGTAACAAACAGGAATCAAATCCCAGCCCAGAGTCTTGGTGATTCTATGTGCACAATCTGAATTCTCTAATTAACGATCAAAGTGATGAGGAAAGTTATTTGGGGATTTGGTGGTGAAAGTCAGGGTCTCGCGGTTTCACAGCGTGTGAACAGCACAACTTGTCATGTTGTCACACACCATGTGCCAAATATCGTGTTGGCATTGTAGCCTTGTCCTCAGTGGGCATGGCGGGTATGAATAAAGATGAGCACATGTCAGAATAACAATGTGCTTTTACAGATGAAGCGATGTAATTTATTCCATCTCTGACCAAGGATCACACACGGTGTCAGTGGTCAGTGCCGCTGCCCAACAGGACACATTTCCCCATCAAGCTGGAGACAAACAAAAACCTGGACAAATTAAACAGGAACTACTGTTTGACAAGTAGCCAGCGAGGTTCGTTTTCGCAGTTGCCTAGTTTCCTTTTTAGCATCGATGCAGAACAATTTATAAAATTACATCATGGCTTTGTTTTGCATAAGCCCTGAAATGTCCAGAAAGAAAGACGGCTCGAATCTGTACGCATGTCGTCGGCGCTGACAGGCCTTTGGGGATGAAGACAAAACTTTGAGCCTGTGAGCCCTCCTCCCTCGCCCCCTGTTACGTGTTGGATCCTGAGATGTTGACACAGTGGGATTAGTTTGACGGAACTGGTTTGACAAGCGGGAGACCGTAACCTCTGTGAATAAAACACAATTCAGAATCCACACAGTGGAGGAGAAACACTCCTCTCGCTGAACCCCCAGCCCTCGCTGCTCTCTTCTTCTTCCACCTCACGCCCACATGCAGAGACAGAATAAAGGAATAAATTCACCTGCATTCAGCCACAAATCCCAGTTTCTCACCGAGGGAGAATTGAGAGATGTTAGAAAGACTTAAATCATTATTCACAGGACCAACCAGATGCCTTTATGCATTTAAATAATGTGCAATTGAAATTGAATGAAGGCTCCACCTTCTACACAGAAACACATCTTGTGAGTATTTAACAAGCTCCGTATTCTTAAACAAGCTAATGTTGATATGCTTTGTGCAAACGGATAGAATAGGACATAAACTTTATCTTTATCTTGTTTTGAATGACATTTCCCTTCCTTTTTTTTAATTTTAATAATAAAGCCTGGAGTTAATACAATGATGTAGGTTTACTCTCTGTTGGAAGCAGCAACACAGCATGGGAGCCCCTGTACTGTCTGAGATATCCTGCTGACTAACAGATCAACACATAAACAGGAGTAAAAATAAAACCTCCTTTGTGCAACAATGAATTATGCACGAGTTTAAATGTGGTAACAAGATAATACATGCATTTTTTTTTCCCCGCGTTTGTGAATGCGGACATTTTTAGGATTCATCAACAAAATACATTTTACACAACAGACACTGCAGATAATATGCAGGGTGACTAGCAATACTTTGAATAGTAATTTGCTTTAGTTTCCAGTCCCTCGCTGTGACCTGATCCACATTGATATGTTCCACACTAACTTGGGGACGGGTCCAGTGTTCGCTTTGCTAACCAGCCTGTAGGTGTCATGAAGCCCTGCTTAGAGGCTGCTGTACTTGGGAGTGCAAAATGTATTTAAAAACCCACTGAACAGCAGGCATGCTGAGGCTGCTGAAACACTAACATGAGCACCAACCCAAAGGTCAGACACAATGGGTCCTTTTCTGCCAGAGACTTGTGCTACTGCATCTTATTGCAATGGACACCATATATATTACCTTTAACCCACCTACAAGCAGTGTCTCCCACCATGCTCATACCTACAGCCACGGCTTGGGGCCAGCAGCACCTTCCTCACATTTCATAAGCCTTCTCCCCCCGGGTGCTTTTCATATCTTTATTTACTCCCTGCTGTCCGCTGCTGTTGCAGGACGCCGATGATGAAGAGGCCAGTTGGGCCGACTAGAGAAATAGAGAGGGGAAAAAAGGACATGGATCTGCAGGGGCCATTCTCCGAGTGCGTTCTGCCTGTCACCGTAATCTATACAGCTCCCCTCGGTGCTAACACTCACTCTCATAATGTGATTTGTCAACGTTGTACGACATAAAAGAAGTGCAAGCGCTAATAGAGAGAGAGAACTCAAACAGAGGGGGTCAACGCTGCAGAAGTATGACACGAAATGGATACGATTGTTACGCCAGCACATCTCCCTGCGGTCCAGTCTCCTGCTCAACTGTTGAAACTGCTTTGTGTCTTTTTTCTGTCATGCGTCGATGGCCAGTTGAAGACTCGGTGCACGTTGTGTGAATCCCCTGCAGTGTGACTGTGTGACTGTGGGCAGAGCTCAGGCTGTTAATGTGTGAAGTGGGTAGGACTATGCAGGTGGTCGACCCCTGGCTCCTCTAATCATCGGGCTGAATCGTCCTTGGGCAGGAGACCGCGTCCCAAGGTGCTGCTGACGCCGGAGCCTGCTGTGTTGGAATGACCTGCGATTAAACTGCAGTATGAAGGCTTCATGGATGCACATGATTTGTGTCCTTTGAGTGGTCAGCATTACAAGAAAAGTGCTTTATAAATACAGCCCATTTCCAGTTTACCATACTTTCCTGGCCATTATACTCCCAAATTGTCAGTGGTTGTACGCTCGCTGGTTTTTCGCTCAGAAGGAGAAAACTGCTGCAGGAACAGCCTTCCACTGGTGACAGGCTGTTTTAGAAATGGATTGTTTTAATATCCATTGTTTAACAGCTACCTGAAATCCAAATGTTTTCCAAAACAAATCTTAAGGTAAATGAGATCTGAAATATCCGACTTTGGCTCGGATAGGAAATGAGTTCCGCTAACATTTAGGAATGTGAGTCAGCACGATGCACCATGGCTCTGTCTGACTGACTCCCACTCTGACCTGAATTTCATCGCTGTACTAACACGACCTCAATTCCTTTACTCTTTTACATACTCGGTATATAGCAGGGTTGTGTCAGCCCTTCTCCTGACATGTTTAGAACCATTTTTATTATTTATTTTTTTTTTTAAATATAACCATTAGTCCTCAGGGGCTTGCCATACAGTTGTCATACAGTTTAACACACACTTTCACGTGTCTTTGGTCATGACTTCCATTATTGTGGAATGAACATGGAGTAGTTGCTACATATGGTCCTGCAACTGGCTGCATAATGATGCTGCAGCTGCTTTGTGGATGAGTATGTAATTCAGCAGAGCGGGGTTGTTATAGCGCAGAATAAGTAACATCAAAGCCTCTGCCATCTTGTTCTCCCCGGCTCTCTGTTTTCAAAGCTGAGCCCTGTCAAGATATTTTGCAGTCTGGTATTGACCATCTGGAAATGTCCATAAGCTTCTCCCACTGATGGTGGTGATTCTATTGAAATGAACTGGCACTGGACACAATATCACTGTGCCCGGAACTTTAATGTTGCACCAGCCACTAATTTTTTTTTTTTTTTTTTCTTCATTTGAACAAATGTCTACATGCAATATGAAAAGGGTTTCTCACGGGAATGAACCCGTGGAAATGTTACCAACTCATTTAGTTTGCTCTCAGCTCACTGGTTGTTTGGCTTGTTGGCTTCGATGCTGTGGTTCAGCTACACGACTCTCCTTTGCATTGCAAGCAAGAATGGCAGACTCCAAGCACTCTACCTGTTAGAGATCAGACGGTTAGTTAACGAGCGTCCGGTGACACTGTAGTGTTTCTAGTGTTTGCCTTGCTGTGCTGGATGGGACAGGTCAGCAACAGGTCTTACTGTGTGGGGTGTGTGTTAATGTGCAAGTGAGTAGGACGGAGGCCTCCCACTGGAGAGCAAGAGAGAGAGAGAGAGAGAGAGAGCTCAAAGATGGCTTCTGAGTGCTGCAGGGGCCCCTGGCAGGTCTGGGGCAGAAAGATGAGCGCTGAATGGCGAGCGGCAACCTGAAGAATAGGGCCACAGTGGGGCGTCTGGGGAGGACTGGGTGATCTGAAACCTCCTCATTCTCTCCTCTGTTATCTTTTCATGCCTCTCGTTTGGTCTCCAGTTTTGTGTCTCTGCAGCTATTCAGAGCTGGTTGGGTGAGTCACACAGCTCCTCTGTTCAGGCCTCTTACCAGCTATTTTCTTCATCCTCCTCTGTATGACCTCTTTTTTTTTTTTTTTACCCTGTCCTTTCTACTTTCCCCTTATCTTACCTTTCAGTCTCTGCTGTATCTTCTGGTCCATCCGTGCACTTCAGATGTTCAGATGGACAGATAAGCACTGATTGAGTATCGGGGACTGGTGGAGAGAGAAGGGGAAACATTAGAGAAGAGTAGGGGACTGGGAGAGCCGCATCTTGTTTTCCACGTTGTAGCTGTTTGTGCCTTATCAGTTGAGGTTTCACATTGGCCCACGATAACAATGTGAGTCTTTGTGCAGTCCGGCTCCTTTCTTGTCCCGTTGTCCTGCTCTCTCAGTTGATACAGCAGGCTGAGGGACAACACCGCTGCTGTCCCCATTTTGAGTTTTCCAGTTTCTTCTACAAAACCCCACTCACTGTTCACTTGAAATGAGCGTCCATGCAATACAGCATAAAACTACTTGCTTATGGTCGAGAGAGCCTTTAAATCTGAACATTTGTTCAAACAATGTTTTGACATGAAAAAAACAGAAAACTGGAGTGGAATAATGGACTTATGATTTTTCACATGACTGCGGCCGGTGTAGTGTTCCTGATTCATTTCCTAAAATGGAACAAGAATTTTAGGAAAACTGCTCTTTTCCTTGTCCTACTTTTTCCAACTTGCCTTTCTGCCCATAGTCGTTCTGACGACCCTGTTCGCTCTCTGAACTCTAACGTCTTCCCAGTAAACTACTGGTGTAAGTAATAGCCCGGACTGGATGAACTGGATAATTATCACTCTCCACCTCCCCTACCTTCCTACTTTCCACTCTACCTCTTCTCCTCATTTTTCTGGAACCCCTCAGGGTCTCCAGTGTCCTCTCCACTTTCCACGGCGGTGATAAGATGTCGACACGATTAAGGGTGAAAGCTAATCTGCCGCGCTGCCTCTCTCCCTGCAGCTCTACCCAGTCCTCAGGCAACACAAAACGCTGCAGCTGAGTCCAAAGAGCCGGGCAGCCAGTGGATGGCAGGAGCTGTGAGAGAGAGAGAGAGAGAGAGAGAGGAGGCCAGGTGGACAAAGGGTTAGCTTGTATCTTAATAATTGATGGGCGCAACTTTCGTTTTTTAATCTGTAAATGAGAAGGCCTAAGATGGTGGGGCCGTCAGTCTGACACTCTATCCCCGGCCCATTAAGATAACAAGATGTTGGATAATGATCTTGGTTAAGGTGCAGTTTATCAGTGGCCTTATCTCCCAGGTGGCTGAGCTTGTGTCCCTTGATGCACTGACATTACATGTCAATATGGCCGTATCTACAGAAGAGGATAAAGAGTTCTATAATGAAGACGGCTCTATGTGTCAACCTAAACACAAGGTATTGATAGGGTCCCCTGTAAAAACACATTTTACAGACAATGTTTGATCAGTTTGATCACATACATTCATTGTACACTTGTATACTTTTATGTGGTTAAGCATTTTGTATGAGGTGTGATTCATTCTAAACCTGCCTAATTTATTGAGCCCAGAAGCAGCCACCCCCCCACCCCCCACCCCCCTTTCCCCACTTTACACTTTGCAGGTAAACACCTTTGTACAACACTCAGCTCAAGGGTGTCCTTTGGTCGCACATTTATAAACTTCAAATGAGTTCACCCTGCAGGGCATGTGCTGGAAAAATGTCAGCAGTCTACAGAATCAAGACAACACCGGTGTCCTGTGGTGACAGAAAGGAATCAAAGAGATGCATAGGACAGAGGAGACACACAAAATGCTGATGGGAGAGGAGAGACAGAGGGCAGGAAATCGAGGCTCAAAGAGCAGATGTGATGAGTTTGTGGGTTTCGGTGTCATCTCAGGCGCTGATCGTGTTTCTCTGGAGGTTTGAAGAGATGAATTGTTCCAGTTGCAGCATCTGTTCACTTTGACTGCTCAGAGGCCACTGGAGGTGGTTACACATACAGCTCATGAATTACACTGTGACTTTAACTTTGGGAGCAGCCATCAAAAAGACAGACTTATAGCTTGTTGCAACAGTGAGCCGATGGTCAGGCCAGACCTGGAGCTTTGGAAGCAGTTCATTGCAAAAGAAACCTGGGAAGGTCCACAGCATGACATGACCAAGCTTGAGAAGTAAATATGTCATTCAAAGCATTCTACATCACCCTAAGCCTACCTTAGCCATTCAGCTCACGTGTATCAAGCAAATCCCACCAAAGAGACTCCCACTGAAAATGTGCAGACCAATCGGTAAGCATTTATGGCCGGAGGTGGCCATCTCCATCCTGAATCGCTGTTTGAAAGCAATAAATGAGCAAGCTACCAAGAGAGTCGCATCACTCTGAAGGAATACACAGGCTGTGACAGCTCACATCAGTACTATTGATTGAGTATTGACACAATCAATAGTACAGTATTGGACAACTGGAAACTGCTGCTGACAGCAGAGAAGAGGCAGAACGCAGCAGGAACACACGTGACATGGCAAAGCTCAGCTATGGTGCATGAACAGAGACTATAACTATGTCATCTAAACCTGGTCAATGTCCGTGAAGACATTTCCACATCTTGAATGCCCAAGCAGTCATTTCTACGTGAACCAACATCAGCCTGGTTTCCTGTGAGCTGTCTGAAGGATTAGAGCCACAGAGGATTCACACCTATCATCATGAAGCGCTGCAGTCCTCCAGTTCTCCAGCCTCCGGTCCTCGCCTGACCCCGGTAATTTGCTTTCCGCTCCACTGAGGATGCTGCAACTGCTTTTCACCATCCTGCTCCATCCTTAAACACCTCTGTCAGGGTGGTATCTACAGACTAGCTCAGCCTGGTTTCCCTGGACAAGTCCAAGTTTAGCCACTAGGTTACAAGAACAATGCACTAAAGAGTTGCTTGGAGAAAAGAAAACCTGCAGTTGATGAAATATAAACCTCACTAGCTGTTAACTATTTAGATGGAGACATTATTTCCCAGGCTCATGTGAAAACCAGTGGAACAGGGAACAGCTAGATAGAATATATAAATCAATAAATGGTGCATGGAAATGTCATGCAACACCAATGAGCCAAAGCAAACTCAAAATCCACCACAAACTGATTCGAGAAGCTGACATTTTTTTTTGGAAGAGTTTCAAACATAAATCAAAATATTTCAGACTTCTTGAAATACTTTTCTTTGCAAAGAAAGATGGATGAAAATGGGTTGTGATTATTTTTCCTCTGAGCCAAGCATTTGCTAATGTCTACTTGCTTTGCAAGACTTGTATTTATTTCTTTGACACAAAACAACTGTGTCATATCGGCTCTGCACAGCTTCAGACACACTGCCCCACGATACTGTCTCTTCAGTAACTGTGTGAATGGAGACGAGTGTACTCTAGGGTTGCACTGTGAAGAAACCCAGTCTTTTATCATCTAGTGACATTCAGGTCCATCTCAGAGTAAATTTGCTTTCAGCATCAAATGTTTTTGAGTTTTACTCTGTCTCTGTCTGCAAATTAATGGACGTTCATGCTTGCATCAGTGCTACAGTGGTCTCTTATAGCGTCTCTGATCTAGCTGGCAGAAATATACATGTATTTCTGTTTCCCCAACAGTATGTATATTTAATCTACTAGAGGAGAGGAAGAAGAGGATCGTGCCCCTTGAAGTGTTAATAAACCATATCATAAGAAACTCAGATGCATCTTGGGAAACCGTCTGCAGCAAGTGCCTGACATGCAAAGGACAACTATGAATTCCCAGGCACAGTGTACAGCACTTATCACACGCACATAGAGATTTCCAAGGCTAAGTGACCTGCATGCTCTCCGCTTTGAATGGCATAAGCACTAGAGCAGCCTTGGGTTCTGCGCCCAACCTGAACACAGTTATATGGCAGCTAATGGTGATGCAGGCCGCTCCCGTGGTCGTCCATCAGACCTCACAGGTAATGTCTACCAACTCATTTGGCTTACATCAGCCAGGATAAAGGCCTCTATTAAGAAATGAATAATGCCAACTGGGGGGAGGTGACCTCGCGCTGGTCACATGTCATCAAGGCTGAGCCACGATTGGCTGCTTTTAGTTACTATCCTGTGCTACCGAAGGGGCAGCGCGGCGGTTGACGGATGCTTGAGGCCGAGCCGAGATGGGCTACAGAGTCAGTCGTTTCACTCCTGTGATCTAATCTGTTACCCATCGTGCATCCTGCTTCACTGATGAAAAGGCAAGGTCTCATCCGTCACAGGCAGCTATGGTAAATGGAATTTTAACCCCCACCTCCCCCCACCCTGTGCAAAAGGGTCTGGATGATGGACGATCATTGCAAAGACCCCAGAGCTATGGAAAATTAATATCGGGGGTGGGGGTGGGGGGGGGGGGGGGGTTATCTGTGTATACGCCAGCTTCCTTTAGATGCTCCTCTGCTTTCTGTCACTCACCGAAAGCAGATGAGCTCTGCCTCTGATTCTGCGCAGCATGATATTCAAGGCGGATCCACGCGGCCGACATTATCGCTCTCCTTCAGGCGGGCAGCCCAGGGCCCTTGGAGTGTCACAGCGCATGCCTAAATGTGGTTTTAGATGAAGAGGGCTTTAATGGTTAAGAAGGGTCATTTGTGGCATCACACAAGCCTAATTTATAGACCTTATATTTTTGATGCAAGTCATCAAAGGCGGTGTGCGAAGCACCAGCAGCAATCAGTGCTCCAGTGCTGTACTGAACCCCCCCCCCCCCCCACCCCCCCCCCCCCCCGGAAAAAAAAATGCACTAATGAATGTTTAACTACTTGCTTTTTTTTGTCCAACGTGCTTTGATACATGTTGCATACAGTGAATCAAAGAAACACGAAGGGGAAGTGAGGAGGGGAAACGTTCAGCAGGGTGACACACAACGTGGTGCTTCTGCAAATAAACATAGCAGAAACCCTGCCTACCTAAAACTGAACAAAAAAAATAAATAATAATAATAATAGACATTTTAATGACAATTATAAGTGACAAATTATTTTGCTGTTTAGGTATTCAGGGGTATTTAGGGGTATGACTTGGTTTTAAGGGAGACTGATGATCATTACTTCACACTCATCATCTCACAGGCCAAGCTTCAACCATGTCCAGTCTCATGAGTATTATATTATTATAGTATTATAAATTGATGCAGTGACCTTTATTGTCATGGAGCTCCAACGTTCCTCTCTGTGCAGCATGAACCAAGACACAGACAACTTTGTAAAGTGATCTTGTATTTGAAGTTAATTATCTGATCTGATGAAATTGTATTTTGTCATTCTTAGAATCTAAACTTCATCTCACGAGTTCAACGTGAGTTCAGTGACTCAAACTGCAATAATCCCTTCTCTAACTCCAGAGCTCTCCCATTGTTTTCACTGCTCCGTTACTTACATCTCTTTGGCAGTAAATATTGAATTAGCCCAATAACGTGACTGTCGTACCAGTGAATAACAATGAAAGACTTCTTTTGAAAGAGAAAGTGCTTTGGTCTTCAACAGAAGTTCAATGTCACCTTGTCTGGTTCAGATGTGGTGCTGCAAACTCAGCTGCACCTAAGTCCTCAGTTATTCTTCCGTACGACACAGCAGCCTCGCTGTTTGAAAGCCGGAGCTTCTTCATTCTCTGTTCCTACTCTGTGCCTGAGCTTAAATCCAGCATTTGAAGCTCCACACAGCTCCCAGCAGGGACACGCTGCCGCGCTTCTCTCTCAGCCTTAATGGCAACCCTCATAGAGCCTCTCATCAGCCTGACGTTTCAGTGGTGCTGACTGGTTGATGAAGTAAAAATAGGTGGCTGCAGAGGATTAGGAGCCAAGAATGAGGTTAACGTCACGAGAGAGTTCTTTTCACCAACGCCTTCTGTTTTCTGTCTTGTGTCTGTCTCCTCAGGGGTTTTTCCGCCGCAGCATCCAGAAGAACATGGTGTACACGTGTCACCGGGAGAAGAACTGCATTATCAACAAGGTGACAAGGAACCGCTGTCAGTACTGCCGCCTGCAGAAGTGCTTTACAGTGGGAATGTCCAAAGAATGTGAGTCTTGCAACCACTTTACTCAATTAACTGATCAAGGGCTCAATTCAGATATTGTCATGTGTTGAAATAGGACTATGCAGCACATTCACAGGCTTTGAGCCACCAGGGGCTCGTGGGCAGAACCTACAACCTTACAATCAATTCCCCCCAAAATGTTGGTGCCTCCTTACTTTTTTTTTTTTTTTTTTTTTCGACTTTTTATTATGAAAACAAGTAGAAACCAGAATCAGTACTCAGAAGAGGTCATACCTCTGCCAAGGCCTAACAACGGCAGAATAACAGCCCAACACTGATGTCATTACTTTCATCAAACATCCAACCATTGTGATGAGAACAAAAACAAGCACGCAAACAAAGAACCAACAACCTGAGTCCTAAAGTCACACGAGCGAAAGCTCTCGCTGCTGTCAAGTCCCCCATTTTCCCTTCACTCCATTGTCATCAATAGGAAGAGTTTGCATTTCACAGGTTATTGGCATCCTTTGATTGCATCAGCATTTATAGCTCAGGTCCAGTTCATGCTCCATTAGCGCCATGCTCCTCTCTCTTAGGTTGTTTCACACCTCAGCAGAGGAGTCATGGAAAAGATGATGTCTTGATATCCTTGGACTAAACCCCCCCACAGGGCCAAAGATGAAAAAAGGGATCATTCTCTATCCTTTGGAGGCGATAGTGTGGCGTCATTAGCCCCGTGCTCTAAATGCCTGCTCCACAAGGTCTATGCTGTGCTCAGGATGTATGAGTTTATGATTTTGTCAAACACATTTTATTGAATATGGCTGATATTTAAGCTATGTGAAGGCACAGTGTTGGGTCATGAAATCACCCCAGAGTTTCATGTCTGAATAAAGTTCTGTTTTATTGTCAAAGATTATAATATTATATAACCCTCTGCCTAGTTAAACCTTGAATATGGGAAAGGCCAGTTTACTTGTCATGTACGAATAAACATCTTACACAATTTTTTTTAAGCCAACACCAGACATGCTGAAAAAATGTAATCACATGCATACAACATAAACCTGCTTGCACTGTCACAATAAACCGTTTTGTACATGGAGATTAAAATGCTCAGGTTTCTCAAGAAAGGACAGAAATGGGTTCCATATTTACCCTTCCTTTTGAGGAATGGCACAGTTTTCAACACAGCATAGCATACTGAGCTCAGTGGGGATGTAAGAGAGAGGCAGCATCATTCCATTTGAATAGCAGTGCTCATGGAGCTGGTGAGGAGGTGAAGGCAATAACCTTGTTTGGCTTTGGGCAGAATCAATTCCCTTGGGGTGGGGGGGGGGGGGGCCAAATGCTGGAGGCAGACGGATAGG